>BMAV01012304.1:3380-47819 GCA_019973955.1 Trichonephila inaurata madagascariensis | reverse complement strand
TTAAAGTTTATGAAAATTCCATACAATTCGCTTCAGTAATTAAATTTTTACAGTATCGTGTAATCAAAAATTAACATAAATTAAGATCCATGAAGACACTTTGGAAAACAATTAAACCATTATTTATTCAACGAAATTTTCACATGATGTGCTTAATATGCGAACCAGCAGATGCAAACACATGCTGAAAACGTAAGACAGCATGGTCTACCGACGCATTTAAAATCTTTATTGTAACATACCACATGTGTCTCGTTATGCTAGATTTCAATTCAGAAACAGAAGTATGTCGTTCTCTAAAAACCACATCTTTCAGATGTCCCCAAAGATAAAAATCGTAAGGATTAAGGCCTGGTGAACGCGTGGGGGACAAACGTTTGCTTATGACTCAGTCCGCACCAAAGGTGTCATGTACCAATTTTTTAACAGGTTTAGCGATTTGAGGGGGTTCTCCGTCGTGCATAAATACTGTGGTTTTAAAACAATGTCTATCTTGCAATGCTGGAATCAATTGTTCTCTAAACATCACACCGTAGCTAGTCCTTGCAATACTGCTGCCTTTGGGACCACTTGAAGTTAGGTCTCAAAGAAATATGGGCCCATAAGAAAATCACAAGTCATTCCATATAATTGTTGAATAATTGCTACCATTCTGATAGAATATCTTCACTAACAATACACGTTCCTTCTTATTCAGAGTTATGATTGAAAATTAATCAATGTGATCTTTTTTTTATATTGTTCGATGGGCTTAAAATTTGTAAATATGCTGTCAATAAGTGTTAAAACACAGCAAAGCACCATCTTTCAAGTGAAAATAGCGATTTTTTATTTTTTGCTTATTTTAATTGCGCATGTTGTGAAACGTGAAGTTACCAAATTTCACAAGAAAATTTCAGGTAGTTTTAACTCCAACATCTCTTGAACACTTGCAGTTTAATTATGGCTATAGTGATAAGACGCATGCTTTATAACATAGAAGAAATTGAGAGAAATGATTACCTGACTATCTTACTGGTAGTTTCTTAGGTAGCTAGTAACTGTTTAGTTGTTGGAATAATTTTCATGATACAAATATTACAAGTTAATTTGGCTTGCAGAGATAGAATATTAAGCTTCTAAATTGAGTACGTTACGTTTAAAAATTATGGTATTAAAAGCTAAACATTAAAATTAGAAATATCTGATAATCTTTGGTAGTTTTTAAGGGTGTTTTCGGTAAAAGTACGAGAGATCTAACTAAACGCGAAGCACATTTTTCAGACAGAAAAATGACCCAATTTCCATGGAAATTTGCAATATTATAACTCGTACCTCTGTTAACAATATAGTGTTTTTAAAAATTTCAAAATATTCCGTGAATACTTTCTTTTATGTTTTAATACGTGAAGTCAAAGCCCATTTAGCATTACGGTATATGATAAAAAATGCGAAAAACATTTTATACCAGAAAAAATTAATCAATTCGGTTAAAAATAGGAATTATGGTAAAAAATGCTGCTCTCTAAAGGATAGTGAAGCCAGAATATCATATTAATTTTTTATATATCTGAAAAAATGTTCCAAATTCGGGTCCTATTCTTTAACATTAATAGAAAACAGCCTTAAAATATATTAAGTTATATTATTATGGAAAATTTTAGAAATATTTAAGGGAGAGAGAGAGGATAACATTAAAATATCTAGCATGGCACATGGGAATACTACATTTTTTAAAATTTTTATTAAGAATGAAAATTTTATATGAAATGCACTTAAAACTTTTCCAACAACTTGGAAATAAGCATTCAGTGAAATTCAAAACAAAAAAGAGTTGTAGTATGTGTGTCTATAAAATTGCACAAATTACACAAACTAATAAATACTTCAATGGTTAGTGGAAGAATTTCGTACAGAGTTATATTATGCTACATCGGATTTGCTTCACATAAGCTCATTTCCCCTTCTGTCACACGCAGTTAGCTTACATAAATACATTTATAAGTGTAGTAAACAACACATAATCTCAGAGGAAATCGTAGAATACGCGATCAATTGTGTTTATATAGTGAAGAAATGATATTATTCCTTTTTAATTTATAGTGTAAGCCATATTATTAATTTGGCATATATCGAGTCAGTATCTAAATATAGGTTTTAGAACTTTTGAGATAACTGCAATTTTCATTTCAATTTATCCACGCCTCATAATGTTATTTCATGTCCTCAAATTGAAGTATTTTTTTTATATCTCTCAGTTAGAAAAGTTTGTAGTTTAGTGCATTTAAATAATTACAAAAGTATTTGTCCTCAATTTGAAGAATTGTTATTTGAATGTCGGTCTTTTATTAAACCAAATTTTATTTGGCCATTTGGGTATTAAAAACAGCAACTTCCAAAACATTTTATTTTTGCTCTATCTCCGGGATGGCGAACCAGTGGCACGCGTGCCATTGATGGCTCGTGACACAATGTTTTTGATACGCCAGTGACCAAAATGGTTTGCATTTTATTTAAAAATTTCAAAGTTTTCTAGGAAGTATTATGAACAAATGCGAATGAACTTTTGTGGAGCGGGCACACTCGTTCGTAATTGACTTGCATCAGTTACATTGTGGACTACAATTGCTTATGATGTAAAATTTGTCTACGCATAGCATAGCCAATTTGATTGACACAACTGTACTTTAAAGTTTATCTGCGTTATATTTACGGTTTTTAAATGTTATTTAACACGGCTAGTTTAGCAAAAGAACAAGAGGTGCAAGATAGTAAGTGTAACAGAGAATTTCACAAATTTCGTGGACCGAGAAACATGGCATTATTAGTAATGGTCACAAAGCGTTGTGTGTTTTATGTTCTGGAATAGTGGTATGCAGAACATCGTCTGTAAAACGGCATTTTGAAACAAACCACAAACCCTCCTCTCAAAAAGAGTGAACCACAGAAAAAATAGTTAATTGCTTAGAAACCGATTGGCAGATGACTCAAATTCAGCATGTATTCTACAAAAAGTAACATCTTGCAATCCTAATATAAGTTGTTTCTCATTCAATCTGCAACAACAGTTACACTAATGTTACTTTAATTTTGAATTTCTCGTATAACTAAAACATTTATAACTATACAGTACAAAAGGTATTTTTTCGTAATAAACATAGTTTTGTGTTGATAGTATTTTATTATTTGCCTAAAATTATTTGACGGCACGTCTATACTTTATTAAACACTTCTTTAGAAAGAATGGCACGTTGATCCATAAAGGTTTGATACCCCAGCTCTATTCTATACGAAAAAATATGGAGGATTGAAAACCATATTCGCACATTAAAAAAGAACCCACCCTGAAATAAACTACAAACAAATAGAAAAAATTTGCTTATTACTTAAAAATGTACCTTTATCATAATTACAAGAGCTTACAATCTGTTATATTTCAAGTAATTGCACCAACATGCCTAAAAAATTCCATACTATTTCATAGAATAATGCTTAGAATTAAACAGAGCTTATCAGTGAATATATCAATGAAGAATTCTTGATGAAAGATAAAACTTAAATTTAACGTCCTAAAAATAACTTTATTTCGTAAAGTACATTTTCTTCGAAAGCCTATCTCAAGACATCATTTCCAGTTGATTCATTGCAAGTAGTATTAGCTTGCAGATGATGTTCTATTTCATTTTCGAATAGTTTTTTATTTGTGTGCTTCAAGCTTTCTGAACGAATATTAGTGCTACCTTTTTTTGTCATTTCACAAAAAAAGAAAAGTTTCAGAATTTCTAAATTTAGCTTTCATTTCCTTTCAATGTTAATTTTTTATTCTTTTTACGAGTATCTTCCTTTAATAATTTACATCAAGTGTGAATTTTCCTAAGATTATTTTTCAACTTGAACTCTTCGAATTTGTTACTTAAATTTTCTCGCAGAGAAGCATTTCAGTTCCAAGTAATAACAAGGTAGATTTTTTTTTAATGTAACTCCGTCTTCATCATCTGGGATGAATTTCTTTTTATACATTTAGATAAAGTATCATTGAAGATTTAAAACCTTTTTCTTCCATTTTATACTTGATGATAAAGTAAATATGATATTTTTTGTTTCCAGCACTTCTTCAATGTATGGGTACTTCTTCATATTTGTACATGATAAATATAGATTAAATTATTTTATATTTATATTATTATACACATTTTTGTTGAGTTTCATGCAAGTTTCAAAATATAGAAACAAATATTACGATTACACATATGTAAAAATAAATTTCCTTTATGCAGCTTGAACTCTGAAAAGTGTATAAAATTTTTAAATGGTCATATAAGCAATAAAACGTACTGTTCTAAGAAAAGAATATTAATAAAATATAGAACTCTCAAGTTTCTATGTTTATATTTTTAATTTTTAAGTAAAAAGCGAGAAAATTATCACAAGAACTAGACAATTACATGTTTACTATATAAAAAGTATGAAGACAATAGTATTTCAAAGCTAAATTATCATGGGAAATTACATTTGTTACCATTGCCTCAAGAATGGAAATTAGTATTTAGTTCGAATTATGTTTCTTTGATTTGGATAGAAAATCAAAATTTGAAGAAGACAAAGTTAAGTTTTTTGTAGCTTTTCATATCCCCTTAAGTCTAATTCACTGTAACAAATACAAGTCTATAAATTTGATTGATTATAATACAAATTTTAAATTCCTTACTGGTAAAACTTGAAACATAAGGATTTTTCATTTTTTAAATTAAAAACAAATAAAATAACTCCCTTATCCCATACTTATCACAAAACGCAAATGGCAAATTAAACAAAAACAAATAATAAAAAAAGCAAAATTACTAACAAACCAATTAAATTACACAACCAAGAATGTTGCAATACAAATTAGTGAAAATATAAAATATCAACAGTAAAAAAATTGCAATATGGCTGCGGCTTTATTTGAAACAAACTGAAAAAAACTAGGCCAGGTGATTTTAATAAGATGCAGTTTAATCTGCAGGCAATTTCTTTCTTTCTTTGATGTTGAATAAAAAAGGATAAGCTGTTCAACACTTTGCTCATCCCCAATAATGAAATATTATTGAAATATTAACTGAAACGTTGATACTATATATACATTAATTTAGTTTATAATCTGAGAAATTAAGAATTTAAAGGGGAGAAGCGAAAAATGTACTTTTTTAATTTACTTACTTTTAAAAACAGAAGAAAAAAAATTCTCAACTGGAGAAATAAAACAAAATTATGACAAGAGAAAAAAAATCTTTTAACAGGGGTGGAAAATATATAAATACAAATTGGTTGATCAATGATTTCACGCGAGCTATCTATTATAATTACCGTAAAATAAGGTTTATAGCGCTCACTTTGAACACAAAAAATAAGATCGAAACTTAAGGGCATGCGTTATACGCCGGTTATAAAAACGATAGCTTTAAAAATAACAAAAGAGATGAGCATAAAAAAAATGTTTTTCTATATGTATCTAAATACCACTTTTTTTAAAGAAACGTCTTGCTTTATGAACTAAATAAGTTGTAGTTCTAGAAGTATATTTTCAAAAGTCTGTGATAAAATACCTCGAATAAATGACTTCAAAACATAAGAGCAATGTATGCTAATATTTCAGATTTCTTCGTTAAAAAGGGATTGAGCTTGTTACTCTCAGAGAAAATGATGTTATATCGCTCAAAACACATATCTTAAAGTTAATATTCCGTATTTATTATTATTATCTTTTTTTAAATATAATCCCTTTTACGCATACGAGTGTCTTTACACTTATAACATGCATTTAATTTTATTTGTTTGCATACATAAATTCAAATTCATCAAAAGGATTAACAGATTAAATGCCTACGAAATAAAGCAGTACAAGTAGACCATTTGGACTTGACTGGAAGCTGGAATCTGGGCAGACTCCTCCGTTCCATATCTGGAACTATGCTGGGCTTGGTATTGCAGTCATTGTGGGAGATAGGCGTGACAAATGAAGACAGGAACCAATGGGAAGCAATCAGTCGGACTTGGTTTCGGTAAATTGGAGTAGAAGGGTTGCCATTGGATGAGAGGTCTGTTGTTCTAATTCACCTTACCCGACTCGGTAGAAAAAAATTAACTATTGAGATGTGGGCAAACAAGTGGAATTTATAAGAAACATTGAAATTAAAATGAGAAAAATTTAGAATATTTGACTAAAAATAATTAGAAGTTAATAAAATTAACTTTCTAAAAGGGATTTTAAAATTAAGAAAGCTTGTTGCTTGAAATCATTAGTGGCTTTAAGTGCGGAAAGAATTTCTATTAACTTTGGAAATTGCTTTACAAGATTTGAAATGATTTTGAATAAATCTATTAAATTTTGAATGTCACTTGCATTATTGTCCTTATCGGCGATTATTTGGGGCTCCGAATTTGTCTTTCCTTAGATTCATCATTTAGCGCTGGGGAATTATTTTTTAAGGAATTGTCTGTAAGTGCATCAGCGAAGGATAATCCTTCGGTGATATTTTTACTTTCGAAATTTTTCTTAGCTTTAGTATTAAAGACGGGGGTTCCTTTTTTCGGTTGAGAGAAATTTGGACGCTTGGTGTAGCAAGCAGTATGCCCGTACACCTGACAATTAATGCAGAAGGGATTCTCCTGCCGTTCTTTTATTTTACAGTCTTTGGTTAAGTGCCCTTCACCACACTTTAGACAACGTGGCTTAATATGACAATTCAAAATAAAGCAATACAAGTAAGCGTTAACGGCGTAATGTATGTTGTTACAATGGGTGTTAATATCAAATTGACAAAGAGCGCTCTACACATGAAAGAAGTTAACTATTTCTTTTTGGTAGGTTGGACAAATGAAGCAGGCAGAGATCCTCAACTCGAGTATCGACTCTCCATCTACCATGCCCAGAAGGATGATTCTGGACGCTTTACTTGTATAACTCCCATGGGACACAGACATTCAGTTGACATAGTAGTGGCAGGTAAACATTCACTCTTATTTTATTCTCGAAACACCTCCTCTAAGTGTTTCTTTTTTTCCTTTGCTTTTTACGAAAAATAAGACACATAATATGAATATTTTCTCGAAAAAGTTGCAAAAGAAAATAGATTTATTTTCTGATATTAAATATATTTTTTCTATATATATAAGCAAATAAAAATGTAAATAATTTTATGTGTATTTTGATGATTATTTTTGATCAGTTTATACATTTTTTTTGCTAATTCTAGTCTAATAAGATGTTTGAAGTGGTTAATATGTAGTAAATCGGAAAACATTCGTTTTCCGTAGTCTTTCAAGTTCATCACTCGTTTTGTTCTTATGAGAATTGCATCATTTGTGTAGTATAAAGGAGGATATATATGTATAAACGTATTTTCTTGTGTATCTGCGTTACAATTAAAATATAAAACTCGCTCATAGAAGTCTGTTTACTCAAAATTCATTCTTATAAGGTTTCTTCTCAACAAAAGAAACAAGCTTACCAAACTACAAGTCTGAAGATTTAATAGTTCAAAAATGGGGATATATATCTATAACGCCCCTTTAAGCCCTTGAAACCCTCTCGAGGAACTATTTTCACAAAAAAACTTTTTGTA
Organism: Trichonephila inaurata madagascariensis; assembly: GCA_019973955.1. Taxonomy (NCBI): domain Eukaryota; kingdom Metazoa; phylum Arthropoda; class Arachnida; order Araneae; family Nephilidae; genus Trichonephila; species Trichonephila inaurata. The sequence goes on along the minus strand of BMAV01012304.1, from coordinate 40,236 downwards.
ATGAATCTCTATTCCATGAAAGCAGCATGCCTAACAAATTACAAGCTCGTGGGCTTAATACTTCTAAAACGGGATTATTTATCTTTAACGCTCCTTAACCCCTTTCAGCTCCACTGAATTAAATGTTGTCTATTTGACAAAAAATTTGTTATACACAAACAGTATCTCTTTCTCTTTTTCTCCATTCCTGCATAAGTGAAATATATTCATCAAGTGGGTAAAGTATTTTGACATTATACAATTTGTGGCACTGCAAAAATAAAACCCGTTTGCATATTTTTCTTTTTTTTTGCTTCTGTTAAAACGAAATTAAATATAGTAGAAAATACATACATTTATTCAATCGTAACTTCCTCCAGAGACACATTTAACTTTCAAGCTCGTTTCCGTAAAATCCAGAAAGTATTTTCTGAGAAATGTATTTTGACAACCAATTTTGCAAGGCATACCAGTGCTTTAACTATACATTGTGCGTTATTTATATTTAAGTCAATTAATAATATCAAGTTTACATCAACATTTCGTTTTTACCATAGACACTGCTTTCCCTGATAAACTCATGTTTTGAAGTAAAAACTTTAAGATAATTATAATGTTTTGTATCCTTTGTTTCAGCCGTACACTGCCCGGAGATCCCCATAACCGCTGGTCTTAATGTGAGCAATCCAAGTACGAAGTTGGACACCGAAGTAGTCTTCTTATGCCGAGAGGGTCAGACTCTGATCGGTGCCGAAGAAGCTACTTGTTTGCCCTCCGGTAATTGGTCGGCAGAACCTCCCATCTGCAGAGGTAGCCATCTTTTTTTAGTACAGTATTAAATTTTAACGCTTTATTCAATTTGCAACAGTCATTTCAGATTATTTTAACACCTTGTTTAGCATTCAATCAAGTAAAGCTTCAGAAAAGTTCGGATTTAAAAAAAAATTTGGAGACATTAAATTGATCACAAAATACTACTAATTCGCAGAGCATACTTGAAATAATTTTATATAAATTTGAAAGAACCAAAGTGGAAAAAATTGGGAGGAAAATGTAATTGGCATTATTAACCCCTTAACTATCGCGCCAGCTTGTATATCCGTCTCACTCGATCAATACGTTGAGTGCCCCGGAAACATAATTACGTCTTGCAAAAATAAGATTCTTTCTATACGCTACGAACTCAAAATCTTTTTCAAAGAGTGGAATGCAATAAAATGACTTTGGAAGTGTTTGCAAAGGAATTACTTTTTTTATAGAACAATTTACTTATTTGTGCTTTTTCGCACCCCTTTGTAAAAAATGTTAGAGGGAGTGAGTGAATATTAACGTCGCACCGCTCAGTTACACGAGGGCTTTTGATGACGGACCACGTAATTTTGAACCATGGTCAAGTGACGTGGACGACACCTGAGCTGGTACCCCCCTTTCCTAACTACCACAGCAACAGGAGGACGTTTCAGCTCTCAACAGATTTAGCGTGCATCGCTGCCCAACACGGCGGGTCTTTAGTGGTACTGGCCTCGAACTCGTGACAAAGCCAGCCACGATCCGATACCTATACCACTCGGCTACCGCGGCCACAAAAAAATGTTAGAACTGTGATGAGGATGGCATAACTATTAATTTGCATTTTAGGGGTTAATTATATCAACTATTTTTTAAATATAAAATGCGAAAAAAATAATTTTTGAGGAGAACTATTGAATAAAATTAGATTTGAACGATCGAATATTTTTCTTCAAGTCAAATTTTTATGTAAGTTCTCTATAACTAAAACTCTTGAGTTACATTTGGTTTAGGAATGCAATTTTTTATTTCAATGAGTAAGAAATGATCTTTTGCCACTGTATTCCCCGCTAACCGAACCAAATTATGAGACTTGTTGTTAAGTAAACCCCGGTTAAGGGAGATTGAATCACCGGTTTTAACTTCATTTCACCACATCATTGTTCAAAATAGACCTCATGATAGGGTCTATTGAGCTAGCGCAATTAAATGTATAACCGGGCTTTGAACTTGGGCAGAATTTTCTAGCTGATCTTGCGATGGGGCAACGAATTTATGGCGGGAAACTGGTTTTCTTCCTTTGACACATCGGTCTAGTTATCGGTGGATACGGTGGTTAGATGACTTTTCTTTAAAATTTTTCTGAGAAATAGAAATAAAAGGTTAATAATTTTGCAAAAATTAGATTTTTTTACGTGGTTGAGTGTTGCTAAATCTGTATTTTCTGTTCCAGTGACGGAATGCCCTGATCTTTCCAATGTGACTAATGATTTCCTTCAGGCCAAGATTTCCGGACAAACAGTGGGATCTCGGGCAAATTTCTCTTGCCCATCAGGTTATGGACTGAGAGGAGAAATGGTCCTTCAGTGCTTGGATACAGGGCAATGGTCAGCCCCTGTACCATACTGCGAAGGTCAGTTTTGGGATCTTTAAAACATTGAATGTTCCACAATAATATAAGTATAATATTACTAAAATAAGTATATTATTTTACAAATATATATTATTATATCTGTTAAGTGTTGTATATATTCCATGTTAAAAATATTATTTCAAAATATATTACGTGCAAATTCTTTTTAAAAAAGGGAAATCAAAGCTTTAAAAATATCATTAAAACAAGGCAAATAACACTTAATAAAAACCTCCAAAAAGATAATTTTAATGTTCCAGTTTAAAAGCAGGACAAAGTATCTAAAAAATTACTGGTGTTCAGAATTTATATAATTCTCACTTTTTATTATTTTTAGAAATAATTGGCAGATTTAGGTAAACTAATTATGTATATCAAAGAAAAAACTAAAAAAAAAAATACCAACAACAACTATACAATAATTGTGGTATACAAACATAGGACAACTCATCAGCTCAGAAAAATCTAAAAGAACTAAAATGTGGAACGAAGCGAGTTAGAGGAGATTATGATCCCAATAAGAGTTATACCGCTTTCATGACGTGAATTCATTCAAGAAATGTGAATCCTCGTGATAACTTGTCACACTCTTCTAGAAATGATATTTTCAGCTTCTGCACAGTTGTTGGAATAAAAGGCGTGTCGCAATCACTGTCTGCAATAAGAGTTGCTAAGGGTTTAAAGCCTGTAGATGTAGCAAGTCCATTCATCCAGCGAATATCCGAAAATTCTTCTGCTAGAACAGCTTTACACAGACATACTTTTCTTCCATAAAAATGAAATCAGGGCACACCTGGAGCATAGGACCGCAATATTTCATCTCTATCCTTCATAATAGTCACATAGTATTTACCAAACCCATAGTGATTTAGGAATCCTTCTAAAATGATACTTGTACAGGACATAAAAGTTTTGCTATATATCAGTATGGTCTTCTTTTTGAGTGTTACAGCACATTAGCCAGTTCTATTTCAACATATCATATTGAATAGAAATTTCTCCCATTGATTTCAGCTTTACATTAGATATTCTTCCATGAGCAGAAGATATTCAAACAACTTACAATCAGCTTCTCTCTCATATAACTTTCTGGAAACTATAACCTTTGAAACTTGAATTCTTAATGTGTGTATGAAGTTCACGAGTCCACCGAGAAGTTATTGCATTTTTGCTATATCGCATTGTATGTATAAATTTGTGACATAGCCATCTGTCTATAGTCTGTCTTGGGGGTTCCGCGTAAGTTAGAGGTGTGGGATTATCGGAAGGATGAGACATTCTATAATTCTTAATATGACTTATTAAGAATTTAACTTAAATTACTTATTATAACGAACAAACTTATATTAAGTGAGAATAAACCAAAGTATGCCGATTTATTTAAGTCAGATCGCACAACTAGATCACTTATCAAAATATAACTAATTATCTGCCTAATCTCGCTTCAATATTAAACTAGAGTTCAGAATATAATCCTCCTACCTTGGTTGAAGGCGCAACGACACTGATACGTTCAGGTAGACTTATGTGCTCGTGTGCAATAGTTACTCCTTGTAAATATTAGCGAGGGTGGGCGTCTCCTTGATTCCTGAGTAGGCCGTCTAAAAACACTTCCAACTGTTCCACACTAAGCTTTCTCTAAGATTGCCATTTCTTCTCACTAAACTTTCTATCCTTTTAAAGGTTATCTTATTTGCATTGTTGCTTCGTTTTTCCTCTTGGAATTGGGTTGGAAAAGTTTTGCCATTAATCGTGTCCGTCAAAGAACGTAGGAGTTATGTTAGAAGAAGAACGCGAGAGATGTCACAAATATATATTTAATTGATCGTCATTCTTCTGAGATGACTAAGCCTAAGTCTTCTTTCTCACTCTATCTTTCTCTCTCTCTACAATCTCATTAAATTATTTTCATATGTTAAACAGATACTTAGATGCTATGTAAAATCTCTTTAAAAGTTTGCATTTGAAACTTCAGTGCATAATGTCTCCAGAAGACGCACTAACTTACCCAAACTTGTAACTTTAATTAAGTACTTTTTAATTTCATAGAATTTTGTCAAAACTCACTCACACACAAACGTTTCGAGGCGAGTGAATGAAGCTATCACGAGAGCGTACACATAACTATTTTTTTTTCTAAACTGGACGCCACACACGCGCTTGTGTACTCTTGCGAAATCAACACTACAAAACTAACAGCTTTGCTTGAAACATTAATGTTTCATTTAGCATTTCTTAGAACACAATTCAACTATAAATATGAAAGTTCTCCTAATTTTATTTTCTCTTTAACGGAAGCAAGAATACGTGTTCAAAGAAACTTTTTTTTTAAATTAGTAAATTTTTAATTGCGTAAAAACTTGCTTGCTTTTCGAAGCACAATTTCTTAACTTTTCACAAACAACTGGTTCCTTTTCATAATAATATTTATAAAAATACCTTAAGGCTATTTTGATGCGCATTTATGCCCGGATTGAAGAATATGATTTAAATGATAGATTGTTTTTATTTTGCAGAAGTCATATGTGAATCTCCAGAAGTGCCGAAGAACGGATATCTTCAGAGCAGTAATAAAGACAAGTACCGTGGGGGAGATGTCTTGCAGTTCGCCTGTGATGCTAATCATATGATGGATGGTCAAAACATCATTGTATGTCAAGAGAACGGAAGATGGTCAGCATCAGTACCTAAATGTAAGAATTCATCACCTGTATCTTGTGGTATCATTATTCTTTCTTGATATCATTATTAAAGCATTCTTTATCATTACCTTCCAATACCAATTATAAAAATGATGAACAAACTATGGTTCTCAAACCAGATGTAGCTCCTTTAGTGTTTCGATCCGGAACGCTGCAGAGTTTTTAAACATTTTGGTAGAAATTTTCAGTTTTAATGTTAACAAAAACATTTGAATATATTGCATTTTTAAGTTAACAAAAACTGTCTACAAGAATATGTTTATATATAGTAAATATTTTTAGTGAGTTTGTATAGAAATTGATTTATACGAACAAATAAATGTACTTATTTGCTTTTATATTAAAACTTTGAAAAACACGTAAAATACATGTTAAAATCTCAATTGAATTAATACTAAAAATATTTTCAAGACATTATATTTTTTTAGTATCTTGCTCTAAAATATTCTTTCATGGTTCTCGAAGATATTCATTAGTATTAGTTTATAAGGATTTGGTCAGCTGGATCAGTTAATAAAATTGAATATAAGGATAGGAATAAAAACCACAAATATTATCTCAATTATTTAATTTGAAAGTGATCAGACCAGCAAATATACTTGATTGAGTAAATGTCTTTACGAATGCTTCCCAGCAGGCATTCAAAGATAGAATTATTATTAACATTCTTGCATTTTGCCCTTTCTGAAATTCTAAGAGAAATATTCATAGAGAAGTTTGTAAACAAGATTAAAAAATTTGGTAAGTCTACCAAGTTAGATATAAATCATTCAATAATCTACAGTTACTAAATTAATAGTCAGGAAATCATAAAACATTGCCACACAACATAAAAATAATAACTTTCATCTTTCAAGAATCCAAACACCTGTAGACACCTCACATCTAAGCACATTTTATATTCACTCTATACGTGCTTCTAATACTAGAAATTTTGAAATGCATATAAAAAATGTATAGCTAACATTATAAATTCGATCATGCTATCTACGTTAAAGCGAATCTGGAACAAGCTAAAGATATTGTATTAGTCTAAATCACAAAAAGAATGCAGGTAATGTCAAACATCATCCACATTTAAAATTCATGAATTGTTATATTACTGCATATGAATGTATTGTGATACTATTACATAAAATATTTAGTTAATATTAAATCTTTTTGCATTGTTTAAGATGAAATTATATCAGATTTTTTTATACAGCAGATGACTGTACACAATTTGGAAATGGGATAATTGATGTCACATAAAATATTAAAAGTCACAAAATGCTTTTATATAATAAATTTTTATGAAACATTTAAATATTAATACCAATATGTGCAGATAAAAATTATTGTCGTAATTGTTTTTGGAAAGTTCGAGGTCATACTTAAAAGTTTTCGCTTAAAAGTCTTAAATATTAAACACATATTTTCCTTTCAGACATGTTGAAATATAATAAATAACTCAAATTAATTTTTTAATTGCATTTTGAAAACATTTTACTACATTTGGAATATTTGCATCAATTTTTACAATAGCACAATATCAAAACAGGGAAGATAATTCTTTGGTTTTTGGTAAGGGGTCTTAGGGGCGTTAAATTTTTCTAGAGGTCTGAACATATAAGCAATTTTTAAACAGGTATAATTCTTTTAAATTTAAGTTAAATAATTCGAACCTTTTACATATTATTTATAAAGGAATGCGGCTTCAGAAAAAAATAAAATGTTTAAAATATAATCATAATTTTAAAAATTATAAACATATGAAAATAAGAAACTTTTCTATAAGAAATATTAAGTTTTAACGTCGCGCATGCTATTTTTTAAAATAGTAGCTTTAATTACTAGCTATAAGTTGATTTATAAAGATAAATGTATTCTTATTACACTGTAGCTACTTTTATATAAATAGAATAATAACTTACATATTTTGATAAATACAAAAAATACATTTTTAAAAATATTTAAAAAATATAAATATTTTGCAAATATTTTGAAATACAAAAGATGTATAATACTAAAATTAGGTAGGGTTTAAAGGATATGATGCATTTTATAATTCTATAAAGTTGTATACATCAGAGGATACTATTTTAGAACATAGCGTGCGCAACGCAAAAAGTACTTAATATTTATTGTAGAATTTTCATATGCTTATGATTCTTAAAATTATTATTATATTTTAAACATTTTATACTTTTCTGTGAAGCCCCATTCTTTTATAAATAATGTGTAAAAGATTCGAATCATTTAGTTTAAATTTAAAAGAATTATACCTGTTTGAAAATCGTTTATATTTTCAGTCCTCTAGAGAAATTTAACACCCCTGAGACCCCGTAAGGTATAAATAGAATAATTATATCTTACATTCTGAATGTAGCATAAGTTCAGATATAATGCACCGATGCCCTAACAAACTTAATTTTGCTTTATAGGCGTACTAGCTTGCCAATTTCCTGGACCATCGGATGCCATCATTTCGAAAGCTGACTACTTCTACCGCATCAATGAGACGGTCACTTTTGAATGCAAGGATGGTTTCGAATTGAGGGGACCCAAAATGCTTCGTTGCCTTGACGACGGAAGGTGGTCAAGCACCACTCCCACCTGTCACTCCACGAGAAAGGGTTAAAAAAGGGGGACAGCAGGGGGATGACAGAAGAAGCAGAGAAGGGAAATCTCGTCTTCCACGACATTTATCCTTTTGCGACAGAACAAAACACGGTGCTTCACACACGCTGTTCTGCAACATGGCATGTTTCTACAGCAGACTTAGCAATTAAACAACTATTTTGATCTAATTCTACATTTTAGAACTCTTTTTCCGGTGGAACATCGTCACCGAAGAGCATGCTGTTCATGTTATATAACCTTTCCCTCCCAACCAACAGAAACACTTGCTTTTACAATAGACGTGTTAGCTTCGACCAAGTAGTGACATCACTTACCCGAGATTTTGGAGGAATTTTGAACTTAAAAAGAATAATTCTCAAAAAAAGATATAAAAGTAATGCGATATATCTTTTTTCAAAAGTAATAGAAGGAACTTATTATTGCCATAGAATTAAAAAAAAGACTGCTTACTAAGCTTTTCAAATTTTAATAATTGATTTTGGATTGTGTGGGAAAATGTTTAGCATATCAAATATGACTGAAGAGATCTTTTAGATATTCATAGGAAAATCTATGTTTCTTAAGGTATCCGAACACATTGCAATGAATAAATTCAGCCAAAACACATGTATTTTGTATTTTATTTTATTGAATGCAGCTATATTTCAATACTTTACGAAACGTACTTTTTTTTTTTGCTTTTATGCTACCTAAAGGCTAAGTTAATCCAATTTTAAAAATTTAGAAAAACCAGAAATGGATCTTTAATTTACCAGAAGAGGGTATTTGAATTGTTCCAAATCCATCATGGCGAGTCTGATAACTCAAAATGTTATATAAATGTATTTCTATAAAACTTTTTAAACCTGATATTGATATTTTTTTCTAGAGAATGTACTAAATTTTTTCTTATTGTGTATGAATATTTTTTGAGTTATAACCTGTTATTTAAATAATGGTGTTAAGGGATGTCACAGTTCTTATAGTAATTACTCGATCAGCTCTAAAATTTTTAAATTTTAATAAAGCATTAACATTTTAGTACATCCTGTATAAAATTGCAGATAATTTATTTTAATATTATTTTTACTGATATAAGTTTATTACTTTTTTTCTCAAATTACTTTGAAATTTTTCAAAAAAACATTGCTTAAATTTCACTTATAATGGTGATTTTTTTGTAAAATTAAATATTTTTTAAAAAATATTCTCTTAGTTAAATATTAAAATTTACAGGTATTCATAAGTTAAAAAATATTTAAATACTTTAATATATTTTAATACTCTGTACATGTTCGGATACCTTACATTATTAATTAAATTTTGAAGACTGCATGAAAAACATAAATTAACTACTTTTTCAAATTTATTTGAATTGATTCAAATTAAAACTTACTATAAAACTTAATTCTTTGAAATTGGTTAAATTCTGATATCCTACCACATTCAGAAAGGTCTCAAGAAAAAGCTGTTTTTTTACGAGATCAAAAAACCGAATTTATACTGTAGTCAAATTATATTATAGGAAAATAATACAGGTATGAAACTGATCAAAATAATTCTTAGAATCGTGATAAAGAATCCGTTATTGAGATTCTAGTTGAGCAAGAGCACAAAAAAATGACTGTTTCAGAATGGATGACAACTATTTAAAACAAAACAAGTGTGTGGTGTTTTGCACCACCAATAAGCAACTACATTGTGCCTAAAACTGTTTCAGAAGAAATTCAAATAAAAATGTATTACTCGAGTCTCTGCAGTGTTAGTTTTCTTCAGTGTTCAAGAGTAGAGCAATGCATTGGACTTACGTGTTTTGAGCGTGATTTTATCTGCATTTATGTCTAGCAAAATAAACAATTTTATTAGGCTGAGAAGAATGTATTTTCTTGTATATTGTTATGTATTTCATTAGTGAGAAGAATAGATACTGTTTCAATAATTATCTGGTGTTGGAGTTTTATTTCTTTTATTCTCATATTTCCCGAACGTAGTGTAGTAAATTTTCTAATACCTGAAAGCTATATGTTATTTTTTAATTAGCGTGAGGATTATTTAAATATTTAATTAGGAATACACACTTTATTAATTAGAAATTACTGAAACAACTGTTAATACAGAATGCTGTCTGAATAAATAAAGCTTGATAAAGGATTTTTTTTGAAATTGCCAACTATTTAATTATAATTGATTTAAAAGCATACTTTAGACCAGGGGTAGATAACCTAAATGACCTCGCGGGTCTCTTCGGAAGAACATTACAATCCCATGGGCCGCATATAAAAATATATATGCAGTCCACACAGATATATTATTTTTGTTTTCATGTAAAAAACATAGATAATACAATAATAATAATGCAATGATCAAATAATGTTTAATTTATTTAATTTGTGAGATATCTGTTTCTCTCAACTCATTCACTTAGTTTTTGCAAGACGATCTCAATGCATGTGTATTTGCGTATCGTAATTGATGTTGCAGATTTTCGTGCGTTAAGTTTGATCACGATTTATGTTTGATAAATTTCAATTTAGAAAAAAAATCAAGAGATTCGCAGTAACAGAAGCAACGTGATAAAATAATGACAGTTATGGAATTTATTTTTTGCAAAAAAAAAATTAAAAAAAAAAATAATTTTTAAACAAAATATTGTACAAAAGAGTCGAATCTTGTAGAGTTGTAAAGAATCTTGCGGGCCGCAAAATTATTCAAGGCGGGTCCCATGCGGTCCCGGGCTGCGGGTTGGACACCTCTGATTTAGACCAGTGGTCTTCAAACTGTGTTTTTCAACGGTTTTTAAATACTTTGAAATCACAAGTATATGTGTCATATTTTAGTTATCACAAGTCTATTGTCTCCGCTCTTCCCAAATTAAACAAGAATAATTATTTTTGATAAAATATTGCACATTTCTCTTTTTGTTAATTAAATACAATTTTCATTAAAGATATAATTATACGATAGAAAATTATTGCCAATCATACCCGATATTCTCTCTCATATTTTTTTTCAGGAAAAAAGTTAATATTGCGTATTTACCACGATAACATGTCATGCGACTACTGTAAGACTCGTTTCTTTCTTTCTTTTTTCTTTTGTTGGAATCAAAGCACTAAAAACAAAATAATAGTATCATTTATTTCTAAGGAAGATTTTTGAGTGTATATTGTTCTAAGAACACATCCTTATCTTAAACTCCAATCTCAAAAAATATTTATTTGGTGAATATTGTGCAATTGCATCTTAATTTCTTGCAACCAAAGTTTTCTAGTCAGATCTACAGCTACGGTAGCCGTGTGTCAAAAGTTGCCAGTATCATGAGTGTTGCGATTTATTTGTAAGTTCAAGGTTCAATTTTGTGAAAGAATAGTATACGGAAAAAGAATGACTTCCAAACTTTAAATGAGGCTAACACTTTTTTAAATGGTTAGTTTAGTGATTATGAATGATTGGGAAAAAGAAAAAAATTGTTCTTGGGGAGGGGGGGGGGGGTATCACATGACACATGACCATGATTTGTCATCAAAAGTTTTCGAGTATTTAGAATTATTGGTAACTTAGTAATTCAAACGCAACTTGACATAATGCCAATTTCATAAAAAAAAGATGGATATATATAAAAAAAAATGAGTTTAAAAGAGAAAATAGCTGCCTATATAGAAGAAATTCCACCAAAGTTCTGGTCATAGAAAATCATTGTAACAGAATGGTCATTTCTGCTTGCTGGTAGCTGGCGATATTCAATTCAAGCCATGTATTTTTATTTTAAATTTCTCTAAATGATTACTTGTAAATTATTGTGATATTAACTGCAACTTTTTTAAATATGCTGATTATAACAATCCCATACTAATAAATATCAGTCATGAGGGTATATATACAATCCTTTGTGAGCTACACATTAAATGTAAAAAGGCTCTAAAATTTTGACAAATATTGCGGAAAATAGACGAGGAAATGACCACTTAAATGTCATCATGAGTAATGTCTGAGAAGCCTCAATGTACGAAACTTGTGATTCACGTTGTTCTAATTGTTTATTGAACTTTTTTACCATCTGCTTTGTGTGGCTAACATAGCCGGGTGGTTAGAGTCGTATCTTTTTGCCTGAGTCATTTTAATTAATTCATTTTGGAACTCTGCTTCTATTAAATGTCCAGTTTATTAGTTTTGTTTGGACACGATGTTGTTTAAAACTATCGGGAATCGAAGCTTTTACGTCGGCGTGGCGAAGAAGTAAGTGGAATCGAATGCCATCTCGGACGTTAAATCGTCAGTTCAAAATTAAAAAGATCATTGCCAACAATCCTTGTGTTTGTTTCTATGTGCATTTTAGTAGAGTTTGAAGAGAGTATTATGCATCATATTTTTAAAAATATTTTCGGAGATTTTTAGCAGTTCGTCGTTGTAAATATAATATTTGACTTTACTAAAAGTAAAGCGTTTCCCATATGTTTATTTATCTATATCTAGGGTATAGGGCTTACTATTCCAGTTTGATTGCATTCAAACTAAATTTAGAACATTTTTAATGGCCACCATTTTTGGAACTGACCTAAACATTTTTTTCAGATGTTACTTCAATAAAGGTCTTCTAAAATTCACTAAATAACTGATGATTAAATTATATACTGTTATAAAATACACATCTCAAATATCCGAAACAGAAACGAAGTATTTATATTTCATTTATAGTTTAATCATTAACAAGTTAAAAGTTATATTGAAATTTTTTTATTAAAATAGTTCTCTCAGTTTTGAAAAAATTTACAATCCCTTTTGTTTTTCGAAAGCATATATCTTTTTAATATATACGTTTAAGTTACTTATAAAATTTTAATGTCATTATTAAATACAGCCAATATACAGATAATTTAATTTTATTCAGTATTTTAGAGTAAGTATATGCTTGCTGCTTAAAAACACTATTCTTTTCATTGCAATATTTATACCTATATAAAAGCACCTCGAACTGACGTACCATTGAATTAGAAATTTTTGAAGATTTAATTCAAAGCTGAAATTTTTCTTTATATTTTGATGTATCAAATTTGGTTTTTGTAAGAAAACGGATGGGAAAAGAAAAAGTTTTTCTAGCCTAAGTTTATTTCCCGCAAAATATTTTTTATTTTACTTGACCTTTTGACCTTAAATGATTTCTTCTTTTATTTGAAAATATTTGGCCTCTTTGTGGTAATTAATTTACACAAATAAAATGTAAGGGCAGAAAACTTTTTGAGATATCAGTAATGCAATTAACTTCCTTTGAGATAAACTAATCCAATAGTTCAAACAAGAAGATAAAATGAAAACCTAATAAAAAATTGGTCCATATAAAGTTAAATTGCTAGTGTTTTTTTTGCAAAAATGTATTTATTCATACAAATAGTTAAAAAGTATTATTTCTACTACTTCATAATCAAGGTTAATTTAATATTTGCGAATAATTCATTTCCTCGACGATTGAAAATAGTTAAATTATTGTAAAAATGAGTGAAGGAAATAAATGTGTTATGCATTTAATTGGAAGAAAAGGAAGTAATGGATAAAAGTTTAATAATAAGATATATACTAACTTTTTTGGTTTAATTTGATTAATTTGTTCAATCTGAAATAACAGGTTATAATTAATTTAAAATTCAAAATAATCCTTGACGAAAAATTAAAATATATGCCGTCACTAAATATAAAAAAGTATAAGAAAACAATAATTGTAGCAGATATACTTGCAAATAATACTTTTGTTATAAAATTGTATGTTTTTTTTTATATAAATGTACTTAGCAATATCCTAATCTTTTTTAAGATATTTTGTTCACCCTTGGCAATATAACTTATTCATGGTTTAAATAAGTGACGATATTATTGGAAAAATAAAAAGAAGAAAAATCCTTTCTATTTGTATTCTTTCTGTTTTTGAAAGAAATATGATTTGTACTTTTTGGGTGACGAAACTGAACCATTTAATGCAGCAATATCCTGAAAAAATTTAATTATGTAACTAATTGTAGTACATCTAAATTTAAATTTCAAAATCGTTTTCCTTTATTTGGTAATTTTACTGAGAATTCTGTTCTAATCCAGAGTTTCTCAAACTGTGGGATGCGCCCCCTATTGGGGCATGATAATCCTGCAAGTAGGGCGCGAGTATATCGAAAAGTCGGAAATAAAAGATTTAAAAAATTTCAAATTTATTGAAAGGCAGCAAAACAAAATACATTCTGACATTAAAAAAATAAAATAATATTTATACAGATATAATATACTTATAAATGTATAAATAATTATATACACACACACACACAATTTTGGATTGCTAATTTCTCAATACTATAAATTAAGAAGAAGTTTAATAATTACTAGTGATTCTCATTGGATTACCATATACAAAATTTAATACAACTTCATAATTTGTACGGTTTATTGTAAAAAAATCGTATTGTAACTTTAATGTCAAAGTGCATTGTTATTGTATAAATAGGGAGCGATGAAAAATATGATTAGAAGTTGGATCGTAAATATTTAAAGCTTGAGAAGCACTGTTCTAATCAATCACTACAGAACTATTTCTAAAATCAATGTCATAATTAAGCCTAAGAAATGTTTTCATGTCATTCTTTCAGTATTAATTTGTAAAGTTATACACCTATTTTAGAAGAGTTACTTTGTGCTTACTTATGCTTAAAAAATGCATTTTAGAGCTGTAAAAAAATATACAGTCATAATGGAAATATGCTATCTTTATTTCTGTTTTAAAATCCTTCAAGATCTCACAAAGTATGACTCTTAATCGACTTATTAATTTGACAGATCGCTTATGCAAAAGTATCCGACTACTTGCGACAACTTTTTTTTGAAAAAATGGAGATATGGGGATTTTTTGTGATTTTTAGATTTATTTAGTATTTTATAAGAAGAAGATCCTAAAATTGAAAAAAAAATATTATTATTAAAATGGGAAAAAATTGGCAAAAATGTACAAAAAATTGCATAAACGGGCCCGCTCTGTGCTAATTATTTATGAACAAATTCTCAATTTTTCAATATTAATGTGTTACTTTATTATTCATGTTTGAAATGACCTTCAGGATAAGAGATATTTTAATTTTTGCAAAAACTAGAGCACTTTATCTTAGCGAATACATGAAATTGCTTAAGAAAACAGTGATTATATTCACATAAAGGACTGTAAATTTTGAAATAAAACAGTGATTGATAAATCTGAAGGTTAAAACACTTTTACTGTTATACAGAACATATATAGAAAAAAATCAACAAATTATTTTAAAAATGTTTTGAACAATCGCTGTCCCCGTTTAAGTTTTTCGAAAAAAACAGGTTTCGAGTAAAACGCATTTTAAAGTTTGACATCTTGGGTAAAGTTATGGTATCTGCTTTTACTGAAACACTTGTAGTTTTTGTTCTATTGAATGGAAAATAAAAAAAACTTCGTATTTTTATAAAGCTAATAAGATGTCCTTTAAAAAAAAAAAAAAAAAAATGCATCGATTTTTGAAAAAAATCATGATTTTAGGGTAGTCGGATACCTTAAGATGGGAAACTTGATATTTATATATATTACCGTTAAAGTATATAATTCAGTTATTTCATAGAATAATTAGTTATTTCATGAAATAACTGGACAAGTCAGTTAAAGTATATAATAGAGGAAAAATTTCATACTTTACTAGAAACTTTCATACTTTTACGAATTCTATGAAATAACTAAGGATAGACAGTTAAAGGGAAAAATAAACAATTTCAAAGATACTTTATAAATTAACTGATCATAAATCGCTAAAATAACTCGAAAAATAAATTTTATCCCTTTTGTCGATGTGAATAATTTATAAATAATAAGGGAAAGCAGATGATATAAATTATTATTGCTCATATTGATAGCATCAGTTAAACAGAAAGGAGAAAAAAGAATCGTTTCAAAATAGATTATATTTAAAGATTATCAACAAAAATACATGCTGGGAAAAAAACTTTGCTTCATAAACACATTGAGTAAATTTTTTAATACAAAAATGTAAGAGAATAATAATTTATAAATTTTATGAAATACCTTTATTTTATTTTTCATTATTTATTAGAGGAAGGATTGCTGTGATGACACTTTGGGTTGCACTGTTTATTATTTCTGAAACAAGCAAGCCTTTTACTGTTACGCATTTTCTTTTTTTTTACACGAGTACTTTTTAAATCCTTGTCCTGTACATCAACTTTGAACTGTTGCAATACATCGAAGCGTTGTGTCAATATTTGAAACTTCTTCAATGGAAATTAATTCTCGCTGACATATACTGAATTGGTATCCAGAGTACAATTGTTTTTAATCAGCCCTCTTTAGTTTCTCTCTAATCATAGAAATCTTTCATAAAGCAACTGGAACCTGGTTCAAAGAACTTTCGAGTGCAGTATTTCTTAATTTAGTGATCACACACACACAGAAGTAATAGTTATTCTATAGAATACCTAGTTAAATCGTAGAATTCAATAATTTTATATACTTTAACTGTGACTTGTCTAGTTATTTTCATGAAATAGTTATTCTATAAAATAACGGATTTCCGACTTTAACGGTAACATATATATTTCAAAAGAAAATGTCTTATTTTCTCTTTTTCAGAAGGGTTTTCAATGAAACAGATCTACTTTGGATAATTTAATTGTTTTATAGACATGAATAAGACATTCTTTTGCAAAAAGTAAAATTTTTGTATTTATTTATTTACTTTTTTGCTATTAAAAATAGTGATAGTACATTAAGCTATGTGTGTGTGTTATAATTTAAGATATTTGCAGTTTTTACTTAAGAGGAAAACTGCCAATCTTTATCCAAAAATTTTTAGAAAACATATTTAAGAGTACAAGTTTTATTGACTTTGCCTGGTGTTTTAAATACAAGTAGTACCGCAGAGAAGTGTTATGAATAGCACACCGTATGTAAGAAGAATAAATAGTATAACTTCGCGTCTTCCTCTATCGGTAAAAGATCTTATACATGTTAACGACCGGCACATTTCATGCATCGGAAGAGAAATAGTCTTAGAAAGATAGCCTCAATGGGCTGTAAATAAAGATATACATTAGGATGCTACAAATAGTTAAGCTTTTCTTTGACAATTACTGCATGTACGCATTTCTAAAGACAATGGTGTTTTCCCCCCTCATCCTAAAATTTACTACAAATAATTAACTAATGTAGATAATGACTGAACTTTTTTTTTTCGTAAGCTTAAGTATTGAACTACCATAAGATCATGATTTTTTTTAAAAAAAAAAATTGGCAATTTTTTTATGTTTTTATTTTATAGGATATTGTATTAGCTTTATTACAATACCAGGTTTTTTATTTTTCATTCACTAGAACAAAAACTACAAATGTTTTTGTAAAAGTAGATGCCGTAACTTCACATAAGATGTCAAACTTTAAAATGCGTTTTACTCGAAATGCGCTTTTTTCGAAAAACTCTAAAGGGGACAACGATTGCTCAAAAAGTTTTTAAAATAATTTGCTGAGATTTCTTGTGTATGATCTGTGTAACAGTAGAACGTTTTAACTTTTAGATTTATCAAACACTGTTTTATTGCAAAATTTACAGTTCTTTATGTGAATATAATCACTGTTTTTTTTAGCAACTTCATATCATAACTACGATAAAGTGCTCTAGTTTTTGTAAAATCTAAAATATCTCTTATCCTGAAGATCATTTTAAAAAGGAATAGCAAAAAAAGTAATACATCAAAATTCAGAAGTTGAAAGAATTTGTTAATTTACAATTTGTACAGAACGCGGGCCCCATTTATGTAAAGTTTTGTCAATTTTTATACCCAATATTCCCCTTTAGTGGTAATAATTTATTTTTCTCTTCTTAATTTTAGTCTTTTTTTCGTAAAATGTACGAAATAAATCTAAAAACCACAAAAAAAATCTTCACATCTCCATTTTTTTTAAAAAAAAATATCGAATACCTTAATCTTTCACCACTAACTTTTTGATCTCGTGTTTCACACTATCGTAAGCGTTGCGAAAAATCTAATGAACACATTTAAAGTTTTATCTCATATATCCTGGTATTCTGATTGCATATGTTTATTAGGTGTATGTCATGCAATCATCGGGTCAGAATTGGATTAAAAGTATAGAAATCTGTTTTTCCCACTTTGAAATCATACACCACACTGTTTCTTATGTTTTTAGGAGCTTTTCGAAATTCATCTACCATAATTTTTACGCAGTTTCCACTCTTCTTTCGATTTTGTGATACAGCTTTTAGCATGTCAGTATATTTTATAATATTATCATCATCAATTATTTTACTATTCTGTCGAATTTTTACTTTTAAAAAGATCGTATTCATTGTTATTTCTTTTTCATAGAAGCAACAAAGATTTGGCCAATGTCTTTGGAGCGCATACTCTATTTCAGTATTGAAAAAAACCAAAATTTTCCAATTTTACACACAATCACACGTTTAATTTTAAAAATTCTTTAAAAAATTTTACCAAAGCGCACGCACAGTTATTAGTATTTTTAAACAGCTTTTCAATGACTTAGTTCACTTATTTTTTGTCTGAATGTATCCACATTTACACTGACAGGCTCAAGCTCAACGAATGAAGTCTGTTATCTGATAAATCAGTCAACTGATGCTTTGCTTTTGTTTCATAATTTACTTCTGCTTTTATTGCGGCAATATCTATCATTAAACTATTTTCGAAACAATACACTTCTTTCTTCCCAGATTATTTAAGTGCCTTACAGTCTGCGTTAACCCAATTGTTCAAATCATTCATAGATTATAAAACTCCGTTCACAAATTACATTCAGGCATTGGGTGTAATAACTTTTATCATTCTTCATCACAGTATTAAAAATTCTGTTTTAAAATCAATAAATGGCCATAGGCAAGTTCAATGGAATCTTCATGTTGATGATAAAATTTTATAACATAAACCTCACCACTTCTCAGTGGAAATCCTTGTCTTCTAGAAGACAAAATATAATTTTAACATGCTTAGATATTGGCCATACAAAATTTACTCCTAAGCATGTCTTCCTAGAGATGATCCTCAAATGTGTAATCATTATGTTTTCCTATTGATTGAAAAATGCCCTTTAAAAGAAAGTTCTGCTTTTAACTATTTGTTTCAAATATTTTATATCTTACACTTTTACTGGCTGACTTCGTAGGTGAAAATTTACAGCCACAATATTTTTAGTTGTTTTGCGTGACTTTTGTTTTCCTGTATATTTGATTTTACATGACAATTCAATGAGCTGCGGGTAGCCTAGTGGTTAGAGCATAGGACTCTAGACCGGAATGCCTGGGTTCGATGCCAGATGCCACCAAATACCCTCTGAGTACACACGGAATATACGTGCTCGTTAAATTAGTGGATCCGAAAGTCTCGTGGGCTGAATCACGAGTGCAGGGGACTGGAGAATATTTCCCTCCTCTTCAGTTCCATACCAAAACTGTGGAGGTGGAGACAGGTGGTTTCGCCATCTATCGTCCCTTTGGGAATTTCAACGAGCTAAATCGTATTGCCCCCTGTATGGTGCACAAGGCCAACGACAGGCGTACTTCTAGACCCTTGCCACGATGAATTTCGTGGGCCTCGATCTGACTGCGTCATACAGGTGGCATTAGAAACAACAACTCAAGACTATTCTTTTAGGCACTTTTTGCACAAAGTTAAGTCTGTACATATAATTGTTTTATTAAACCATTTGTAGCTATTTTTGATACAATATGTCCCAAGAAGATTCATTGTTAGAAATTGAAAGCAACTAATCATAGTTACCAGTACTATGCCATTTAACACTAGAACGTCTATAGATGTTGATTGGATGCTGGAGTTTGTTTAATTGGTTCTCCTTTTTATATTCATTTTTGCAGGGAATTTAAAAAACTTCACGCGTGACTTTGAATCATTTTCTATAGTGATTACACAGAGTATAATTTAGTGTTTTAGGTTAATCAGAAGATATTTTACAACTAAATATACCTAGAACGTCCGCTGGTGCCGTTTCGACACTAAAGAAATTTATAATTATAAATGACTGTCATTCAGTAAAAGATAGTTCACTAAGTAGATACCAGTGCTATTGGGTTCACAAAGGAACTGAGTCAAATATACTACAATCCATGTGTGTTAGTGTTCCGTTTTATAGCATTTGCTTATCTTCTCGTAACAAAAAAAAATGTCATTTTATTTTTGAATTTTGTGCAGAGTAGACACCCTGAAACGATGCCTGGTAGAAAAGGTCTACCTCCTGATGGAATTGTTAATTTGTTGCAACAGCTTTTTGACAAAATTAATCGGATGGTCGTGAGCTGTTTTGTAATTTAGATTCCAATGCAGACAGAAGATTGATTGAAAGTGACTGCAAATTAACTGCAGAAAGGGCGGATGAAATTGATAATATTCCAGTAAATCATGATATATGTGTCCTAAGGGGTGGCACAAAAGGGATACCGCATAGTATTAATGCTCCTGGCAGATTTGCGACTTGAAATGTTTTGCAACAAAGCAGTGGTCCAACAGGCTTCACAAAACATATTGTCAACGTTAGTTGTTTGTGATACACACAAAGGGTCATGATATATGAAAATTGTATGAAATTATATTAAAAAGTCTTAAAAATAAACTTTAAAGAAAAGTTACTCTGCAATTATTTAATTAATACAATTAATTTATATATTTTATATAGCGGTGTCGAAACGACGCCGGTAGATGTTTCAGGGTAATTGAAATCCCGGGCGTTCTAATGTTAAGACACGTGATGTAGTGAGGTGCTGCGCGTGAAACCTGTAGATTTAAATCTCTATGTAGGCATGGTCTTGAAGTTCGGAAAATGAAGTGCAATTTCAAGTTTTAGAAATTTGGTCGTAGTTTCACAACTATGCGAACTATCGATAATTGCTTTCATACTGATTCAAACACTACGGCATTAATAAAATTTAAATCTGGTTAATAAGATGATAAAATACAGAGGATAAGAGATAAAGAAGATGATAAAATACAGATTGTATCTAAACTCTGGGACAAAACTTTAAGGAGTGATAGTACATCAAGACAAATAGTAAATAAGAAACTTAGGGTCCCAAACGTCTTCCGAAGGAGATAAGTGTCATTAAAGTTTAGGGTCCGAAATTTCAAATGATTATAAAAAATGGAAAAATGGGTCGATTCGTTAGCGGTTTTCGCTAAAATTATTCTTTTTGTCAGTATTTTCTTGAAAAATAAACTTTAAAGATAAAGTTTAAAAAATGTCGATAGAGGGCGCTTTATTCTTTGGAGTAACGAACAACTATTTTTTACTGTTATTTTTTGTGTATCACATGAAATACTTCCAAAAGCTTAGAATTAAACTAAAATTTTGAACTCAAAATTTGAATCGTTGGGGACGGTTAAGTAGCGCGAACGGAATTGTGTTCAGGAGGTGAAATTTGAAACTCCCTTCCCTCTGAACAGAGTTCAGTTATTCCCAATCTTAGTGTCGTAGACCAGGCAGCAACTACTACCTCCTACACGTAAAATAAACGAGAGAGGGATGATAAAATTAAAAAATTTATATATTCATAATAGATATGAGCAATTTCTCTGTTCAAAATAAAAAGAAATAATTTGATGTACGCACTTAGAGCGTATGAATGAAGGTTGAATGAATGATGATACTTAGAAAATGGTACACGCATGATTTTCTTGCAGAATCAAAAACTGCTCGAAAAAGTGCCCACTAACAAAGATGCAGGCCTCACACCGCCGGCGCAGGGAATGTCGAACAGTAGCAAACACCCCGGACATCTCCCAGATTTCGCCTGGTACGACGGCAATCCTTGCAACCAGGGTCTCGTCGGAGTCGACGGGGCTTGCGTAAACAAGACTCTTCATATGGCCTCAGAGGAAGAAGCCTAGGCAGGAGAGGTCAGGTGAGCGTGCTGGCCAATTAACCGGACCACTCTGCCCAATCCATCGCTCTGGATATGCTATATCTAATGCACTTCGCTCATCTGCGCTGAAATGTGCAAGCGCTATGTCATGTTGGAACCACATACGAGCCTTTATGTTTGCTGGAACACTTTGCAGTAGAACTTTACATCCTTACATACAATTAGCACCATACAGTTAACTTTGCATGCAAATCGGGTGATTTGCATAATCAGGTATTTTGTGGTGAGAAATTACTCATGTCTGTTATGAATAACTTTTTTATTTAATTTTGTCATCCCTCTCTCTTTTTATTTTACGTTTAGTGGGTAGTAGCTCCTGCCTAGTCTACGACCGAGCATCGAAGATCGTGAATAATTGAATTGTGTTTTTGGAAGGAGGTGAGTTCCAATTTCACCTCCTGAACACTGTTGAATTTGAGCTATTCAAATTTTGAGCTCAAAATTTAAGTTTAAGTCTAAGCTTTTGAAAGCATTTAATGTGATACAAAAAATAACAGTAAAAAATAGTTGTCCGTTACTCCAAAGTCTAAAGCTCCGTCTATCCACAATTTTTTTAGGTTTATCTTAAAAATTTATTTTTCAAGAAAATACTGACAAAAAAAGAATAATTTTAACGAAAATCTCTAACAAATCAACTCCTATTTCCGTTTTTTATAATAATTTGAAATTTCGGACCCTAAACTTTAACGGCACCTATCTCCTTCGGCAGACGTTTGGGACCCTAAGTTTCCCTTTTACTATTGTTTGTCTTAATGTGTACTATAACCTCATAAAGTTTTGCAGCAGTTTAGATACACCTTGTATAAATGTACAGGCTTGATAATATCATTAAAATATGATTTTTAATCAGTTAAAGTTCTGATTTTCTACATTGTGAGACAAGGTATTCTTTTTTTCAATATTCATTCAGTATAGTTATTTCATGCGCCAATTAATGAAATTACTTATTTTGTGATTTATTAATCACTTGCTTTTTTTTAAAAAAAAGTAAAGCATAGTATTACACTTGCTATACACTATAAGATTTGTTGTATCTACTTTTAGGGGCATATATCTAACTTAAACATTATTTATACTATATGCTGATTTTATTTACATTAAATTCGCAACATTTATTTGCAAAATTAATTTTGTGGATTGGATATTACACATACCATAACTTATGATTAAGTAATTGTAATATATTACTTAATATTCAGAGTACATGTTTATTGTTATGTAAGTTAATAACTTGAATTTTATTTTCTTAATTGTAATGATTTAAAATATTATATCTAATTACGATTTTATCGTATAATATTTTCTACAAATCTATTAAAATGAAAATTTTTGAAATTATGATAAAATCATTTACGAGAGAGAAATCCAATCACAAAATATATGAGTTATGCATGCTTTATCTATTGAATCATTTTCATGCAAACTTGCGACAAATGCAAAAGGCTTTCATGCGCCTTTCTATTAAAAGAAGCATACTTTGTAGCAATACTTCCTGTTAAATTCAAAGAATATTTTTGCCAATGGTTTAACATGAAACTGGATTCTCCGTTTCGGAAATTAGAGAAATGAATAACATTGTAAAATATATCCATAGAAAATGGGAAGGAGTAAAAACTAATAAAAGCTCGAGATGTTTATGATATGAAAAGAAGAAGAAAAGAATTCCCTTTTAAAACGTTGATAAAAAAAAAAAAAATATCAAAGAAATTGCTAATGGAACAAGCTTCAACCTTTTTGTTCTCCGTTCATTAAGCACGAACACTTCGCTTACGTTTTTTGAATATTATGTTCTTTAGTTCACACAAACTTTGTTTCTATCTTCTATTTCTGTCAATAAGACATACATTTTTCTCGTCAGAGCTCTTAGGCTGAGGGACTGAAACCTAATTATCAAGGCAAACATTATAATTAATTCCCACATAAAACATATCATTTGCAATATCACCAAAGTTTTAATATCTCTTCATTTTTCTCATCTTTGTAAGTTTTTTAGAGCAGTTTATCTCCTCCTGGGATCCGTCGCTAAAATGCTTTTTAAACTTTTAAATCTCCTTAAACTTATTAAAATTAAACTGGAATCTTTTAGAAACCCATCTGCGAATCTAAAATTTCTTAAAGAATATATTCTCCAAACGAATTTTTGGAATCACACTTTTTCAAATGATAAATGAGCCTGTTATCGAAATTTTATTTTAGATTTGACAAAAATCTATTTATAGTTTTTGTATTTTATTCAATCTTCATTTTAAGAATTTTATTTATTCACTTCAAATTTAAGTAACATCCAATTTAGTTCAAAATTAAATTTAATGGATGCTTCATAGGTACTAAATACAAAAGAAAAATAAATTATACATAAACTAGGGAGGGGGGTTACTCCTGTCCGCCTGGTGGCGGACCATGCCCCCATTGTACAAATTATACAACAGCTCATACGTACTGCTCAAATTCTAAAACTGTAATTTACGTGTATTATCTAAACCTGTAATTTTCAACTATTCTCTTCTTGAAAAATTTCTGTTTTTCGTACGCTTTCTTCGTTTGTTCTTTTTTCTCAAAATTCGTTCTTGGCGCTCCTCTTAAGTTAAATTTAACTTTTTATGACACACTTTAACTAACTATATCTTATGCACAAAAATTTATTACAATATCATGATTAACTTTTTTTCAATATAGAAAGATAATGCTAGCAACTACAGAACCAACTACAAATTCTACATAACTATTCTCAATCTACAAAACGTACGAGTACTTATACGAAAATTCGCTGATATTATCTCTCCCTCACAGTTCCGAAATCGGTACGGTTACCACAATTAGTGCACTTATAAATCCAGCTAAAAGTACAAAACATATAAATCATACTAAGCAGTGGACAATTCTGCACCTGCCTATAAAAATTGGGCACATTTCGATGCCTTTTTTTCTCTCTGTTGTATTGGATTGTTGGATAGTCTTAGTTGAAACCCTGATTTTTGACGCCAAAAACTTTCACCAAATGGTGCGAAAGGAAACGTGTTTTCCAAAATGGTTAATATGGGCTATGTCCTAAGCACGTAGTTTGCGTGTAAGAGTTGCTAATTTGTCGTAACCTTATGTATAAATAAATTTATTTCAGTATCACGAAAAACTTCTTTTACATATTGAGAAATTATTTCTTAAACAGTTAAAAAGAATATGTTTGTAAAATTTGACAAGAAAATAATTATTCTGTAAAACATATTTTTAAATTTGCGTTCAGAGTAATTTTACTAATTGAATAAAAACTACTCTTAAGATCATATGAATGAGAGATAACAAAAAAGCTATAAATAAAGAGTTATGTATAGAATAAATTTAGGGTGATTCAGAAAACTGTAGAAAAGTCTTTTTTTCAGTAACTTGAACTTACACATTTTCGAAATTTCTGTTACATTCAGCAAAGTTTTTCTGACCGAATATGCTTGATTTACGTCCGTTAACAAACAGTGTTATTTTTATCTCGTTGCCACAATGGAACTCAAACGTTGCAACAATGGAAATTATTAAGATTATTTCCCAATTTAACATTTAATGAAAACAGACATTGATACTTACATAATGGTGTTATATATGGATAGAATTTAAAAACATGATATCTTAGAATGTTCAGTTTAAAGCTACAAAACACCCTACAAATCTCAAATATACCGATTTTTTCTTGCATTTACTTGTGGCTTATACCATTGTGCGTTCTGCCACCAAATTTCAGATCTGAAAAGAAATTAGTTTTTCAGATATTTTACGTTTTCAGAGCTTATGTTTTGGTTTCATTTTGAAGTATTTTTCCACTCTAAAATTGAAAGAATTAAAAATATTTTGGCGTACAATCACCTCGCTTAGTGTGTAATGGTTATTAACTTCACTTTTCATTACTAAAATCATTTTTTTTTATAATGTTTTTTTTTAGTTCTCATAGTTAATTCTTTCAGATTGACTTCAAGGCCGATTTTTGCTTTAAAAAATAGTTTATATAACTTAGAAGCCTTAGCATCAATTTTTTCCAGTTGAGATGTTGCCATGGACAAAAGGTTCTCAGGTTGTATGTGAAACAATATCTCAAATGGTGGGGATACTACTGAAAATGATAAATCTAAATATGCCCTCACAGTTGATACTTCAATTAGACTTCCAAATACAAGCATTGCAACTAAAAACCTGAATATTTCCATCAAGTACCAAACTTCATTATAGTACACATACTGTGGTATTATAGTATTTGAAAATCGCGCAGCAAATACTCAAATTTGTCCCAATTTAAGATAGAAAAAGATAAAATTTTATGTACAAACCTGCGATTTCTAACTTAAGCTACTAGCATTATTATTGTGTACATAAATGCTTTAAGTTTGAAAACTTTTGTGAAAATATTAGGTTAAGATGAAGCTGAATAACCTGTTGTCGTAATAAATGCTATCATTATTATGCAAAAATATGTTTTAATTAAAAAAATGTTTTCAAATATATTTAATAAAAATAACATTTTAATGTAAGAAATAAACTGGAAAATAATATATTAAAACATTAGAAATTTACGAGTATTATAAGATATATTTATTACTTAACAAACTTTAAATGCGTTTCCTCAGACTTATAATTTTGAAGATATAAGAGTTTTCTAATTCCTAAGTTTTTTATTCTGCTCAAGATAGACTTTTGAATTTTTTTGTATGTACTCCCAAACGTATGTGTTCTGTAAAAGTTAGTATGGATTTAGGTCTGAGATCTTTTTATTAGTATTATTATTATTATTAAATGCTTAATATTTTCCAACAATTCATATTTTTTCCAGATTTAGCTAGAAGAAATTTATTAAAAATGAACAAGGGAACAGAGATTTTTAAATCCATACTAACTTTTTTTCACAATAATCCAAAAAACATAAATCACTTAAAATGATTAACAAATTTAAAAATTAAGTACTTTATAAAAGTTTGAAAAACTTCAATAATTCCTAATTTTTTAAAATTGCAAAATAATGGCTGGTCAAACTGTTTTTTTAATGGCAGAAGGAAAAAAGAAAACAATACAAGGAAAATTAAATATATCAACATATCTACAGATTTTATAGAGTACCATTTTTAATTCTGTTGCATAGTGTTTTTTAATTTCCATCATATTTAAAATAGTTTCAAAAATTCTTTGAATTAAAATTTTAACAATAAATAAATATGATAAATTAAAAGAGGATTTTAATGTTCATATTTTATTTTAAAACTTGGTAATTTGTTCTCTATGTTGATATTTCGCAATGTTGTTGTTTTTTTTCTATATCCTTCGCAGACTGAGGAAGTCCGATAAAAAACCATAAAACTGTTGACTCTTAAAAAGTCGTATACATATTTCTTAAGGTAAAATATCGAAATGAAACTAAAATTTATCCAGAATTATGTTCATACATTTAAATCTTTAAGATAGCTTGTAAATTAAGTGGATTATCGAAGTTTCTTTAACCTTTGAAAGCTGGCGTTACAAAAAGTTTTGTCTCTTGCTTCGGCTATGGTACAGCGTCTGTACCAAGCTATCTAGAGACAGTTCTTTCCCCTTTTTTTCCAACAGTCCCTTTTACAACTTTTCCTGACACTTTTTACGACTTTATTTTTAGCAATATGCGTATACTAAAAAGTTACAAATGCACCCAATCAAAGAAATATATATTTACTAGTTTTTACGGATACACGATTTCTTGTAAAATGCAAATCATATAGATTCTACTTTCTTAGTTCTTCTAAAATGCTGTTCATCAAACTCAATAAAACATAATTTTTTAACTTTAAAATAGACTTAAAAAGAGACGTGTGTGCATATTAAAAAATTCACAATATTCATAAAGTAAAAATATACATTAAGTTAACAAAGCATTCAATTATAAACGGTAAACATGATTTCTGAAAAAAAAATTGTTGTGATGTGATTAGGCGTGAAATATTAGGATCTTAGTTATTCGTGAATGAATGCTGACTGAAAATCAGCAACCCTTACTATCTCAACAAACCAGAGAAACTTAACAACACCATATGTGGCACACAGTGTTTCCAGCGAAGGAAAGAAAATTTTCCTCAATTCTAAAAGCATGGAGTGACAGGGATACTTTGACTCAAAATCAGCAGAATTCTAAAATTTAATATCGAAAATTTGAATTTTGTTAATGCAATCAACAGTAGAATGGGTTTAAGTATGCGACTGGTAAATATCGAAGGGTAATATGCAGCTTCACTTGAGCGAGTAACCAATGGAGCAGAAGACTGCCTAAACCTCAGTGTACGCCTGCAGATATTAGCTGAGAATATTGGGCCTTCACGCCTTGGGTAGCCCAAAATAGGGAACATTCTTAAGACGTACTTCATGAGTTCCACCTAGGTGCACCCCTTCTTCACTTTGAAGTTTACTGCAGGACTTGAGGGGGGACTTGGTCCTAGCACATCGATATGCCCTATAGTGGATCCCTTCCTACGCTGAGGTGAACGGTAAATAGCAGCAGGTACACTTGCAAGAAACGGATGTGATATTTCGATCACTAACTTAAAGATCTAACCCCTCTGGGAATATACTCCTTCTATAAAAGTACTTTACTCCTGTCCTCCTCCTAAAGTAAAGCAGCTCCTGCCTCCCGCCAAATCATAACTGGTAGGCTATTAGTAACCCAGGACTATACCATGCAGTAACCCAAGGACTCTTGGCAAATTTTAGAAGTGGACATTTAAAGGCCTTATCTCACGTACACGTTTCGAGCAATTTTTCGTCCAAATCATGCAATTTTTACTCTGTTGCCATAGCAACGGCTTTCGAACAACTTTTTGTTAGTGAGTTCAAAAAGTTGTTCCAAATAAAAGTTGCTTGAAATTCCAGCCAATGGGACGTCATAAACAAGATGGCGGCTCGATTTCGTGAAACGCATCAAAAATGGAGTATAATATTTTAACGGTATATAATTTTTTAAATAGAATTGAGCTCTATTTCTGTTTTCGCCCTTTAATAAAAGCGTGAGCGAAATAAAATAAATAGTTTTGGATGTTCGTTTTTCCGAAGCAGAAAAATCGGCGAGTAATTTTTCAATGTGGAGAGAGAGCACGGTGGACGTCAGAGTATGTCGTTTGTTTACGGCAACCATTCCCTTCAGATTAGGCAAAAAAATTGGACGAAAAAGTTTCACGGAAAATGTACGTCTCATACGACCTTAAGACCTATGAATCTCCAGAATGGTGAAAATAGTTTTCCTCCATGTTTCTGTTCCCTCCCTTCCAGACTTCTCATCTTCTTGCTTGTTTCGGTGTTCCCTGAAGGCATTCGATGGCTAACCAGGAGAGGATTTTTGAACTATTTGTGCAACAAACTCTTTTGGACGTGGTGTAGGCTTTCCTACACCAGAGGATAAGCAACAACAACTGTAGAACAAATGTGGTAGAAAAGCAAAATGATTCTAAATCACATAAAGACACAAAAAGGATTTTAAAAGTAAGTTTTTGGTGTGCTAATGAACATAAAAAAGCCAGAAATTGCAATTTCTTGTTAAAAATTTAGCCAAATTAAAAAAAAAATTAATTGCATAAATAATTGTTGCAATCTATGCTAGTAATTTTTTTTGTCACAAAATTCAACCATAAATAAAAAAAAAAAAAGGAAATCTAGTAAATGACGATATTTTTATGTCTGTCAAATTTAAATGTACACAAAATAAGGAAATATAAAATTAACAGTTTGCGTTTTTAGGAAAGAAATATATTTTGTTAAATTATGTAAAATATTAAGATAATAGACTGTTTTCTAATACATGGTAAAAACAAATCTGTTCTTTTTATTAAAAAAAAAAGTTAGCAAAAAAGTATATTTACTCGTGGCACATTTTTTTAACGAAATTATCAAAATTAATTTCAAATTAATTTGATAAATTTATTTTCAATTTTCGCAATATTAGTTCTTTTTAGATCTTAAAGAAAATACATATTTTAATAAATCAAACAAAAATTATTTATAAAAATGAATCCACGAAGAATAAACTGTAGAAGACTACATTAAACAATTACATGTCTTAACACTATAATACACTTCGTAAAAATGCTCCAAATGTGTATGTTAAATATTTTTATTCGGTTATTTTTATATGAAATCTTTGACAGAGAATTCTAAAATTCTTTAAAAAGTTTCTTAAAGAAACTTGTTTTAACAAAAACAAACTCATTTAAGTAATTCCTTTTATAGAATTAGAAAAATATACTTAAAATAAGCAAACGTGAGAGGTATAAAATGACAGAGAGACATTTAAATTAAATAGATGACACGTAGCTTGACGGCGTAATTTGGAACACACATTGATTCTCTAACTATTTACTTTCAGGATAAAATTACAATAAATTTGCCTTGTACGAAGCAAATAATTTCTATTCTATCGGGTTTTGTGATCCCTTGCAACAGCAATTGAAAAAGACAAGGGCATAAAATGTAAATGTTAAAAAAAGTACAACTATGTAAGTTGAATAGAAAAAAAAAAGACTCCGTTTGAACATTTCATAAATTTGAATATTTCACCATAGTAAAAATGACATATATGTATTATTTCAGCATTTTATTTCTCGGGAATTTTTTTATAGAATAAAATGCCGTCTAAAATAAGTTGTCAGACATGTAATTCTAAAATAGAAGAATGATATTTCGTTGCAAAGGGCGAACGTAAGGCTTCGGAAAATATAATTTATAATATTTTTATTAACAAAATTGCTTCTCAATATTCATATTAATATTTTAGATTAATAAGATATGTGTATTTTGTTAAATAAAATTTTTGATTTGAGATAATTTGTAAAAGTCGTCTGTCTTTTGAACATCTAATTAGTTAGGTCACGTAACAAAAAATGTCTTCGGCAGGTGGACGCGATTTAATTCTATTATTTTTATTTCTAATACAATTTTTTAAAAAAATGTTTCATTAAGTGAAATTTGGTTTCATGTCTTAGATTATTGAAATTAATTAGCTCATCTGTAACCAAATTAGAGGGTGGGAGCATAGTTAAAGTTTCAATTCTAACGCAAAATTTTTAGTAAATAGAAAAAAAAATAAATTAATAAAAAATATATGAAAGATCATGAATTTAATTTCAAAAATTTAGAATAGACAATTTTCAATTTAAAGGAAGTTTGATCATTTTTTTAAATGAATAATGGTTCATTACAATTTTGTTAACACTTACAGAGCTCGTATTTTTTTTTTTATAAATGCAAATTACCAAAGAGATATGGTACATTTATTTGTTCAACTAGGTTATCTTGAGTCTGCTTCGGGTATATGATTACACCTTTCTTGACAAATGCTAGTTTTTCTTAAAATAAATCATACTAAAAAAGGAGACATAAGTAATTATGACCCAAACTATCTCGCCCCCTTATATTTAACTTTTTACTCCTTCAATACATATACTGCAATACCCTTTCACAATCACTAGTCATAATGACTTTTTCTTGTGCACTATCAGTTAATTTATGTTGTCATTTAGACAATTACTCTCAGCTTAAGCAAGTATTGTTCCTAAAAATCGGTAATTATTTAAATCATTTAACTCAATATTTCATTA
Organism: Trichonephila inaurata madagascariensis; assembly: GCA_019973955.1. Lineage (NCBI taxonomy): Eukaryota > Metazoa > Arthropoda > Arachnida > Araneae > Nephilidae > Trichonephila > Trichonephila inaurata. The sequence goes on along the minus strand of BMAV01012304.1, from coordinate 8,978 downwards.
ATACCTATTAGTAACAAAAAAAATAGAGTACATACTAAAGAAATAAGTTACCATTTTAATCAAATATAAAATTATATGCATAAATTATAATAACTGATATAAATAATAATAATAAATAAAAAGTAATATTTTTTAAACACAAATATTTTATAACCCAGAAACATTTCAATATTCAAAAATTAACAAGCATTAAGGTATCCGACTACGTTCGGAACCGTGATTTTGCAAAAGAGTATAAATGGATAATATTTATGATATTTAGTGTCACTTAGATTAGAAAATGTATATAAAATTGTTTTAAGAATAGTATTATAATAAAAAATTATTTAAGTACGATATTTTGACAAAAAATGAACATAGAATGACCCATTTTCAAAATGTTCTTTTTCGAAAAATGCTTCTATTATAATAATATTTTGCCTGTATATAGCTCAGACCTCTGTACAGGGGCTAAACTAGAATTTTTGAAATATATAACATAGAAGGGGGTTTATCCATGTTTTACGACAACAAAGGGGAACATTTTAAGAAAAAAAAAAGCCCATAATTATATTTCAATTATTTGTAACTCTGAAAATAATGTGAATTTTTCAAAAATCGTAGTTGAGCTTCTGTACAGAGGTCTGAGCTATATACAGGCAAAATATTATTATAATAAAAGTATTTTTCACAAAAGAACATTTTGAAAAAAGGTTATTCTAAGTTAATTTTCTGCCGAAATATTGTATTTGAATAATTTTCTTTGTCAAAATGTCCTTAAAGCAATTTTATACATGTGTTCTAATCTAAATGACACTAAATATCATGACAATTATCCATTTATGTGTTTTTTTAAAATCACGGTACCGAACGTGGATACCTTAAGAGGATTAAAATATAAAAGAAGACATATATCGAGATAATCTATGTAAGGTTTCCCTGGATAATTGGGGCAAACTTAAAGCAGCGGTAGAGGACATCAGAAGGATTGAGATTTGCATAGTAACGCATGGTCGGAAACGCCATGGAAAAATAGTATGACATGTGCAAGAAACTGGAGACACAACATAGAGATTATCCGAATATTTATTGGTCAATTATATTACATGTTCTGTGGCGGTACTCTTTGATATTAGTGTGTGCTTGTCATCACGCTGTAAAATGCGATTAACACTACTCCAAAATCCTCCTCCGGCAGCAGCGAGGACTCGTACTCAGGTACTTGGATTCCTTCGAATGGTATCCAACACATTTTGTTCCATGCTGGAAGATCCAGTCATTGGTGTGGTGCAAATTAGCAAACATCTGGCGGCCCAGTGTATCTCTTTGTGGGTGGCTTTCGAGAAACATCCTTTCTGACGCTCGGGCATTTCCTTCTGCCAATCAGGAAATCAGGTGCATATCTGCCAGTTCTATGCTCGTGATACGTTCCGTACTCTTCAGCGGGCGAAGACAGCTAAAATGACAACGGTGATGCAGGTCTGTTTCATCCATTGCTCTTGCAAACATTTTCACCTAGTGCTGAAAGAAGACGTTTACGACCATGAGCTGCTATGCTGAATCCATATGATGTCCCCTATCTTCCCATAAAGCTTGTCCCATTAATCCTGAAACAACCTGCATAGGCTCACACTTTCTGGTAAGGCAATTAAAATTAATTTAAAACGCTCACTAGAAATTCTTTTGCGTGATCGAAAGCTTTAATATTTTTATTTTGGTGCATGATTATTCAATAGCTTTAATTTTAAAAAAAAGTTGTCGGAATAGTTATATAATTCACTTCTTTGGAGAGTAATGCACGCATTCCTTCTCGACAAACATATATATTCAGTTGTTTTAGAAGCAAATAATTTCTTCCCCATAAAAGCTTTGCATAAATTTTGTTACACAGACTATCAAAAAAAGTTCTCAAAATTAAAGCTTTATTTACAAAATTATATAAAATGTATATAATCAGTATCTGAGAAAAAAAAAAAAGTAATGAATATCAGTTTTAAACAGAAAGTAAGAAAACACTCGATTTATGCTGACCAAACTGTTTATCGCAAACATCTTATTAGCTAACATGATTGAAAGTAATGAACCTGGACATGATTTAATATATTTTGTCACCCATTGTGATGCATTTTACCAACCGTATATCTTTTCATTACTCTTTTGAAAGAACGTTAAATCTTTATCAACGTTTTTGAAGATTTATCATTTGCTATCAAAGAATATATCTCTATCCATTTTAGTGATTCTATAAGTTTCAGATATCAGTAAGCACACAAAAGATTTCCCCTATAAGGTTTCATTCTAGATAGCAAGAGTTAGATCTAAAAATAGTATATTTTTCTTGGCGTCTCGGAACCCCAATAGGAAAACACATACACACAATATCATCGTTCAAAATTCTTTCATTAGCTGCTGCCATTAAATATCGCTCAAGATCGAAACATGATATATATTGCTCTTTTCCGTTTTTATTATTTTATATGCATCAGACTGTCTTCCTCCTTAAATAGCAGTATTCCATTTTAGGAATAATGACAGATATATAAATAGTATACTGCCGAAATTATCAAAAATTGTTTTTGTATAGAATTTGGCTGTAATATCTTTGCTTTTTCTTATATTAATTTTCTTATTCTTATGTCTATTTAGCTAAAGAAATGAATGAAACATTCAACCCGCATTTCATTTTTAATTGATATCTACTTACCATAGTTTCTGTATGCTACAACAACAGTTTGTAAAATATTTAGTAAAATATATATAAATATGTATACCCGTAAATATTATCATATTCATTGCATTGGAGATTAAAAACATACAGAAATGATTAGAACTTTTCCTAAACTACAAGAAATAAAAACTTAAAAGAATTTATAACACATTAATGCTTATTTTAATTACTAGTCCTCATCTATTTTGAGAAAACAGAAACGTAATTTTTAATTTCAAGGTAAATATCTTTAGAAACGTTTTGACAAATATCCCTAAAAATATTTTTTTATAAATAAACCAAACTGTAAAATTAAAACATTTATTAATAAAGGTACTGAAAAATGTATATCAAACTGACATAATATTTCGTTCCTAAGAACATAGTTTATTAAAATAGTTTTATGAGGCTTTGAAACTAGTTTCATTGAGGATTTTGTAGTAGATAAATCCATTATGCACAACATTTTTTTAAAAATCATGCTTGGCAATAAACAAATATTTTACTTTTATGAAAATATCACACTGTTTCTAATCCCTTAGAAATAAGGGTTATTAAGAATGCTTACCTTTTCAATAAAGTTTATAAGTGATTCGGCACCACATTCGTTGAAAATATTTTATTTAGAAGGGGCCTTTAAACGGATAACTAGTAGTTATAGTTTGTAGTTGAATCATCCGGTTTATTGTTGCTCCTCAAAACTTCAAGATCACGAAATATATGCTACATTATGACAAAAAGTACAATTCATTATTTTTTTTTATACATTCAACGATAAAATTTCACCACATGGATGTCAGCTATGTAGCAGATTTGTGTTCTATACAAGTTTCCAACGTAAGTTATTGTTTTAAGTTACCTCTAATAAAACAACTAGTATTTGGAAAAGTTTAGAATTACTTGTTATCTAATGGGTGGCAATTTGGCATCCAAGCCTTTGTGCAAGATACTGTAAGTGCAAAAATGTGAATGACATTTCATTGGGGTACCAACTAGGGGTGGCTCCATCTACCAAATTATTGACGCTTCAATTTATTCAATTCAAGCTCTCTGTGAATACTAAATATTGGCAGGAGTACCAGAGCCAAAACAATACTCAAGCGATCTTTTATGTGCTACTTAATGGCATGCATGCCTACGACTTTCTTCTCCAGAAAATCTATCGACTCAAGCCGGGGTCGAGCACGCAATCTTGGACTTCCGAGGTGGGCGCTCTACCTTTAAGCCCCCGAGCCGACTGTTTAGAAAAATAAATGAAACAAAACTTTTGTAATTACTGTAATAAAATGAAAGAATTTCTTAAAAAAAAAACCCTGAGTCACGTTTAAAACTTTTGTTAATATTTAAAATTGTTCAAGATTAATTTTTATTTCTTCAATTTTTACCTGTGTCTACACGGTATGATCTCATATTCTTTATCTGTATTTCATTCCTTAGTAAGTTCATATGTCTGGATCATGTAAAGTATTTTTAATAATTTTATTAAAAGCTTCTTTAAAATTTAAATATTTGTAAATATGTTCCGTATTTTTTTAGACCTAAAATAATTCAACTTGTACCATTTACATATATGTTGTTGCTGTTGTGTACAATCCTTTAGGATCTAGCGGCAGCTAGATAAGATCCATGAGACCATTAACCCTAGCAAAGTCCAGCACCAGAAGTGGAATCGCATGGACATCTTCCAAAGGTAACCCCAAACAATCGAGGATATGTTCANGGACATGTTAATTAGAAGTCCACATTTATGTAGTTACGTAAGAAACAACCAGTAGAGCACACAGGAATTTTTCAAGGGGGGGTCCGGGGTTGAAAGTTCACCATTCTTGTATGCATGCTATTTTTAATTTTGTCGATTTTCGGGAACAAAACACAGTAAAAAAACTAATTATTGAATAAATAATTAGCATTAATTAATAAAATTAATCATTAATAACAAATATTTAATTAAATTTTACATATTACTTAGAATTATAACCAATCGGAAAAAAATCAAGGGCTTTGGGGGTTCCGGACCCCCAGGACCCCCCCTTGTGTGCGCCACTGACCACAACACAAACATAAAACAAGTAGGAACACGAAAAGCATCTCACGCGCGGTTTACAGGACATTCACAAAAGCACATCCACTGTTCGCTCCCCAGACCTGAACCTTCTATAATGGTGATGCAAAAGATTGTATCAGTGGCGCAAACAAGGGGGGTCCTCGGGTTCACACCCTCTCAAAGCCTTTGAATTTTTTTCCGATTGATCATAATCTTATGTATATAGTACGCAAAATTTAATTAAGTATTTGTCATTAATGATTAACGCTAATTATTTATTCAATAATTAATTTTTTTATTGTTCTTTTGTTCCCGAAAATCAACAAAATCAAAAGGAGCATGATACAAGTATGGTGGACTTAAGACCTGTAGCCCTCCCCCTCCTTAAAAAATTCTTGTGCGCTACTAAATTGCATTATCCTGTTTTAAAAACGCTAGCCTTTCACTCTTTCGAGAGATTAAGTTGTGGTTAATTCTCGTTAGGTGGGCAGACTAAAAATTACTTATCATGCAAAGTCTTGGAGGGCTTAAGGCATGTGCCTTAATGGGAGCATCGTCTCGTTCTCGACTCGTCCCTAAGAAGGTCGTGATTCGATTTATTTCAACGGTCAAATGTTTTTTCCAGTTGTATTCTACGAAAAATTTTGAATTTCGGTCAATATGTCAACTGGCTACATGTGATGACCGTTGTCTATGTATAAACTTAGGCCTACCACCATACACCATCTTTAATCATTCAGTCAAAAGGCGGCAGTCGGTTTGTGCTTCTGTAAGTCATGCACATTTATTTGTTTCGGGTTGTTTGTACGAGTATTTGACAACTTATGCTATGTATTGTCTACTTAAAGGGGTCATAGGTGGGGGCCTA
>BMAV01012302.1:0-13277 GCA_019973955.1 Trichonephila inaurata madagascariensis | reverse complement strand
TGATCCGCCGCCGAGCAGGTACCCCCAAGTTATTTTAGTTAAACTTAATTTAACAAAAATCATTTTTAAATTTATTTACTTGTTTATGTATAGAGCAGCAGTCTTTTATTCAATAAAAACCCCTCTTGTTTAGCTTTTTTTTTTTTATTCAAAAAAACTTTTTTTTGGCTGCTTTTTTTTAAATTAAAAGGACATATATGAAATTAATTTTAAAATAAACACATGTTTTTGTATAATAGATCCCAAAAATTTTATATTTTTTTAAATTTTTTATATAAAATATTTGGTTACGGCTTTAAGAATAATTTGAAAAATAACGTTTCATTTTTTAACAAAAATATAAGATTTGAATAAAAACAAAGGGAATAAAAAAATTTTTATTATCAAATATTTTTTAGAATCCAAAAATACAAGATAATTTTTTAAGCATTAATACCAAATTTCCATTTATTTTTTATATAGTTTAAATATTTACTAACATTTTTGCATCAAATTTTCAATTAAGGTAATTTTTCTTTCTATGCCTAATCATTTCCTATTCCTTTAGATTTTATATAACGTATTTTAAGTTTTTTTCCCCTGTCATTTTTTGAAATGAAAAAATGTATATAGTATTAGTTATAAATAAAATTTTCTTTAAGTTTCATTCACGATTGAAGTCAGATGAAGGAAAAATTTTTAAAAAAAATGTTAAATGTGTTTAGTCTTTCTCATTAAACTGCCAATTTCAATGTTAAAACATTTAGTAAAACTTTTTAAATATCAAATTTTCTCAAACTGCAATTTAGCGGAAATTTTTCGTTTTTTATTAGCATTAAAAAAGAAAAATTTTTAAATTTTATAGTAGTATTTTAAGAAGAATATTGTGTATGAATTAAAGGGAGATATATAAGCTGTTTTAAAAAGAGTGCATTATAATTAAAAAACTTTTTGGGTTTAAAAAGGTTTATAAACTGAAATGATTTTTCTAGAAATTTATCAATATCATGTTTTAAAAGTAGATAAATTGTTTTACATTTTGAATTTTAAATTTTTAAAATTTTTATTTGAATCTTTTTTTTTACAGAATTTTAAAAATTTCATAATTACTGCGAAAAAAATTCCTTGAATTGCTGATATATTTACATATTAACATTATATTTATATCTAAAAAAAAAGAGTGGTTACAGTAACAAATATTAGAAATGATTAATTTACTTTTTCTATGCAACATGGTTTAATTTTTATTCTATTTTTTTAATTTTTTAAACACAAAAAAATTAAACGATTTTTAAATCAATTTTATACTTGAATAATATATAAAACCCGGAAGAAGAATAAACTGCTTTTTTTTTTCCCAAAAATTTTCAGTAGTCATAGTTACGGGACAGGATAAGAATTTTTTTTTTTGTTGTTGGGATTTTTTCAAAGCCCCCCTTTTTGTTTTGCTCTTGGTTCTTTTCTATAATTTGTGCTCTTTTTTGGAATCAAACAAAAATCCCCGTTATAAAAAAAAATTTGGTTATAAAAAAAAAAAATCAGGTTTTTTAAAAGGGTTTTTCTAAAAATGAAAAAGAAAATAAAAAAAAGGGAAAAAAAATTTTTCTATTTAGTGTTGGTTGAAAAAATTTCCCTTTTTAAAAATCTCCCTTTTACTGGGGACTTTGATATGTTAATGATTTTTTTTTTATAACTTGAAAATTATATATATAATAAAAACCCTCGATATTTAAGAAGAATAATTTCGATGAAGTTTTTTTAAAATTTTTTTTATGTTTTTTATCAGAAACTTAGTGAAAAAAAATTAATTGAGTGAATGCCCCCAAAAAATTTATTCCGGTTTTTTTTTGAATTAATAAATATTTTGGACTTAAATGAAAATTCCGGGAAACCCGATTTTTCAAAAATATGCCCGGGAAAATTTTAAATTTTTTTCCAAAAAGAAAGTTTAGACCCCCAATTTAAAATGTAATTAACTATATGTTTTTCTTTTTTTTTATTTTTTTTTAAATTTTATGAGGGGTTTTAAAAATTACCGGAATTTTTTTTTTTGACATTAAATTGAATTTTTAAATTTTTCCCAAACCCATACGGTTTCAATTTTTTAATAAAAATTGTTGAATCGAAAAATTGAAGAAATCGAGATTTTTTTAAATTCGTTTATTTTCCTATTGAAAAATGTCATGTTTTTTGTAATTAAAAATTTAGAGTTAACTTTGTTATTTTTAATACTTTCCTGTTTCTATTATACGTATGTTTTTTAAAATCTAAATAAAAAACAAATTTTTTGACCAAGATTTTACTTATCGTTTTGGGGGTTAAAAAAGAGCAAAATATCTAGGTTAAATTAGAATTTTTGAAAAAAGACCCAACCCATTTTAAGAACAATTGAAACAATAACATTTTTAATTAAAAAATGGGAATCAACAATTTATTTTAAAAAAAGTAATGAAAATTGGGAGGGGGAAAAAAAAACACCTTTTTAAAAATGCCCTCGTCCTTCGACAAGTCGTGTCGCAAGAGTACCCACCTAGTTACGGTAAAAGGGGGAAGGGTTTACCCAGTAAAACCCTTGGCAGTGTGATTTATATAAAAAATTTTTCCCTCCCAAAAGCGGGGATTATGCCCGATTTATTCGACGTATGATTTGGAGCTCCCCTTCCCTCAGGGCATTGGGGTACATAACAAAAATTTTTTGGTTTCAACCCCCTGTGCCCGGGGTTATGAAAAGTACAAAAAACCTGGTTTGGGGGAGTTTTGCGAACCCAAAACAGGGGATGAAAGTTGAAGTTGAAAAACCCGTGATAGATACGTGTTGAAGAGGGGGTTTTCCCAAAAATAAAAAGCCCACACGCCGAGATAACGCGAAGAGAGGGAATTTTACCCCCCTTTTTTTAAAATTTCCCCCGGTATCTATGATAATTTTAAGGGGAAGTTCCATCCCTTCTTTCTTGGCAAAGAAAAAGGTTTATTAAAGTAGTTTGGGTTTTGGGAATGCTATATAAAAAAGTTTAAGGGTGTCGAACCACCAAACCCGGACAAAACCCGCAAGGGGAACAAGTCATTTTTTTGAACCCTCATTTATATTATTTTTGATTACCGGATTTTTTTAGTTCGTCTGAGAATACCGGCGAAACTTTTTCCATATTTTTTTTGCTTCCAGCCATGAAACATGGGGGGTTTCCCACATACATTATCGAAGATTCTCAAAGATTTTTCATCCTGGGCATCGACTCTTTTCCGGGTGAACGCCCTTTTGGCCCCCGATGATGCCCCCACCCCGTCACCCCGGTTCAAACATGGTAAACAAAAGGGAACATGATGATGGGGGTGGAAAACCCCAACAATTTTCCCTGGGTTCCCCGATTTGAATTTCCTTTTTCCCCGTGTCTGTGGGGCTTTTTCAACAAAACCCGTGCTCGGTTTTTTCTTCACGCACACTATTTAAACCCTCAAAAAAAGCCCTGCAAGAAGAATGGTTCAATTTTTCAAACGAATTTTTGTTAAAAACCCTTTTATTTGTCTTTTACCCCCAAAAGAACTTTTATTCAACCAAAAGGGGGTCCAGCCCCTTTCCCAAAAATTTTTTTTTATTTTTCGCGTATTATTTTGTCCTATACTTGTACATTCCCCACGCTGCTTTTGTTATTATTTTAACAGATTACTTTTTTTTCGTATAACACTGATGGAAAAAAAACCCCAGCACAAAGGGAAGTTCATTTAAATAAACTAAATTTGATACACGGGGGTTTTGGTGTCATTTGGGAAATTATGGTTTATTATTTCCAAATTAAAAAGCAGGATCACTTTTTTGGTTATCCCAAAGGAAATCACGACTGCAAATTTGTACGTCCCCCCAGGTTTTTTCCAAAGGTACGCTTCCTTTTGTGAACATTACTAAAGGGGGGTTTTTTTATTGCAGGATAGCTTGAACCATAATCCCTTTTTGTAACCCAAAATACCGAGGTCAATGGGGCTGCCTTGACCCGCCATATCAAAAAAGATCTAATTCAATCGAGAAAAATTAAAAATTTAAAACAATTCCAAAAACAAAATTTAAAAAACCCTTTAAAATTTTGGTTCCAATCAAAACAAGCATGTACCACCCCCAAAAACCCTGATATCTGGTACCTGTACCCACATTTCAGCATGGGGCTTTTTTCCTTTAAAAAATTTTGGGGAGGTTCCCAATTAAAATTTAGGTAATTTTTTCCCTTTTGGGGTGGCCCCTTTTTTCCTTAAAAAAACCGGTTTTTTTAAACTTTTAATCAATTAAAATATGTCCCCAAAAACAAATGTATTCCCCAAAGTTTCATTACTCTATAAAAATTTTTTTTTCTTGTTTTTGGGCCCCCCCTCCCCCCCCAAAAGGGCATATCATTGATATAAAAGCTTTTGAATTTTTGGTTAAATTACTTTTTTATTTGGGGGGTTTTAAAAGGGGAACCCTTATTTGGTTAAAATTTCATTCCTGAGGGTTTTTTTTGGGGGGAGGTTTTTTTTTAAATTTCCAGATGATTTAAATTTTTTAAACGTGAAAAAAATTTTGATTGTAAAAATTGAGGGGCCCAGAGTTAAAACCCGCACCTTCTGAAACAACAAAGGGGCTTTTGGAAACGAACCTCGAAATTTTGAATTTTAGCCCAATCACCGGGGGACGACATTTGGGAGCTGGAATTTTTTTAATAACCAAAAACAAGGGGAGGAAAATTAAACGTTATTAGTCTACAATAATTGTTTCTTGAAGTTGAAAATTTTTTTCCATTAGTGCACAATTAGGAAATCACTTAAAAAATTTTTATTCTAGATTAATTTCTTACTTTAATAGAAATTTTTAAAAAGGTAATATAATTAAACTTTTTTTGGGATGACTTTGGTAGTAATTCAATTCCTCTTTTTACTACTAGTTCACTTTTTCCCCTATATATATATATATATATATATTTATATTTTGTTTTTTGTTCAAATTTTCAATCGCCAGAAAAAATTTTCTATTAAATTCCATTCAATTTCCCAGATACATTTTTTAACTTTGTGGTGGATGACACTTGTTTTAATACATTTTTTTAAAAATATAAGTTCAAAATATTTATTTTTTAATTTTTTAAAAATGTTGTGCATTGGTTTTTTGAAGACCACTGGCTTTCAAAAGATGGCATCGGTTTTTTTTTTTTTTAACGAAGAAGGAAAATTTACCAAAAAATTTATTTTTTTGCCCATTTAGGGTTTAGTCCTTCCTTAAAACATACTTCTTTTTTATTTTCATTTTTTTCCCCCCGATTCGAAAATTTTAATTTATTCAAATAAAAACAAACCAATAAGGCTTTTTTTTAAAAAATTTTTAATAAATGTAAAAAAAAAAAAAAAATTTGGAAAAACAAAACCAAAAAAAGATTTAAAGTTATTTTGTTTTAAATTAAAAACATAACCATTGCTGACACAGCCACCAAATCGCCCAATTTTTTAAAAAACAAAAAACTTTAAAAAAATTAAATTCAAAAACCCGACAAAAGAAAACAAAATAATTAAATTACAATAATGTTTTTTTAAAAAAATAAAAAAAAGAACAAATTACAAATATCTTGCACATGTAAAATTAAAAAAAAAAGCAATTAAAATCTTAAAATTTAAAACCATTTAAATTTTCAAACCAAAAAACCCGCCAAAAGTTTGGGTTCCGGGTACAAAATATAGAATCCAAAATTTTCTAAAACCAAATTTATGTTTAAAAAACCCAGAATTATATATATACAAATTTGGGTTACGTATTTATTTAATTAGTGTTTTTTTAAAAATATTAGGGTTTTTTGGCCATCCTGCATTTACAAATTTAATGCAACGCGTAGTTGTTTGGGTTAGGAGAAATCAAAAGAAAAATTTTCGCAATTTTTGAAACCGAATAAATTCAGTATAAAATTAAAACCCCAACACCCCCGAATAACTGAAATGGTAAGGGAATCTTTTTAAAGTTCAAAATTTATCGGAAATATAATTAAACTATGCTTCAAAACTTCATTCCCCTAATTTAAAACCTACCCTTTCCCTTTAATATATTTGTTATGGTCAAAAGACCAAAAGAATTGTAATAATTTTGAATTTTAAAGGAAAATGCAATTTTTGGGTTTTTTTTCATAAACCTCAGTTAAAGTTAAGGGGCCAAAAATTTATTAAAAAAGATTTCAATATTGTTTTTATTTAAAAAAGTTTAAATTTTTGGGAAATACAGTGTTTAATTTTTTTTTTAAACCCGGTTTCCAAAATGGTAACAACCCCCAGATGGTGCCACCAGGGAAAGACTTTCACGTTTGCCGGCCCCCAAGGAAAATTGTTTAAAAACCCCCCTTATTGGAAAAAAAATTTTTCACCTTTTTTGGCTGATAGTTTTTATTAACACCTTTTTAATTTGTCTCAAATTTTTTAAAAATCTATTAACCCCATATTTCCCCCAAAAAGCCTATTCAAAGTTTTTAACCCAAAAATTTTAAAATAGAAAAAAGGGTTTAAAGTTTAAAATAATGATGTTTGAAATGTTTTTTGGGTTCTTTCTTTGTTTTTAAACCTTGGGGTTTAAATTCAAAAATTTCGAAATCCATTGGGGAAAAAACCCCGTTTTTTCGTAGTGTAAATTAATAGTCAAAACAATAAAATTTGTATGCGGGGGGTTCAATACTGGTTTTTGGGAGTTGTGGGGTCGAAAAACTTAACGTTAATTCCCAAAACTTAAAAAAAGGTCTACACTATTAAAATTGTGGTGCCCAAAAGTTTTTCTGACTTTCGTGGGTTATCTTCTCCCGAACCGCGACCAAAAAACTGCCAAAAGGGACCAAAAAAATCGGGGAATGATCCGAGGAATCGGACCATTTATATTCCGATTTAAAACTAGGGATATTAATAAAAAACCTTTAAAAATAATGAAGGGTTATTTTTACTCATGGGTTTTTCATTAATACCGAGCGGCCTTTTTGGAAAGAGTTTTGCAAAATTCCCAAAAATTTTCCCCTTTTTTTTTCCCCCAAATTTTTAAAAAACGATTTTAATTTTTTTTTTTGGTAAAACGAAAAAAAATTACAAAAATGGGAAAAATCATTTACTTTTCTAAGATTGGGGATAATTTTTTTTTACAAAATAATATTTTCTATTTTTTACGATTTTCCAAAAGGCCCAAAAACGCGTTTTATGAAAATGATTTCTAAATCGGGTTTCCCCTTTTCATTTTCTTTAGCGTTAATGGGAAAAATTTTTCTACCCTAAAAAATTCATGCCTTTTTGTTTTAAATGGCTTTTAAAAAAAAAAAAGGGGTTTAAAAATTTTCAAAGTTTTTTTTAAAATACCCCCAAATTTTTTTTAATAAAACCCTTTTTTTTTAAAAATTAAAATTTTAAGAAAATTTTTTTTTCCGGGGTAGAACGATATTATCCGTAATCTGTACAAATATTGAAAAAAATTAATTAAAATTACGGTTTTTTTTAAAAAATTTTGTTTTTGTTTTTTCCCCTTTTTTGGGGAAAATATTTAAAATTTTTTTGTTACATTTTTTTTTTAAAAAACCCTTGTTTTAAGTAAATATTAAATTTTAAAAAAAACTTTTAAAAAGATGCCCGAAAAAAAAAAAATTAAATGTTTAAAAATAAACCCCTTTTAATAATGGTTTGTCGTTTTAAAATCTGTTTGACTAAAAAAACTCTTTTCTTTTGCCCCCTCACGTTTAATTTTTGGGTTGCATAGAAAACAAGATGCGCCTATAAATTTAAAAAAACCCCCGATTTGGGGAAATTGAAACCCCTTCCCCTTTATTTTAAATTTGCTTTTTTCCCTTTTTTTTCCCCCAAAAATTTTTATTGGGGGATTGGATAGATACCTGATTTTCCAAAAGTTTTTTACCCCGGGGTTTAAAACCAAAAAAACAGCAATTTTTTTTGGATTTTTTAAAAAATTTCAAAATTTTTTTTTTGGGATTTAATAACTTCACCAACCATTTTGTAATTGCAAAAGAAATTTATTTCCCGTCAAGTACGAAAGTATGTCCCCCCTTTCAAAATAGCGCATCCGATTTTTTCCCTTTTTCTAAAAAAGAATCAATATCGATGGTTTAAAGGAAAAAAAAATTTTTAAAACACCATACTTTGGGGTCTTTTAGAGTTAGGGGGTTTAAAAAAAAAAAATGCCGAAATGTTTTTTTACGAATTTTAAAAAAATACTGAATTTTTAAAAATTTGATAACTACCTTTTTTCAAACCCCAAATTTTTTTTAACTTCTTCATTTATTAAAAAGAAATCTTTTTTCCCTGAATCGAACATTTTCAAAAATGCCTTTTAATTCCCCAAAATTTTTAAAATAGTTGTGAATTTTTTTTAAATTTTAACAATTTCTTTTTTCAACAAACAACTATTTTTTAAAAAAGGACATTTTTTCGGGGGAAAAAGGAAGTATGAGGAATATTAAAAAACCCACTGTTCACTTACTTTGAGAGCCTTTTACGACGCACCCCGAAATTTGAACCATTATCAAAGGGCGAGGATGAGATTGAGCCTTGGACCACCTTAACTACCATACCACAAACCGCCAGGGCGTTTATAATCGACAATTCAAAGGGGTCTTTAGTGGTTTGAAACACTTTAAAAAGGGGTAAAAATTAAAGGGGAAATTACCCCTTTCAATTTTGAAGATTTTTATAGAAATACACAAAACACATACCGGGGAAAATTTAAGGAAGAGGAAAAAGGGGGGAATTTCCCGGAATATGTTATGATTTAAAAATGTTCGTTTAACGCCGGGGGAAAAAAAACCTGTCTGAAAAAAAAAAAGAACAAAATTTTAAACAAGGGGGAAATTTTAAAATTTTTACCTCTTTTTAAAACTCGGCAACGCCGGGGGTTGGGGAAGAGGGGGGTTTAAAATCATTTTTAAAAAGAATATTAGAAGGTGCTGATTTTGGAAAAGGGAAAAATTTAAAATAAAAGCCCGTGTAACGCCGGGCCAAAAAGTTTGTACCCCAAAAATTTTTTTAATTTTCTGTTTTAATTAAAAGGGAAAAATTTTTTGAAATTTTTTTGAACCACTAAATTTTAATTTTTTTTTGGGACCATTGGGATGAATTCAGAAAAGAAAAGGTTTTTAAAATTGTGACGGGGGTCACGCGTCTTTTTTTTTAACATAACCTTTTTGGGTTCTTTGACGGCCAAGATTAAAAAATTTTTTAAAAAAAACCAAAAAAAGCCCAAATGCGAATAAGAAATGCAAATAAGATAGCTTTTAAAAAAACAAAATTTCCCGTAAAATAAATGGCAATTTGATGAATTTTTAATGTTTGGGGGGAAAACAAGCGTGAATTGACAGCCCCATCGTAAAATTACCTAGAAACCCAACCATTACTACAAGGTGCATACCATTGCATACGCGCCCCAGACGTTTTATTTAAAATTAAATTTGGGGAAATTAAGGTGGGATTTATTTTTGATTTTTAAAGCTTGTAATATTTTAGATATTGGTTTTTTATTTAAAAAAGTTTTTCCCCCAAATTTCGTGATTTGGGTTTTAAATATTTTTGTGTTTGTTCACCCCAGATTCCCCATTTATATAAATTTATTTTAAAATTGTTAGACGTTTAAAAATTATATTCCCAAAAAGTCCTTTTTAAAATTTAAAATGTTTTGATTTTTATAAAAGATCCCACACCTCTAGCCAGCTGACAATCAAGGAATGGTCACCAAAAAAGGGGTAAAATCCAAACATTTATATCGTAATCAGAAAACTTTAAATTTTAAATTAATGTTGGGAAGGTGAGGAAAGTGAGAAAATATATGAACGTTACACTATAAAGCTGCACTATGGATAGTGGACGTCATTATTTTGGTCCATGTTTAAATGGCGAGAGTAACACCTGAGCCCCGGCATTTTTTTTTTCATTTCAACATCAATGGTTGAAGGTTTGAGCCTTGATAGAGTTAAAATACTTCTGCCACCTCTATGGGGTTTTCAATGGTACTACGCTCGATTTCTTAACACGCCAGTCATATTTTTAAAGGAAAAAATACCCCCATTAAAGTGCGTATTATTTTAAAATAATGAAAGGTGGAAAACAAAACTGAAAGCAATATTAACAAACTAAAGTGTTATGACAACGATTTATTATTTAGCCTTTCATTTTCAAATGTTGCTAGATCCACGTGCAGAAGTAAAAAAAAATTGTAAAATCAGATGAATTTGCTAAAAAGTAGAGCCCAAAAATTTTTCCCTACATTTGGTTTTTCTTGCTTTTGAAGGACCTCTTTAATTTTTTCCTTGCTTTAAAAACAAAAAATTTCCAATTTTTTCCGACAATCGAAAAGTTTTTCGAGCAACCATGGGTCCGTAAACCACCGGTTGGCGATTGTTTGCTTAAAGTATGACGGCAGACTTAAATAACTTCTAGTTCCTTGAAACAATACTCATTTATTAGACATATTCTCTCCATTTTCTGTCTGAGTTATAAATTTATTTTTTTAAAAATTTTTATCATATAATTACTTTTCTTTCACTTCTATAATTCAGGTTCTCTAAAATCATTCAATTAAAAAAGAATAATCATTTAAGTTTTTTTCTTCGTTTTGCACAATGCTCGTTTCGCCAAGAGTTCTTTTTTCCCATTGGGCTGCATATTAGCAACGAAGCCATTTTGACCCAAATGTGAGATCCCTTTCAGTGGTGGTACCATCGAGTAGCGGATCTCGCTACCAAATTTGAAAGCTTGAATTAATTTAATTCAAACTCCAGTCGGATGCTGAATATTGCCGTGATTTAATTTTGCTGAGAGTACCAGAGTCAAATTAATACCCAAGGGATCTCTTACATGCCACATGAACTTAATATGCGTACCTACGACTTTCGCATTCAGAGAATCTATCAACTCCAGCCGGGGTCGAACTCCAAACTTGAACTTAAGAAGCAGGCACGATACCCTTAAGCCACCGGAGACGACCCAAAGAATTCTTAAAGATATCCATATTGAGACTCGTATGCATGAATCATTTAACCTAAAGTATTTTCGATGTTTAGCAAAATTGTATATTTATAATTTTTAATAATATATGATGTTAGCTACGTGTGTCTATATAAGAAATGTTAAGATGAATATTTATATATATAGATTGAAATATTAGATACATTTAAATATTGGAATATTTAACTGATGTATACCGCAAGGCAAATTGTGTATTTTATGCTTTTATTTGTTTTATATTGGAATATTTAACTTTTCTTATTCAAAACGTGAACTCAAATATTAAATATTTATTCCTTGTCGAATAGTGCCTTCAGAAGGCATTAGAAATTGTGTGTTTAATTGCCAAAGTTCAGTCCCACATAAAAATTAGTTATCAGAAGGCACTGTTTCATTTTTAACCTAAAAAAAACGATTGCTTTAATTCAAAATATTGGAAAATAGTATAATTTCTTGTTCCTTAACATACCTTGTTTTATCTGGAAAAGTCTGATTCTGTTAGTTTTATCATTATAAAATATACAGAGCATAGGGACTCCCTCAAAAACTTACGATATGGCCGTGGTAGCCAAGTGGTAATAGTCACAAAGTCGTGTCCAATGTTGTCATATTAAGAGTTAGAGTCTCGATGACGCTGAAGATCCACAGCTCAGAGAGGCTGATGCCCGTTAATCTGTCATAGTTCAAAGTCACAACATTGGAGTGATGTGAAAGTTAGAAGAAAAGGGTGTTGCGGATTAGGTGTATTGCTCGACACTTGCCAGCTGTACAGAATTATGAGGTCCGTCACTAATAGCCATAGTTCTTTATTGATATTTTCAGCTTTGTATGTGTGTACCTTGCAATAACATATTTATTTTGCTGCATTTACCTTTAATTTGTAATATATAAATGTAATGTGTGCTACTGTAAAACATGTATTCTGAGATTTTGTTTAATAAATATAGAACGCGGGGATGGTTGTTTCCCGGGAGATCGTTTTGTAGCTATAAAGCCCTTTCGGGCAAGCACGGTTCCCTTGGGCATTCCGCCAATAGCAATCTTGTTGGTTTAAAAGAGACGTTAATAAAACCTCGCTCATGCAAAACTTATGATTTTGTTAACCCTTTAACTTCCGTGGGTGTAAATATACGCCTCGGCCTGTTCTTTAACTGCCCCTGTCTTATACATACGCCTTTCGAATTACGAAACTTTGCATTGCGCTGTTTTTTGTGAAACTATTCCGTAAGCTTCGAAATGCAATACAATGGCCTTCATAGTGATTGCGAATGATTTACTTTTTTGCTCTTTATTTTCTTCTAACACTCCCTACAACTACTCGAGCCTGTGTGAAAAACAGTGGGACAGGAGAGCAAATCACGCAACTTTTACTCGGCAGTTAACGGGTTAAAACGTTTTCTGTGAAAAAACAGGTGATGAAACAGAAGTTAATTCACCAACGAGAAGTTTATTATCAGAAATATAATTGATTAGCGGAAAATGAAAGAAAAATATGTTATTTTCTTTTTAAAAATGGCAGCAACTATGAAGAGCGAAATAAATCGAAAGGAAAATACTACAGATGCTTTCAAGCTTTTCTATGGAAACGGAAAAAGAAAGTCTTTGTTGCAGAAGAAAAACACCACTTTGTAAGACCTTGTCTCTTTTTGATACTGTTCTTCATACTTTTTATCCTCTATTCTTGCTACTGGAGAGGTTTTGTCATGGTTTCACAATAGGTAAAATCGAAAAAAGTTCTTGTCTCTAGTAAATGGAGAAAATACCAGAGTTTATAGGATCTAAACATTTTTTGGAGGTTTTTCTTTATGTTTAAATAGAATTATTGCAAAAGAAGTAATATATTTCGGGTTTTGTGTGAAAACTGGAACTAAAAATTGAACTTATTAAAAGAAAATGAATTTTCGGCCTTAAAGTGAAGAACAAAAGTGAATAAATGTTGAACTCCTTTTTAAATTAAAAGAGCAGGAAGCTACTCTTTTTCCAATATGCCTTCTGTTAGGACAAAAATTACCATTTTTAAATTCTTAAGCAATCAGAAATGTATAAAAGGTTTTGTGTGTGTGTGTACGTCAAAATGATTATTTCTTATGAACTTTTACTACTATTTGTTTCAAAATTTTTAGGCAATGCTGTACCAAAAATTCTTGATTAAAACAGTTTTGCACTGACTAAATAGTACAATGTAAAATAGTACATTGACTTTTTTGTAATTATAATAGGTATCATGTTCTTGGTTCTAAATTTAAAAAATTGTCACTTTTTGATCTGGAGGCTTTAAAAAAAATTTTAACTTTTTTTTGAAGTTTTTAAAAACTTAT
>BMAV01012301.1:0-166272 GCA_019973955.1 Trichonephila inaurata madagascariensis | reverse complement strand
AAATCTCATAAGTAATTATTACACCAGTTTCCTCCCCAGAGGGAGGCACCTGAACTCTGACAATACAAAACCATACTAGGAGTTTAATTTTGCCAAGAGCACCCAAGCCAAATGGGTCTTTTAAATACCAACATGGACGCTGTCTATTTTTTGCATCATGAAAATCCGCCCTCGCAATCTTGGGCTTGTAAGGCCAGTGCCTAACCAAATATGCCACCCAGCCAGCATAATAGGAAAGTAGATACTAACGAATATATTATGTTTACTTTAGTGTATGTTAAGCAGTGTGATTATAAATATTACTATAATTATACTCTAAAAGATTAAAGAATTAATAGCACACACATTTTGCAGATGAGATCTTTTGTTCCGCCAGTATACTTATCAAATTTATTTAACTATCTCCTAATTGTACCCAATGATCTTAATTTATTAAAGCTTATTCTGTGAAATATATATATTACTATAATTATCTAGCTTAAAGTTATACATCAAAACATAAAAGGAAAGGTAGTGAAATAAGAGCATTTGTGTAATACTAAGCAACTTCTTAGGCTTAGGACTTTTTCATAGGAAAAAAATGGAAAGTAAGCATGCACCTTAAGGCTGTCTTCGGTAAAGGTATGAGAGCTTGAACTAAACACGAAGCACATTTTCAGACAGAAAAATGCCTCAATTTCCATGGAAATTTGCAATATTATAACTCGTACCTCTGTTAACAATATAGTGTTTCTAAAAATTTCAAAATATTCCATGAATACTTTCTTTTTCGTTTTAATACGTAAAGGCATAGCCCATTTAACATTATGGTATGTGATAAAAAATGCGAAACACATTTTATACTAGAAAAAAATGAATCAGAATGGGAAGTATGATAAAAAAAAATGCTGCTCTCTAAAGGATAGTGAAGCCAGAATATCATATAAAATGTTCATTTCTTTTATATCTGAAAAAATGTTCCAAATTTGGGTCCTATTCTTTAACATTAACCGAAAACAGCCCTAAACCATGTTTAACCTTGCTATCTTAGTCCTAAGAAATTGTTTAAGTGGCTACTATAGGTGGGGCAAATGAAAGTGTCCCGGACGAGAGGATACGATTGGGCTTGAATGTCACGCGTACACCAAACTGTTTACTGAGATAACAATGAAATGGCTTAGACATGAATATTTTCTTTATTTCTGATGGAGCCTGGTTTCACCTGACGGGTAATGTCAACTCATAGAATGACGGGTTCTGGGCCGCATGAATCCACTTAATTTCCATCTTACACGATCAGAAAGTTGGTGTGCAGTGTCTGCACGCCGCATTACTGGATCCATCTTCTTTAATCGGACGCTAAATTAGGAGCGTTACATTTCCAACATTTTAAATCCAATTTGTGGCAGCATTAACTGAGTATGAAAAGAGCTACAGTTTCTTCCAACAGGATGGTGCAATTGCCCGTTCATCTCGCTGAACCATGGATCACATTTACAATCTTCATTCCAGACTGAGTTGTTAGCAGAGGTCATTCTGGTCTCGGTTCTAGCTGGCCACCCAGATCGTCTGATCTGTCAGCGATTATATTTTGTGAAGAACCCGCAAGTCTAAGGTTTATCGCAACAACCCTCATAATCATCAAGAACTGTAGCAGAATATTTCTGATGAGACTGCAGCAATTTCAACTTCGATATGCCTCCCGCAATTTGCCGACTAGGGTCAAAGGTGCCAAGAGAAGAATAATGAGCATTTTCATCTCTTAAGCTGTAAGCAGGTTGGAAAACTTTATCAATAAATCTCATGTATGTTATTCATATGGTTTCATGATTATGAACTCGGGGCCGGAGTTATCAAGTCATGATTCCATTGAAGACTCGCCGTGTAGAGGGTCTGATGCTCGTTAAATCTGTCGTTGGGTTCAAAGTCCTCCCTTTGGTGTTGTGTGGAAGCTTAAAGAGGGGGTGTTGGCTTAGATATCACTCTTGTTTGATTGTGGTTCAAAATTACGAGGCCCATCTCCGAGAACACTTATGATACTTTAGAGCAGGGATGGGCAGACTTTTTCAGGGTACGGGCTACTTCTAATTTTTTTAAGAAGTTGCGGTCCACCCAGTGTCAGTGGCGCACACAAGGGCGGGAGAGGAGTCCACGGGTCCGGACCCTCCCTCATAACCCTTCATTTTTTTCCCCGATTCGTTATAGTTCCATGTATATAGTACATAAAAAGTAATTAAGTATTTGATATTAGTAATTTTTTTTATTTATTAATATTAATTATTTATTCAGTAATTTATTTTTCGCTGCTTTTTGTTTCCAAAAATCGACAAAATCAAAAAAATATGTTTGGCTGCGTATTGGGAGATGATACGAGGAACGATAGACCTTCAACCCTCGACCCCCCTCCTTTAAAAATTCTTGTGTGTGCCTCTGTCCAATGTCGTAGGTGTGGTGAGGTAAGGAAAAGGTTATTATTATAACTTAAAAATAAGTACAGAGTATGTACTTACATAATGAACTAAAATAAAAAAAAAAAACATCTCAAAACCGCGTTTAAAGCAAAAACGCAAGATACAAACTTAATAATAATAGCCCCAAATATAATTATATGAACTGATGCACATTTATTATGAAGCAATTCAAAATACATTAAAAAATAAAACATTTTTATCTAAAGTTAGTTTTTGTTGTTATAGTATATATATATATAGTCTGCGTACTGTCAACCAATCTTGAATTTTCCGTATATAATTACTAACTGGTAAAATTTTCAGGCGGTCACTTCAAAATGTCTTAGCGGTCCACCGGTCGATCACCCCGGCTTTAGAGAGTGTGACATTAATAAATACTCACTCTTTTAAAAGTATTTAGACTGAGTAGCAAAGCTTTCAATTTATAATCTTTTTCCAGATCTGTCGAAAATTCCGATAAGGATGGTTTAATTCTTCCGCGTATTGTGTACGATTTTTTCCCAGATTCAGTAACAAGTAAGGAAATTTCATACGTAACCTCAAGAATACAGTATGCACAATAAACAGACTTTAATGTTACTCTTTTTCATTCTGTTAAATTGCTAAAAATTTGAATGTAGTTTACATCCCAATTTATATGAACACTATTTCGCATTCAAATGCACCTCAAAACACAATCTCGTTTCATTTAAACTGTGAGGTTGCAAGACGGAAAAAGGTTTGTCACTCGTTCAATTGTTTATTGAGTTGTTCTAAATAGAGATATAAGGCGATATGAGGTGTTTTAATAGCTTTTGTCAATTTAACAGGAAGAATGACATTGAATTAGATAAATGAATTAATATAAAAGGGTTTTATTTTATTTTGTGGAACAAGTAGGAGTAAAATTTAGATATTAAAAGATTGAATAATTTTAATATGAAAGCAGGTATGAATTATCCATTCTACATTTAGTTACTATTATAAAATTTTTGTACCAAGAAAAATTGAACTTCTTTTAAAATTTTCTATTGTTTATAAATTGCGCAATAGACTACTTCAGAAAATAAACCATTGGAGAAAATTATATCTCATCAGTTCTATTATGTTAAACATATATATTGAAATTATATAGGAATTTTGTGTAACAAAATGCTGAATCGCTCGTTACTGATATTTGTACTTCTTTAATAGGGCTGCACACTGGTATTTAACCTTTGCAGACTTAGTACATTCCCCAGGAGCTATTATCATTTTTTAGTGCAGTTATCGCAAGTAATTTTGACGCCCAGTTTCCTCCTTACTCTCTGATATTTGTAAAATTTCTTTAAATACTTCAATTGCTATTCATTCTTACAAATTAATGCTTGTTAAAAAGAGAGAAAATCATTCCATCTCAACAACATATTCGAATATTTCATTATGTTTAGCCCATTTAACTAACTTCTTTATCTGAAACAGAAATCGTTGGTGTGGTAGTTAGAGGAGAGGGGGGTGCCAGCTCAGGTGTCGTCCACGTCACTTGACCATGGTTCAAAATTACGTGGTCTGTCGCCAAAAGCCCTCGTGTAGCTGAACAGTGCGACGTTAATATTCAATCAATCAATCTGAAACAGAAATAATACACGTAGTATTTCTTCTTAAAGTATTTAGGTGGCATCTCATGTTTGATTTATAGACATTATTTATTTGTTAGATCTTACTTAGAAGCAGTACAAGGACTACTGGCTAGACTTCCTAATTCTGAATTATGGTCAAGTGACAAGAGGAACACTTCATATCCAACACTAACGTGATGAGTTTGAACCTTGGCAGAGATGTAAGTGTTACACTGGGATGTCTTACGACTCTTTGAGGCCCTGGGCCCGTATGTGAAAGAAGACCCTACCTGAGATCTTTAAAAGTAGACAGTACATAGCATGCATTGTCAAATACTCGTTCAAACGGTTATTTGAAACAAATAAATGTGCACTATACTCACAATCTCAAAAACCTAGGCACAAACCAGCTCGATCGACGACAGCATTTCGATTAAATGTGTTGAATGATTGCTTATCGTATTAGGTCTAGACATAGACAACGGTCATCACATAATAATACTTTTGCTAGCTGACACGCAGTTTGAAATTTCCTGTTTTTTCGGAGAATATGTACGGGAATAATATTTGACCACATTAAAATTATCCGGACCATGATCTTATTAAGACAGAGTCGAGAACGAAACGAGGGTCCTGGGACAGGGCCCAGTTGGCTCATGCTTTAAGACGTCCCTGGTGTTACATTAGCCCACTGCATGGTAGGTGATAGAATTTGAACGAATGCAACAACCGTAATCTCTCGGATACCGAGAGTTCCGCTCACTTTCTACTTAATGAAGTGAAATATGCATATAGTAACGAATTAAATTGTATTTCGTAAATTGCAGAACTCGCCCACGTAATTTCACGATTTTCAGAACTTTAATGTATCAAAAATCGTGACAATTCAGCACATAAGTCTGAAAGTTGTTTTGCTTTTCCACGAACGAAGAGCAAGTACAAAAATAGTTCTGTAATTTTAAATCTCAAAAGTTTAAGACCCTGAAGATTGTTTTTCAGAAATTAAAACTATTTTTTTATAGGGAAATGCTCGTTTTTTTAAAAATATATATGCAATCAGCATTTATAAAATAAGCATAAAATCTTATTAGGCATTTCGTTTGCTAACTTGGATTGTCTCAACTACAATTTCCCCCTGGAATGAAGCTTAAAATTACTACTCGGTTCAAATCTTATCGCAAAAATCGGTTACACTTAAAAATACAGTCGAACCTCTATATTGCGAATTTTTCTGTACAGCGAACTTTTTCCTGGAACCAAGAGCCTTTCACGATTTTCTTGGTAAATTAACCTCCCAATAGTGAAGTGCATTTTCTATATAACGAACTTTTCTAGACCTTTCGTAATAGAGAAAGCTTTTCAATTTGTGAAGGCATTGGGACAAGAGCAATTTCTAGATATCAATGGTTGGCTAGAAAAAATTAAGATAAGTCACGCAAAAATACGCCTGAAGAGGATTTTTGTGCATTGCAAAGATGTGAGACGTATTATGAAATAAAGCATTTTTTCAAACAAAATTAACAAATTTTACAAGTGATTAAATTTAAGGACGCTTTTGTGGTAGTGTATGCTTAGAACTTCTAGTTATACACAATAAAATTTATGTTTAAAATTACTTGTATCCTTTAAATTAGAAAATGTTCTTAAAATCCATAAATTCCTCGAATGTTCTCTGTTTTTTTTCTTGTTTTTCTTGCAGTTTTTCTTTCTTTCTTTTTTTTTTTACGGGTAACATATAGAAAATAAATAAATATTTATTTACAAAAAGAAGTAAACAATTACTTTTTTAATACATAGTGTTTATGAAATTAAAATTTGTTTTATGTGGTTTATAGTATATTGAAAGATGACCTCCTCTATAACGAATTTTCCGTATAGCGAATCTTTTTTCGGGAATTTGTGACTTCGTTAAATAGAAAGGTCAGATTGTAATTTCGCATGAAACTTGAAAAAAATCATCAATAATATTCCAACAATTATTTCAAGAATAATGATCTATTTTGTGCTTTTGAAGCTAATTGCTGCTACCTGGTTTTTTGCAAATACAAGTTGAGACTTAAAATGCAGAAATAATTGTCTCAATCAGCTATATTAATTTTTTTTTCTGGATAAAGTTTATATTTATACTTCAAAAATCGTTACTTCTTAATCAAACCCTAATTTCTACTGTTTTTAATTTTTTTTTTTTCATGCTTTTCTAACAGCCCTTTTAGAAATTTTGTTACACTCCTTTTTCAAGAGAGAGAATTCTGGATATCTTACAAATCGATCCACTATATATATATAAACACGCATTTTAAACGAAGATATAAAAAATTAATTTCTAGTTTAGGTTGCCGTCATTGTCACTAGGCCACATTTCAGAATTATGATGTATGTCCCGATATCCCTCATGCTCTTTCTAGTGTAGCGTTAATCAATCATTCTTTTTTAAAAAGTTAATCGGTAGGTGCAAACATATTGGAAAATGAGATGAATAGAGCATCAAAGTTATGGCTCATCAAAAAGGTTTTTCAGTTTTAAAATTCTGAAGAATGAATTCCATTCAGATTTCAAAAGCACATATTTATCTAATACATTAAAACAACTTATGACAGCACTATCAAAGAGGTCTCATCAATAAAACTAATCATTTCCACATACTTCAGCAAATCTTTTAATTACAATTTTTATTATTCAACGACAGAACTCGTCTAGATTTTGGAATATGGAACAGTTTAAAGATTATACTTATTAATATAATGATTATGAAGGAATGTGGATCTTGGAAAAAGTAACAAATAATCATGTAAATATTTATAAATTTATGTATTTTTTCTTAGGTAGAAATGAATGCTTGAGAATTTTAAAGTATATATATATAATTTTAGATTCTACGAATTTTGTAGATTAACAAGATTTTAAGAAATTGATATGCTATTACAAAATTTTTATAGTGAATTTTTTTTCCTGAAAATTCAAGGGAAAAAATAGAATTGTCACAACAATTCAAAAATTAGAACAATATGTGAAAAAAAAAATGCAACTTATATAAAGGGTAGATATTATGAATATTGGAGGCATATTCTTGGTCTTAACAATGTCGTACACACTATGTATATGTCTTAGTCCAAGTGTTTCAAACAATTTGTAGTTTAAGCTTCTTGTTTGCAATACCTTGGGAAATACAAACCTTGCAATACCTTGATAAACAGGGTAATGCCAACCTTCTTGTTTGCAATACCTTGGGGGGGGCAATGACCATGGGAAATGCAAAACATCGATTCATTACTAAAGCGGGACTCAATAGCCCTTGTTTTGCTTCATGTCCTGTTTAATCTTTCCCGTCAAACACAAGGGCGGGGGAGGTTCAAACCCTTCCCCCAAAAGACCAACAGATTTTTAATTTTTGCCACAGAGATCACCCCTCGGCGCTTTCACCTTCGTGTTTTTTAAAATGTATCCCCCTACACATAATAAGAGAAGCTTGTGTATGCTACTGATCATGGGTACATGTAGTTTCACCAATAACGCTATATAAAGAGAGAATAGAATGTCACTTAATAGGACTAGAACTGTCATTTCGTGAGCAGCTTCAATATATCCCAAAGCAGAATATTAATGTCATTCAAGCATGTGTCAGTTTGATCGAGAAGGAATTTTTGCCTATGAGGAATGTGGACTATCCTTCCGAGAGATCGGCGATTGTGTCGCTTTGTAATCAGACAACAGTGATTAGTATATGTAATGAATGGATGCAGGAAGGAGCGATTGACTAATGACACTAGTCCAGCGTTTCTCAAACTGAACTGTGGGGCGTGATAACTCAACAAGGGAGGCGCGAGCATATCAAAAAGTCGCAAATAAAACTTTATTTAAAAATATTAATTTGCTGAAAGGAAGTAAAACAAAATACTTTCTGACGTAATAAAATACACATTTACACATACAAATGTATCGGTACTGCACACTGTATTTGATAATTACTTTAACAATACTAAGTTAAGAACAAGTTTAATAATTACCAGTGATCCAATGGGCTTGTCATATGTAAAATTATATACAAGAATTAACATTTATCTTGATAATTTGTACGGTTTGTAATTAAATTCATAATGTAGATTTACGCCAAAGTACATTATTATTGAATTCAATGCATTGTTATTATTTGGATGTTGGAGCGAAGAAAATTATGACAGAGAGAATATTGGGTCGCAAGTATTGAAAGTTTGAGAAGCACTGCACTAGTCTCATTGCACCATGTGATGACAGACATGTTGCACACATCATGTAGCAGGCTCACTTCGTAAGCTTAGTCACGAGTTCGATCACGGCTGGAGTCAATAGATTTTCTGGATGCGAAAATTGTAGGCACGCATGTCATATGATTATCTGGCATGAAAAAGATCCCTTGAGTATCAACTATAGACTCTGGTACTCTCGGCAAAATAAAATCATGGTAATGTTTAGCATCCGATGGGAGCTTGAATTGAATAAATTCAAGTGTCAAAATTTGGTAGTGAGAACCTCCTCTATATGATACCACTATGAAATGGCGCTCATATTTGGGGATTTGCTGTATCTGAAAGATTTAGTTGCCAATATGCATCCCATTAGAAAAAATCCATATCACAACACGTGTATGTTGTGCAACAATCACTGTCCACACATACCATTTAATGTTGTTGCGGGTATAACAAAATGTCCACAGGGCGTTTATTGCTGAGTTTACTTTTCTCTCAAAACCACTAATGTTTACTTCGCAATAGTGCACTGAAAGGCGGACGTTGTTAATCGATTGTGACAACATTGCTCTTGCAGATGGGCATCATTAAGTGTCATCAAAAACATGTAGCATCAGCAACGGGCATCATCGTATGGATCCTGCCCTTGGAAAGAAATCTGAACTGATGGTACGTACTGATGGAACTGATATACGTACATATAATTGGTTCTTTTTAACGGAAAAATATTGCGATTTCACGTTCTTGATTCCTTTAACTTAAAGAGGTTATTGGAAATCCTCTAGTCTTTTTTAAACGACTGTAATTCTTTTTTGAAGTGATAACTTCTTTAGGCGCGTTTTGCTGGAGAGTGAAATTGAATGATGCGTTTTAAGAAGCCGTTACATTGTAACGCTTGTAACAATGGATCGGAATTTTCCGTAACAATGTAAAGTTCTTCAAGACTTGTTATAAGTATGAGAAAACATTCTCAACAATTGGTATACGTTGCGTTATCAAGAGCAATAAGTCTTGAAGAACTTTACATTGCTAAGGAAAATTCCGATCCAAAATTTTCCATGGCCTTAGAGAATCTACATCTCTCAGAGATCTACAAAATGAATTTAAAAGGTTATCACAAAACAAACTTAAAACAATCACAGATATCTTCACAAACTTCATTTCTACAAAAAAGGGAATATCAATATATTATTTGAATTGTCAAAGTTTACTTGCACATGCTTTGGATCTCGATGACAGTGTTGTGCAACATGTAACTATGTTACTTTTAACAGAAACTTGGATAAATAATGAAGAAATCATAGATGTTCCAAATTTTCATTGTATTGCCAAATTCCGAAGACACACAATCACAGATCTAGTGGAATTGCTATATATAAAAATAAGGGAGATAGACAACTTATGTCACTTCAGAAATGGATGTAGCATCAAATACTACTGAATCATTTGTACTGAGAAAATTGTGCAGCGAAATGTAGAGCAGAAAATGGACAAAAAAATTCTAATGTGTGGTTACTATTTATATTTCACCAAATCAAAGTGTAGAGAAAATTATCGAATTCATTCACAAAAATTTAGTTGCCTACACTGAAGCTGGATAAACTCTTTTGAACAAATTGCCGATTATTTTAGGGGGAGGATTTTAATGTAGATTTTTCAAAAGACAAATCAAAGCCTTTAGTAGATTTTTTAAAATCAAAATTCAATTTAATTATGTCAAATGATTCAAATGAAAGCACGACGAATTACGGATCAACGATTGACGGAGTTTTTTTTTAGATATTTAAATAATTTTGAACTAAAGTACTTATAACCTATTTCAGCTACCATAAACCTATTGTTTCCTTCTCAGAATACAATTAATTCACAAATATGATTGTATATTTCGCAAAAAATATTACTTTATGAGTACAGAAATATGTGAATAAATAATTTTATGACAATACTAATTTCCCCTTGTTTTTTATTCACCTAACTAATCCCTGAAATAACATTACAAAATTTGATGTTATCACTTCTATCATAAGCACACACACTCTTTTTTTTTTTTAATTGGAAGTCTTTTTTTAAAATCGATGAGCGATTTATATTTGTTTCGCTAGCTCCCCAATGTGCTAGCAAAGCGTATCAATTCAATTCAAATTTAAAAAAAAATGTGTACCTCATTATCCTGGAGATTAAATTCAAGATAAAACAATAATGTTAACAGGGAATATAAAAGAAATAATTTTAAATAAGATCAAAAACAGAAAAGTATTTTTCTATATTACTTGATTATAGCCATCACAAGAGCAGATACCAGTTTTTGTATGAGGTGCTTTATTTTAAAAAACACAAAAATAAGTAACCAAGAGCGTTTTTGTATTTTGTTTCGTATAACAGAAACGACAAATGTACAACATTCTTACTAAACATTTTGGAGGAAAATGATTCAGTTATAAACAATAAAAACGGCCAGGCAAACCAAAATTGTTCTAACAAAGAGGTAAGTAAAAACGAATTTTGGATTTAACACTCGAGTATTTTTTGTACCTCATTGTACAGTTTGAATATTGCTATAACGACGTAGCAATAGCAATTTATTCGGTACAAAATTATTTTCGACTGTTCTCAAGTTTTACAATTTTTTTGGCTTCACTAACTGCTGCTAGTCTATTTTAAAATGGCATGTCTCAAATTGAAATCTTTGTCAGGTAGTAAAGCCGGCTAGAGGTGATAACCCTGTTAACTTTCAAATTGGGAAAAGTTTTTGATGCCTTCTTTGAAATAAAAAAAATAACATTACAAATTTATTCCACAACTCTTTAGGACTATAAATTCTAAAATATAATTTCACGTGCATGGTAATTTTACGGTACAAATTACTAAGAAAAGTTAACGCTGTTCCTCAAGTGAAAAACTTTAATATTTTTCTGAAATTAAATTAAACTGCATTCTGAAAGAATAAAGATGTGAACAGTTTTCACACAATTTGTTCATAGATAGTAAATATTCAATACCTTTTTTTAGATGTTGATACCAGTTTTAAAAACAAGAAATATTAAAACCTAGAAAAATTAAACATCTTCATACGCGAAAGAGAAGACTAATGTATACAAAACGAAGTGAGTTTTAAAAGTAAATGATGCTTAAAAATATTAGATGTTGCGATATCCTCTTTTATTGAAAGGTTTGATCTTTTATATTCTCATTTATAAGTATTAAACCTTTTACGGATTATGTTTATGATCTCAATACATATTCTGAATATGATTGGTTCATTTAATGTCAAAAACTGGAAGGAATATTCACTTATAAAAATCAAAGCACCTTAAAAAGTACTGAAAAAGTATATTTTTTTGTAAAATTTTGTTGAAAATGTAGCAGTGTTGATTAAAATTAACTATCGTTCCCAGCAATTATTTCCAATTTCTTCATTGATTTATTAACAATTCCAGTCTCTGTAGCTATGAGATCATTTTCAAAACTGAAAATAAGTAAAACTTACCCGATATCTACTGTGGGATAAGAGATGTTGGTAAATCTTGCAATTATTTCTATTGAAAGTGATATTTTATAAAAATTAGAAAAAATTTATCTATTTATATATATTTAAAGCCCAGTGGCTGAGTGGTAGTGTATCGCGCTTCCACGCCCCAGGTTCAAATTCCGGGCTGGGCAAGGTCGACTCAGCCTTTCATCCCTTCAGTGGGACGATATATGAGTACCAAGCTTGCTTGGGAACTGAATTTCGCGTCAAACTGATCACCTGACCGAAACATTTGTGTATGCACCCCAGTGCCTAAGGTCACGTAAACTGAGATAGGCACAGTAGGCCTTGATCCTCATGGGTTGTTGCGCCACTGAGTTCAGTTCATATATATTTGCTAAAAAAAGAAATTCGAAAAGCTCAGTTTTTACGATTTAACGTATATCAAATGTTGAAACTATAAAACTGTTTTAGTTTGTTTATTATACGTACGTTATATACTTTATATGGAGAATTATACTTCATTAAATGTATGTGTGTGAACGTAGGTTTTAACTAAATACAAGAAGTTGACATGTTTTTTAAAAAATTAAAAGATAGACATGTTTTTTATGTTATATTTATTTCAATAAAACTTCCATTCTAAATGGCCCCAGCATGAAGTCGCTTATTTGGCTTACCGCAAGCTTGTTCACAGAATTGTTAATAATTTTGCTCTTTTTCTTACTTGATGTGCGTGATTTTCCGTGGTCGATTATCTTTCACCAAATTCTGAACACAAATATTGGATGCCTTCAATACATATGTATGGTGAATAAGCAGACAGTGCGCGCACGAATATTGTGTAAATTAATGTCTAAGCTCATGAATTACCAGCTGCGTCTGTCCACGATTCAAAATTATAATTTAGATGCTAACATCTCTTTCTGTGGTTCAAATGCGTGAGCATATAATATACAAATACCTTTTGTGCCTCAATAACAAAATGGGAATTTTAGGACCTTTGGAATTGTGATAAAAATCAGGAGTCCTTTTTGTTGTTCATCGACGAATTTTAGTACTTACTAAGAATTTTTTCGGAAACATGACACTAGGAATTTTCTAAAAAAAAACTAGATAACTAAAGAATAATAAAGATTTATTTTGGGATGAATAATGGGTATAAGCTTTACCAGAAGATATTTTTGGTAATATTACGAAAATCGAAACCATGCTCAAAGGATAACTTAACAATTTTTTTTTTCATTCGAAAAGAAAGGCTCAAGTGTAGTAATAGGGGGGCACTTTGGATTTGGCAATTTTTCTTCAGATTTGGCGATTTTTATCTAAATATAATGGTGAGATTACGAATTCATTCTAAAATAAATTATAAATAATTCCGAATAATTTGGCTTTTAGTCGTCAAAAAAAGGACTACGCCAAGTGCCCCCTGTACTACACTTTAATCCAAATAATATTATCTATGTCAAGTAAAATATATATTCTATGCAAATTCGACTACCATATACACAATTAGTCATATGAAAAAGCAAACAAATATTAAGCACACCAAATACTTAAAATGCATTAACAGATTTCTTATTTTTACAGGACGCCTTATATATTTCTGGACGTATTTGGTCCATGAATTAAAAGTTTATGTTCTTCAATGTCCAACCTAATTCATTTTGAAAAAATAATATATAAACATTGTTTATATATTACTAAACTGTCGAGCAAAGATTAAATTAAGTGAATGTCTTAATGCCAATTTGTATATGCCTCATGTTTTTTTTCTCTTAAGCATTATCGGTTATTACATGTTTGTTTTTTTTAAAAAAGAT
Organism: Trichonephila inaurata madagascariensis; assembly: GCA_019973955.1. NCBI lineage: Eukaryota > Metazoa > Arthropoda > Arachnida > Araneae > Nephilidae > Trichonephila > Trichonephila inaurata. Next base: position 152,730 of record BMAV01012301.1, on the reverse strand, counting down.
AATTAAAAAAAAATTATTTTTGCTTTGAATATAAAGGGAGATAATGCTACAAATTTCAAAATTCATTTAAGTAAATAATTCTTGAAGTTACATTTAAAATATAATTTGATAATTAATCACTCACTTTCCGGACAATAATTGATAAGGAAACTTTGAAAAAAATTATAGCATGCATTGTTCAAAAATTGAATTTTTTAAAGTATTGATATATATATTATTGTACAATATCCTAGATTATACGAAAACACACACCATTCAAATTTTGGTAACAAAAAAATCCTTGAAATGTCAATTCTTTTTACCAGACAAGCACAAAATATTGACAAAAGATTTTATGGAGTTTCACTTCCTACAATTCCTCAAAATGTGACATATTTATTACGGCATTCGTTTTTTATTTTTTTTACAACGCCTGTTTAAATCAAGTGTTTCAGGGAAGATCGTAAAACGTAATATAAATACACACACATTTAATTATGATTTTTAGGCGACAGAGCGCATAATTAAGATTGTATCTTTATATGTATACATATTTCTTGGCAACTTTTTAACTATCCTCCTAGTAATTAATTTTTAATACAAGATAAATCTATTCTAGGAAAAATATGTGTTTAATTTGTAACTAAATATGCATTTAAAAATTAAGTGAATAAATATATATTTAATTTTATCGAGAAAATGTGAATTAATTATTTTATAATTAATTCTCATTCATATTACATACAAAAAACAGCATATATACACCGAAAAACATAATATAAAAATTGCAGATTTTCTTTTTTGCCCTATAAAACAAACCGTACTGTCCACGTATTTTTATAGGACGAATCTCTTCCATAAAAATAGGAATTTGTCAAAAAAATGCAGTCACAAAAAGCTAATTAGATCATACCGATTAAATACATACGTAACTATTTTATATATAATTTTGATACATATTTTTCAGAAATTAGAACATTTTAAAATAGATGAAATGTTCCATATCAGAATTTATTTATTTTTAAATGTCACTTTTCTAAAATAGATATAAAGAGGGAGTTTTTTTCAATTGCACAAAAAATTACTTTAAATAAATTTATTTTTTGGAAGGCAATTTTAAATAGTTTTAATTGATACACGTGGACTTAGTAATTTTCGAAGCATATAAATATATCTATCTGTGAAAAAGAATATATTTTACAGAATAAAATAAAAGCAAAAACAATTTGAATGTTTTAAAAATACGTTTTGTTTTGTCCTAATACTTGTATACTTTTATTGTACACTTAACAATTTACAACCATAATATTTATTCTGAAATATGATCTATTTTATAATTTAAACGAATAAATGTATCTTTCATGAACTTTTTAATATTACAGGAAATTTCCAACTAATTCTGAACATTCAGCATTTTAGAAATAAAAAGAAATTTGTAACTCTTATCATCTTTGCTTTACGATTTTTTAAGAACAGATTTTACATTAACAGTTTTACAGAAAAGTTGTTGACCTTTTAATTAAAAAGGAAATAATTAAACACTTCTTCAGATAAAACACATATTTTTTACCGTTACCACATTCATCAAATAATATAATAACTTATTCCAAATATATATCAACAAGCCGCACCACACACGTGGCATTCCATCTGGCTAAAGTGACATTCCCATCTGGAATTTACTTACCTGAAAGGCAACATAAAACGTTGATCCTGGGTGTACATATTGACTGAAACATTCTTCTTTGCCGGCTTCAACGTGGATTTTAAATTCATAAGCCACTCCAATGTTTTGGTCAAATGTGTAAGTTTCGGAGTTACAAAATGAAATACAATAAATTAAAAGAATACCTATCAGCCAATGATCGGCGGTAGCCATGTTTTCTCCTCGCCTTTGACTCAGCCGATGCGGATGGGCGAGTATCGAAGACCAAAACAAAACAGGTGTGTGCTACTCATTAGGGTTGCCAGAAGAGAGATGAAGGTCCATTTTCACGATTTTATCGTCTTGATATGAACATTGGCCCAGTTTTGCTCTCATCTTAACTCTTTAGTGGATCAATCTCTCTAATTTTATTAATTCTACATATATATATCTGTTTATGTTTTAGAAGAATTTTAGTTGAAACTTAAATGTTTTGAAATATTCACAAATAAACGGCACAATTTATTAATAAGTTGAAATAAAGACATGATTTTCAGAATAAGCCATTACTGAATTGTTACCAAATTTATCTGTCAACTGTGTATATTGATAATACATATATATTCTTTATTTTTAAATGATTTTTCATTTTCCAATTTAGAGGTGAATATTTAGGTGCTAAAATTTAAGAAAAGAAGAAAAAAAAAGCTGGGAATTAAATATATTTTTATAAATGAATAATTTTAAAAAAAACATTTAAAGCTTCTACCAAATTAGAACATACATTCAGCTTAGTTTTCAGAATGAAAAATGCTATATCTTTAATATTACATTCTGATTTTACCATGCAATAGAAGAGCAGTATATTTTATTTGACACATTTGCTGTTTGAAAATCAATTAATTTCTTAATACTAAACTGATATTTTATCTTACCTGTTAAAGCAAGAAATGACAAATTATAATGTAATAGCATCACAAATTTACATTCCCATCAAAACCTATTAATTTCTCATTTAAATTAGTGATAAGAATTTCTAATTTTATAAGGGTTTTTTTCACATTTAATATGGTTAACATTTTATCTGTAAGCATGTGTACATATCAATGGCATTTGTAAAATTTTTTCCCCAGGGAATAGGGTGAATCCAACCATATTTTTGAATTAATTTCAATGCACAATACTTTAATATTAATTTACAAAATTTGGTCAAATGGTTATGCTTGATAAATTTTTAAATTATTTTTATGTATCAAATCAATTTTAAAGTTCTTAGTTGCTTAATCTATTGTTAAAATATTTAAAGAAATATATATAGAACTATAGAATAGTTTCATTGTGTAGTAGGTAATGAAATATATGAAAAATTTCCCCAATATCGGAAATCCCAAGTCCTTGTAATATTAACTTCTAAAATACAAAATAAAAGGAAAAAAAATCTACTGCATTTTTGAAATTCTAAGATAAGTGCTTCATAATTTAGAAAAAACACACATAAGAATGGATGACAAAGATTTTTTTTAAAAAGTCTCTCAATCATTCCCTTTAATAGTACTTAGAATGTCTCACAGTAATGAGGAAAAGCGTACACACAAATTATTATAATATTGGTTTGAAATTTTTAGTTTCATTGAAATCTGCAATCAAATGTTTATAATTCACAGCTCACTCCACAGTAGGAAACTGCAGCCAATAAATTTAAAAGAATTTCAATGTTGTATCTTTATGAAGGGCTAAGATTTGAACTGTAAGGATCCTTCACTAGGAATATTTAAACATATTACAAGAGGAAATAACTTCATATTAAAATGCTACATTCCAATATTTTTAAATACAGAAACAAGTCTAACTTATTTAAACATTTCTTAGTTTTTCTCAATAATTGTTAAAAGGAAGAAACATATATAAAACCTGATCTTAAAATATTTTTTAAAAAATGAACTCTTTTTACAACAAATCATTACTTTGAGGAAACATTTTTCACTCTAAAATAAAGCTAGATTCATAATGAGCTAATAACATATTTTTACTTTAAAAAACAGCTCAAAAACCATACATAAATAAAAACGTATAAAAATATTGTGCGATGTTTTTACCGATTTGTTTCCTAAATCTGTGCTCAAAAACTGTTTACTCTTTACATATATATATAGATAGATAAATCTTTTGTCAAAATAACACAAAATAGGCAACACACTCAAGACATTTAATATGATTTTAATTAAACCTAATAAAATACATAGAAAACTAACAACCACATATCGAAATCACTAAAACAATTACAAATCAAATTATAGTGAAAACAAAAAAAGAAAATGAATTTTTCATGAGATAAATATTATGTTAAACATTTAAATTGTGACAGACATAAATAAACTGTAGGTGCAAAGATAAAATGAAGTCAAATCAAATTCCAGTTTTTCTTTTATACAGTTTGTTGCGGTATTGGCTGGGAACGTACTGCATACGGACAACCAAGAAATTGATCAGCAATTCTTCCAGCTTCCCGTAATCCACTTAATAAAGCACCATGAACAGTAGCTGGATAGTTTCGTATAGTATGCTCACCAGCAAAAAATAGCCGTGGCACAGGAGAAGGTTGACCAGACTGAATTCCAGTGGGAGGAGCAACTGGTGTAGCCAAAATATCATAATCATTGCCCGTAGATCCTGTAGCAACATATGAATATGAACCTCTTGAAAAAGGATCTGCTCTCCACCGAGTTACAACAGTTTCTTTTGGTTGCGGCACAGTACTATTACCAAATATGCCTTTCAAAACAGCAATGCAACGGCCAACAACCACATCATCACTGACTGTTTCCATAATAGCAGCAGCTTCTCCAGCCACTAAAGCAAGTAAGACAGGAGCTTTGTACAAATTCCAAAACAAAAACAATTCTCCTCTGCTAGAGGTTGTGCTACCCACATGACCAAATAGATTTGCATTTGGATCCCAAAATACTCGATCAAAACATAGAACAACCTTATTAAGGTTGCCAAAACCCAAACGCTGAATTGCAGCAGCTTTCCATTCAGGTATTGGAGGTATAAATTGAACAACATTTGCAGCCTGGCCACCAGGTTGGATGGAATTTTTCAATACACCCAAAGGTAATGTGCACAATACAGCATCAGCTTTATAACTAACCATGCCAGAATTAGCTCGAGTATTCATAGCTAATACCTCTATACCATGAGGATTATAGCGAATACTTTTCACACACATATTCAATTTTATATCCACTCCATCAGCCAGAGCAACTGGAACACATGAATAGCCATTTCTAACGGTCATGTGGCTCCCTGTAAATTCAAAATCATCATCTTGATCCCAATGCCTCAGAGATAAATTGTGCAATGGAGTTGCATTTGCAAATTCTAGGTTAGCAAAATGCCAATCCAATACTTGACGATCTCTGGATGACAAATATACATCACTAGGTGGGGAGGCTTCAAGTTCTTGCAATTTATCCTCTATTTCTTTTTGTTGTTCTAAATACTGATCCCATTCCTTGCAAGCAGCCCCTATATCCCTCATTTTGCTTCTAAGAACAAATTCTAAAGTGATATCTTTTTGCTGTTTAGATTCTGAAAGTTCTTGGTAATGTTTACGCATTTCTTCAATTTGATCTTTAAGATGTAGAATTTTATTTAAATTTGCTTTCAGCTTTTCCTGCAATTCTAAAATAGCCTTCCAATGTTGTATCTGTTTCTCCTTAACATGTTTTTCTTGTAGTTTAATAACCCATTCCAATGCTTGACCCAAAGATACAGGTTTACTTTGTACATAGTTGAAATCAAGATGATGAGAAAGATAAGACGTTGCTTCTAAAAGTCTATTAAACTCTCGTTCTACCATTTCATCTTTATCTTTTGGAACAGTGTTACCATTTGATTCATACAAAGGACACTTCTGTCTTATTTTGTGCAAATCCATTGTTATTTGTTTGCTTAGTACAGTTATTGGGTTGCCACCTAATCCAGTAACTACCATAGCACCTAAATCTGCTATGTAATTTCCTTTTCGAAATGTTGCGACACGTCCTCCCACACGATCTCTGGCTTCTAAGATAGCAACATCCATACCAAACTGTTGCAGTTGTTGAGCTGCTGCTAATCCAGATATTCCAGCTCCAATAATAATAACTTTTCCGACTTTTTTTGTAGGAAGCATTTTTAGGCGTTTGAATACACCAAAATTAATGAAGCCATACCGTTCAAGAAATGCATGAATGCGCATAACCAAGGAAGCATCACTATTAAAGGGTGGTTCTACTTGTTGTAAAGCAGTTTCCACTATTAATTGCTGCTTCGGATTTTCAAGCCACAATTGCAATATACGATTTCTAATGTGCAAGAACACCTTCTGACCTTGTGGCATACCCTGAGCAATATCAGGAAAGCAGGCTGCTTCTTGACCAGTCATTTTATCAAATGGAAGTCTACTCTGAAAGGCAGCACCTTCAAGCCCAGTAGGATCATCATGTTCACTGTCCATTTCTTCCAAATCTTCACTCTGACTTGGTGGAGGGTTTATCTTTTCAATTTTACTTTTATCATCAACATCTGAAGCATTTTCTTCCTCTGATATAGTAAAAGTTTTAATTTCTCCTTCCTTATGCTCCACTTTAGGTCTCTTTCTACGTGTTGATCTTCTGTTTTGTTCATCTCCACTACCACTAATATTACCCAGTTTATCATCATAACTTCCATTCAAGCTTGCTTCACTTTCCATTGGACTGCAATGTCGTCGTTCCTCTAAAGTTGGAGTAGAAGACATACTTGACAACTGGTCTATAAAGATAAATATATGAATTAGAAACACACAAAAATCTTTAAAAATGTACCAGTTTGTAAAACAAAAAGATACTTTAAAAAATATCTTGAAGTGATTTTACTATAGAGAAAAATTAAATTAAGCTCAAGTTAAATATATATATATGAATATACATGAAATCATTTTAAATACATTGATAATGAAACAAAAACATTTAAATAAGAAAGTAAGGACATACAATTTATACAGAGAAACTTCATTTGATTAGTTAAAATTTTAATAAAATACATTTAAGATTTCAGTTCTAAAAGAATTATCGGTTGATTTGTCGAATCGGCCGCTTCTAACGCCAAGTGTTTTCTCGCCACATTGATAAATGCGCTAAATCTGGTAACCCTTCTGAATTTGTTCTCCAGTGAACAAGTCGTTTTTGACAAAAACGCGCCAAATACGTGATTTTTTTAAATATGGCGGAGAAGCGGCCGATTCGACAATTTCTCCGAATTATCTTTGCTTAGAGCTAAATTTTTTTCTTACAAGCTATAATAAACAAAAATAGATAATAAATTTGGTACTTAGGTATTAATTTCACCGCAATCAAATTGGTGCCACTCAAATTGCGCTATTTTCTACCAAAATACGTGACTGATTTTTTTTTCATATAAACATGTTAGAATCTTTTTGTTTTCACATTGCCTGATTCACATGATGTCCATTTTGCTGTGGTAATGCTAATATGCAAGTACTATAAATTTATAGCAAATCTGTAATGAATACTTAGGATAATAAATGAGTGAGAACTGATAGGTTATAGGAAATATGAACAAACACAGTTAACATGTAGAAAATTTTGTCACTGCATTTGTAGTGAATGTATGTTATTGGATTTTATCACCAATATTTATGTTAAAGAACATTTAAAAAAATGAAGCCTACCCATTGCCCCTATAACTGATTAATACCTTTTCATGATATTTTTTAAAAATTAAGTATACTATTCACAAACAAATAATATGACACTGTTTTTGTTATGATATGAAAGCAGTTATAAAGAATAAAGTTTATTTTCACTTTATATCTTGGCATTTAAATTTTATGTAAAAAGAAAGTATCTGATTTATTAATGGTTGAAAAAGGAGATTTATACTACTATAATTCATAATTGTAGATTACAACATTTGATGTTTCCTTGTCAATTTACATCAATATGTATATGTTTGTACCAAGTTTTACAATGAAATGTATATCTTGAATTTAAATGGCATTCTCTACATGATTTCAGTATTCATCATTGTGCTACCTATCTATAATAGAACTCAGATATTCTTAAAGATTTTCTAAGCAAAAAAAAAAAAAGTTAGATTAGATATTTTTTTAAGTCATAATCTTTTGTGTACAAATATGGTTCCTTTCATCGAATAACATACTAATTTAAAACTCTGCATTTATTTTTTGGCTCATAATTAATTTTGTATAAATTTCACATAGCATTTTAAAAGTTCTTTTATTATATCAAATTACCTTTGGGAAATAAATACTAAATAACAATTTTTATACAACTTTTCGAATAGGATACTTATTGATTTACAATGAGCAAACCTGGGAATCATTTTCTTCTCGTAAAAGATAGAACTTCTGTGCTTAGAAATAATTTATCTAGATTTCCTAATTCCACGAGATTCTGAAAAATGCACATTTTATTCCAATAACAATAAAAAAAAAAGATTTTTTGAAATGTTTCATGCCTATAAAATTACTGTGTATATTCCAATCCTAGATTTGATTTGATCGTGAAAAAGCAAACAAAAATTTTAATACATAGTTATAAAATCTCAGTGTTCATAATATAAGGAAAATGAATTAGGCTACTTTTATTTTAAAATTGAGTTATGTATAATTTCCATTTGATATCATATATGTTTAAACTAATCAATATATTACTGCTAAAAAGAAAGAAAAAAATGAGTTTCCTAAAAAACAGCTTCACAGATTATGAAATGAACAAATTTTAAGGCAAAAAGAACAAACATAGCAGCTTAGCTCAACGAAAAAAAACTGGGTTTTACAACTTTAAAAGAACAGAAAGAAAAAGCTGCTGTAAAAATCGAGAGCCGAACTTCCTAATAAAGATTCTTCCGTTTTTAATCACTAAAATAAACAAAATATCGGGGGGAAAAAATTAAAAAAGTGGCCAAATATGTAAACCGATCATCACTACCTCGATGAATGAACAAAAACATGCAATTAGTACTCAGGTTTTTAAAAAACCTTTCTTTTACGAAAGCTCTCAAAAACTGCCCCAAAAAATTTCACTAAACATTTTTAAAAGAGCAACAAATTAATTTTTTAAAATAACAGTGCTGTGTAAATAAAAATATATATGAATTAATTTTTGGAAACGGAACCATTTTTTTTATTTAGCTAATAAAACTTACCAAGTTTTCAAGAATAATAAATAACTTTATTAAGCTGTTGTCATTCGACTTTTAAAAGAAAAAAAATACTAAAAACTATTTTAACAAAACCAAAATTCAGCAGTAATGGTAGAATAGAGAAATTGATAAGACACACGAATTCTCTAATAAAAAGTGTGTGAGCGCGTTTAACCGTACTTTCTTCGCAAGTTATACTCGCAATCGCAACAATTTATTTATTGGCAACCGTTTAATGTTCGGGTAATTATTTGAGCAAAGAAACATTTTCACCATTAAAAACTATAAAGCAATTTTTACATTAATATTTAGATTAAGAATAATAAAGTTATTTCTAATATTAATAATTTTATGTATAATTCTTTTCGATGGAAATGATTTGTTCTACAAATGATGATTTACTGAGACCCTAAGATGTGCGTAAGAAAATGCAGAGAAATTTAAAAAAGAGTGTTAGAATACTTTTCTAGAGCTTTTTTTCCTAATAAGAGAGATTATTTACAATTTATCATAGGTAAATTAAATAATTAAAAGAGGTAATTTAAAATTAAGGAAGGTTAACATAATAAATTGCCTCTTTTCGTTTTGTCCCTGTATGACATCACCAGAAATGTTTATCAGAAATTTCACATTATCTTTATATTTACATTTTCCCTTAGGATCGAATCTTGCAGACAAATTTCAATATTCTAATCTGAACAAACAGCAAATATTTTCTTAAAGGATAACAAAAGGAAATTACGGTAAATCGTCTTCTAAATCAATAATATTATTTAGATAATTTGGCAACAACTTTTCTTCCGAAGCATAACAGTAAACAAAACAATTGATATTTATGGAAATATTATTTCTACATGTTTAAATTTGATTTAAAATAATGCTGTTATTATGTCCGTTTCATTGATTGCTTTAAGATTAGAAATAGCATCAAACTACCCACTGCTACCCCATCTACATTTTGTAGGTAAGAAAATTATCCTTCATGGGGATAAATGTCTATGTCGCAAGTACAATTTTAGGTGTTGTGATGATTTTTATTATATTATTTAAAAACTCGTTCTGAGTATTCTTTGTATTTGTTTTAATCCCACAATTACATCATTCATACTTATACTTTTTGGAATTTTTTTATATTGAAATGAATTACTGCTAATGTTTTTGTATATGAATTACATTCTTTTAAAATTAAATTAAACAATTAAAATTTTGGTTCAAGTGTAGTATAGGGGGGCCACTTGGCGCAGTCCATTTTTTGGCGACTAAAACCAGTCGCCAAGGTACTTTTTTCGGAATTATTTATTATTTATTTCAGAATGAATTCGATATCTCACCATGACATTTAGAAAAAATTCGCCAAGTCCGAAGAAAAATCGCTAAATTCAAAGTGCCCCCTATACTACACTTGAACCAAAATTTTTGTCACTGGAATATTTTTATTTAAATATGTATAATAAAGCTTTGTCAGTATTTCATATTAATAGTGTTATATCTAGAAGAAAGGATAGGTTACAAGTGAAAATTATATTCAGTGCTACCTTTTGAAAGTTGCTAAACATTTTCCGGAGCAAAGTTTGTTGAAACTCGTCAAAGATCAATTATGGCATTTAGATAATACGAAAGCATCATTCTGTGTGTTAAAAAAAGTTTTATGCATAAATATTTAAAAGAATCATAATTAATTAACTTTCCTTTTTCATTAATGTTTGATATATATCAGTCAAAGAATAGTTCTTTCTCTTTTTTTTGTCAAACATGAGTATATAAATTAGTTTCATGTTATAAATATGTTATGAAATTAATCTCAAATTGACTAATCTATATATTAATACATTTGATATTTACAAATTATACTAACAACCAGTTTTGCATAATAAAAATCTTCACTAAATGCTGTCATAGTTTCTGCACATGTTTGAAAACAAATTTCTGTGCATGCTCCTTCCATATTGGCCGATCAAAAATAAATCGGTGAACTTGTAGTTGTGTGTGAATGAAATCCTGTATTTAAAAAAGAAAGCAGATCCTAAAGGTCTGATTACTACAGCATTCAGGTGTCCAAAATGCCATAATTGCATTCAAAATCAAAGAAGTAATCCCATACATAATGATATTTTAATTATTTAGTGAAAATACAGTTGAACCTCCACATAATGAACCTCTATATTACGAATTTTTTCCTGGAACCAAGAACATTTCACGATTTTATTCGTAAGAAAACCTCCCAATAACAAAGCTCATTTTCTATATAACGAACTTTTTCACTTGTGATTCAATTTTTTTCTTCCTAGTTTTAAAGCATTTCTGGTCATTTCGAGTTATTCTCTCTTTTAGCACATTTAATAATGGTCATAAATCTTGAACAGGTTTTATTCGATGCTTAACTTGACGCAAGCAATAAAATTCTGGGGATTTCATCCAAGAAGTGGAACTTTTAACCCCCATTCTCCAGTTGACTGGAAGCATCTTTGATGCCCCCTTTCACCCTCAGTGGAGTCTCGTGTCCTTGAACTAGTCTCCGTTCATTTGTAGTATTGATCAGTCAAACTGGTAACTTCGTTTCTTGTAGCTCTAAAATGTCAAAATGTAATTGCTTGAGCATCAAAGAAAAAAAATTAATTCAGGAAGTGGATAAAGGGGTCAAGAAACTTATCTTATAATTTCTTTCTTTTTTTATAGGTAAAATATATAAAATAAATACATATATTAATTTACAAAAAGGTGTGAATAATTACATTTTTTTTTTAAATATATTGTGTTTATGAATTTAAAATTTGTTTTATGTGGTTTATAAAGAAAATTGAAAGATAAACCTCTATATTACGAATTTTCCATATAATGAACTTTTTTTTCAGGATTTAGCGACTTTTTTATATAGAAGTCAGACTGTAGTTCAAGTTAAACAATATTGAATACTCATTTTTAAGAAAATGGAGTTAAATTTGCATGTACTAAAATTAACTTGTTTATTGAAAAAATTATAATATTGGGGACCATATTAATCTATGTACATTTTATGGGTAAATATATTGGTTTCTTAAAGTTGTGAAAACACACACACACACAATAAATTAAAATCTGATGATAACTCAAAAAGTATACATGCATATTGGATGTAATTGGTTGATATTTTTTAATACTTATGTACTTTATCATTGACAATTTTACCAAATCAAAAGATATTTGGTTAAATCAAAAAACATTGTGAAATAATGTCTTTGTTTTCCCACATGTGCAGAAAACATAATCTTGTGAATGCACCTTCTATATTAGCCTGTTGACAAATAAACTGACAAAGATTTAAAATAATTACATATTGCATTTAAGTAAAACTGTTGTGCTTAAAATAAACAAAATATTCAAACAATAAAATTTGGCCAAAATTGCATAACTGTACTTAAAATTGCTAAAAATGAATCTTCTTTTTGTGGACAATGCTGTATAAATGTGCATCAGCAGTGGTTGCCAAACTTTTTGGAATCACAGACCAGTAAGTTCATAATTTAAATCCTGTGGACAACTAATAGGAATTTTCAAGTGTTAAATATATTTATAAAAAAAATTTGATCTAAGAACACATAAGATGTACCTAGTTAATAAAAGGAAACTATTAATTATAACCAAAATATGAAATCTTTATTAATAAACCATAATAAAATAAGCAAAAACTGTAAAAACAAAACAATTAAAAAATGGTTTAAGTTTATCTAACTTTTAGCCTTATATATTTCTATTAAATGGCATTATTCTATGAAGTAGCATTTTTATAACTTTTCACATATTGTAATAATTTGAATTATGTTTCAATGCATCTTAAAACATAATTTAATGTGATGAATAAATATATTCCACATTTTTCTGGAGACCTGTGAAATTTTCTCGCGGACCACCACTTTGGCAACCTTTGTGCATAAGTATAAATTTTGTTCAGTTTTGCCATGTTTTATTTTGCCTTTTTGCTAAACTCTATAGTCTTTTGTGTACTTATACAATGGACCAGTGGTTGCCAATTTTTAGAACTTCATGAACCACTAAATGTATGATTTTATATTTTGGTGTAACATCAATATAATTGACCACTATATGGAGGACTACTACATGGTGGGCCTCTAATATGTTTGCTCTCTATATGGATGGACTACTAATGTGTTTGCTCACTATATGGACAAACTATCATAAGATTGATTCTTATAACTATATTGTCACCTGTTTACGTCTCTATTTAGAATCCTATATCTCTGAAAGGGAACTTCATGAAAAACAAGAACAAACTGGTAACGCAAAGCAATATCAACAAACTAAAGTGTTTTGTTGTTAGTTAACCATGGTTACCAACTCTCTTTCAAATTTGACTAGATACACCAACAGAAGTAACTAAAAGGTCACTTAACTTAGAAGAAATTTCGCTAGAAGTAGTAGCTATTTTTTTAAAAAAACATATAATCCATGTTCTGTAATATACATTTGGTTACTCTTTCATTTTTGTGAAACTGAACCTTCATAAAAATATAAATAATGTCTCAATTTCTCTACAGACCATAAAAAACTAGTGATCCATGGACCAGTGATTGGCACCTGTTGCAATAGATTGTACTTTTCTAAATACTTCACTGTATTCACTTCCACAAAAAATAGATTCCAAATTTTAACAATCATTTTTCTTAACAAAAAGCAAAAAAATAATATTGCAAATTATGAATAACATTATTATTTGTGAGCATGCATGTTCAAGATTGTGTTTGAAAATGCACAGGAATGTGCAACCTATAAAAAAAGTAATTATATTCAAGAGTATGGGGAACAAGATTATTATTTTGGAGAATAGTTTTTCACCATTGTCTGCTTATTGCGACTTTTAATTATATTTTTTTGATTTGACAAAATTGGTAGATGGTATAAGGTATAAGAACTAATTTGTTATGCAAAATGTTACTAAAGAACTCAAGAAAATTTTATGCACAGCATTTACATTCTGTAATACCAAGAAAGACAAAAATGTCTTAAATTTGGACATATAAATCAAGTAGGAAACAAAATTCTCAGTAGTGAATTTAATCACTCTTAATAGCATTGGCCTGACTGTAATGTCTCATGTTGTTCATTAGACAATGAGTTGCATAGGGAGCAATACTCATTGATCACATGAAGCAGTTCTAAGCAAATGTAGAATTTAACATTAGGGTTGGAGGTCTTCCAAAAGCATCCCACATATGCTCAATGGGATTAACATTTTAACAGCTTTCTAGCTATACCATTTGGATTATAGTTTATTTTCTCCAAGAAATAGTGTATGATGGAGTAGTGTGAGGTTGTAAGTTATCTACATGAAAATGAAGATCTGCCAATTGCATCAGTATTCAGACAAACAGTGGGATCCTATATGTGTCTGTACCTGTGAATGTGGAAACGAACAGGTCTGTGTGCCCACTTAAAAATACTTCCTGTATAAAAATACCACTTGCTGCACATAGATGTCCTTTACCCATGTATTAAATTGACAAATTGGGTGTTTCTCTTTCTATATGTAAATACATCGAGAATCAATGGGAAGAAAAGCAGGTCTCGGGAGGGAACAAACCAGACCACTGATTTTCAGTTCCGTTTAGGTATATATCCAACAGTAATGCAAAAAAGGATATTAAAGCCCCCTTGCAATGTCAGGTTTTGCTTTTAATATTATATAAATTGGTTAAATACATACCTGGTGTTAGTCAGGCTTTGGCACCCCTAGAATCCAACCTCCTCTCCTTGATGTGGAGGTCGTGGGTATGTATGTTACGCCACTGATCTCTAATTCAGATACTCCCTCCAATGATCCTATTTTATCTTTTGTTATTGTGAAGTTATCATTTTCTAAGCATTTGTGACGGATTGTACAAGTTCTGTGTCGATAAAGGATTTAGAGAAAAGTATTAAATTCTGAATTATTCTTTCATCATCCTCAGGATTATAATGCTACCTTTTCTAAAATTGTTATGTACTACATGTATTAAAATAATTTCTTTTTTAAAAAAAATTTTATCAATCTAAGCAAAATGTTACTCCTCTTTTGAAAATTAAATTTTGCAGTAGTAATAAATGCATCACTATATGAATGATTATATTTTTTAAGGAATTATATATATATATATATTTCATTAAATATAATGTTCAATGAATCATATTTCTTCAAAAATCAGCAAGTGTTTTCCTTTCTTATTTATTCCCAATATTTTGTGTCATTTGTATTTAGTAAACTATACAAACAAAATCAATACTTCTAGTGCAGCAATGAAAGGGATTTTTTCTAGGCTTTCATGATTGATTCTTCTGACACTAGTAATTTCTGTGATTTATACACAATTTTTCTTATAACACAGTAATGTATTTTATAAGCTTGGTATTAATTAGCTGCTAATATACCTGACCAGAACATCTGCTCATGCATCTCAGCACCCAAGGTCACATATATTGAGTTGGCACTTTAGGTCTTGGCCCTCATGGACTGTTGTTTAGTTTTAGGTGATAATATACAGGCTGTTAGTAAAAACTACAACAATATAAAAAAAATCATAAGAAATAAAATATTTTTTTTCTGTGTGTTACTTATGTAGGCTTAAAAAATGTTGAAATTTACAGAGCTGTTAAACAAAACCAATGCTGAAAATCAATACATACAGCTTCCTCATAAAGCGATGAAAGCCTGTACACAAAGCATCAAATCATATAGATTCTAAATGACATGTTGAAGAATTACATTCCAAAAAGTCCCAATCGAATGCAAAATTCACTTGTGCTCTCTGCCTTTTGAGAATTTGATTGAGAAAAAAAAAACAGAAATGTTATCTGTCATGCCATTGTGTTCATTCTAAAACAAAAAAAGATTGGTACTTACATATTATCATAACAATTGCCAACTCTGTTAATAACTCGCCAAGTTGGCAATCCCAATTTCCTATGTCATATGTCTGAATTGGCAACCAGTTTTTTCATTTTGTATAATATCGCCAATAGGTTATGATAATACGTGAGTACCGAAAAATGGTAGAAAGTGTGTATATTTTGAAACAAGGGTGCAAAACATTTGTTCGAGTATTTGAGAAGAAAGGGTAACTCTATTTTTAAAAATATGGTTAAAAGAATTGTAATGTATATTTTGTAATTAAAGCAGTTAAATTATCGAAAAATTAAACAATATAAGTTTTTGAATTGCATTATTGCTATATAAATTTTCCAATACATCATCATCAAATACTGAATCATTTTTTAAAAATCATTCTTATATACAATATAAATAAAAACTAACTGTTGTATCTGAAATAAAATCTCTAAAAAATAATACAAAAGAAAAAAATAATGGAGTAAAACATTCTTTTTCAAAAATATCTTGAAGCCTTCATCAGGAAATCAATCCTGGATAGAAATAAAAAACTGACTTTCTAAAAATTAAAGAAAGGTAATCGTACTGTAAACATTTTAGATGATAAAGATACTATTGTGTATAATGGGGGTAAATCCACTTAAGAACCTTTGTGACCAGGCATAAAATCACTTTATTTATACCTAAGAATAGTTATAATTTTAAGGCTTTCTGTTTTTATGTTTGGCATTATTTTTGAAAGATTTTATTACTTTTCTCCTGATTTATTTTTACACTCATACATTGCAACATTGGTTAATCTAATTTTAACGAATTGTATCTTTTAAGGTGATGTGTGCATTTTTAATGCCTTTTTTATTCTGGATCTTAATTTCATTCCTGTGTCTTTATTCTTTTAACTGTACAAAATTAATTTTAAATATTTTTACATGACATTTTTTTAAACCATATGATGACAATATGTTCCTTTAGGATCCACTGTCATAAAATTCCAGTCAACATTTTTTAAACTTTTGATTTCATTTTGAAAAAGATTTATTTTTTCTTAAAAGTAATAGATTTTTTTCTTTTTTTTGCTTTATTTCATGTTTTTTAAAATTATTATTTATCAAATGTTTTTGTGAAATATATTTTAATGATTAATAATAGATTTTATGAAAATATCTAATATATTATTAGTGTTTTATGTTCTTGTTTTCTCCAGTAGTAAGAAATTGTGTAATTTATATAAACATGTAACAGTAACAAACACAGTTATAAAAAAAAAAGTAAAAATGAATAATTATTATAATAATCAGAATAATGCATTGAAAAAAAAAAGTAAAACTTCATTTTATTTATTCTTTGATTGGAAATTCATTCACTGCTCAAGTTATGAGAGTTAATAGGTATTCAGTGTACCAGTCAATAAGTTCTGTTAAAAATTTTACTGTGATAAATTCAACCTTGTCATAGTAAAGTTTTTTGTCTGCTCCCCCCCCCTCATTAGGTAGACTATTTTCATCTTTTTCTTCTGTCTTTCCAAATAAAAACAAAAAAGTTTCAATCAATTCATGTTTGCTCTGTGCCATTGCCAAGAAGTGGTCCATGTACAAATAAATATAGATTGTCCTTTAAATATAATGCTTATATGTAGCTACATTATAACTGATTGCTGCATTTGTTTTCAGTGAATTAATTGTAAAAGTTCTCTCTTGTATCTGAATATTAACTTTTGTGTGTGTTAGGTATTTATAGTACAATTTTTTACGAAGGGGATCAAATTAATTTTTTTTATGAAATTTATTGTAAGTGCAATTCTAAATAAATAATTTATTTTCTTGTACTAATTTGTAATGATAGTTTTTTCATTATGAGTGTATATTAAAGTCTTTTTGGTGCTTTAAACTTTTTTATTGATATAATGATGTTTAAATTGTAGCAACAAAACAAAAAAGAGTGATGACTTCAATAGAAACTAATAAAGGCAAAGAAATAAATCCAGAGGAGAAAGAATCAGAGGAGAGTAATCATAAATATTCTTTAGATAAATGCCGTGGATCTCGTGTGCTTCAAGAGATGACTGTAGAAACTGTCACTAATGAGGGTAAGTATTAAACTTAAGAATCTTTAAAAGGTAATTTTTATCTCTCTCTTTTTGCTTTTTATATAATGTAACAAAAATAGTTCACTTTGGTTGCCATGAACACGATCTACTACTTGGATTCACGAGCCCAGCTGTGGGCAACTTGCCAAAAATAATTTTTGTTTTCATTGTATTGACTTAAATTTCTATACCTCATGCATGTTTTTATTAATTGTAATTCTTTCTTTCGAAGCCTGGTGGCTGAGTGGTAGTGTATCGTGCTTCCACGCCACAGGTCTGAGGTTCAAATCCCGGGCTGAGCTAGGTCGACTCAGCCTTTCATCCCTTCAGTGGGTCGATAAATGAGTACCAAGCTTACTTGGGGACTAAACACTGGGGTTTCGCTTCAGACTGACCACCTGATTGGGACATTTGCTCATGCACCTCAGTGTCCAATGGTCGCATATACTGAGACGGGCACAGTAGGCCTTGGCTTTCATGGGCTGTTGTGCCACTGAGTTTAGTTTTCTAGTTTAGTAATTCTTCCTTTCTCTCGTGCTTTTATTCTTATTAATTGTAATTTTATTTCTAAAAGTTAACTGTAATTATTGTTATGGAAAGTTCTGGAACTTTCTTTGCCTTTATGTAAGCTAAAGAAATATTCAGTTCGTGGAAAAAAAGTCTTGAGTTGTGACCAGAGAGAGTTGTTATCATTTTACTTGAGTATATATATATCTAATTACCATATTAGTTTATTCTATGCAACAGTTTATTTATGTATTTAAGTTTTAATTTATGCATTATTAAAGTATAGAAATTATAACAGAAATAATATTTTTCCCTATCTTCTATATTTTTTTTATAAGTTTCATTCTAGTTCTAAAGTTAACTGATAATTTCTGTAATGAACTGAATATAGAATTGAAGAGATTCCATTTTGTGCTTAGAAGAACTTGAATCTTCAAGCATTCTCGATTTATTAACTGAAAGGAAAAATTATAAATTAGTATTGCATTCACGGCTAAATTTTTAGTTTTACAAAGCAAGTTCAAAAAATTGCATTATAAAACTTTTATGGGTGGATCCATAATCTTATTTAATTACCAATATATTTTTAAATATTAATATATATCACCTTTAAAATAATAGTAATATTTTTACAGTTTCAGATTCTGTAACTGTTGAAGATGCCGTTACTGATTCATTTAACGGAAAGGAAGTTGCATCCACAGCATCGGATTCTGCAAAACCAGTGTCACATCATAAGCCTTCATCCTCTTCAACAAAATCTTCAAAGAGTAAAGCAAATGAAAAGAAATCTCATGCTAATGCTCAGAAAAAGTCGTCAAGAATGAGACTGCTCAAAAAGAAAAGCAAAAATCTAAAAACAATGGTGATGCTGTAAATAATTGTAATGAAAAGAAATCTTTAAAATCAACTGAAAATGTAATTACAATTGAAGATACTAATAATGCTCTTCCAGTTGAAGTGGTTACTGAAGACATAGATCCCAATGAAAATGTAAATACACAAGAGTGTGTAAATACTGATCCAGATAAAAGAAATAGATTACTTCATCCTGGACCTATTAATTTCTCTTCTGGAAATCATTTTGTTGAAGTTACCAAAGGGCTACTTCATTTGTATAAAGAAAAGTAAGCTTTTACATCTAATTTATTTTGGAACTTTTTGTTAGTGTTATATTCATCCCCTTGCTTATCAAATTCAACTGATGAGCAAAAACCATGAAAAAGAAATAAGAGTTGTTTCTGTAAAAACATTTTTTACTTTCATATTGTTGAATCTTACATAGTTATTTGAATTATTCAAGAAAAAAAAAATAATAGATGGAATTAACTAAAGCATACGAATTTATATCATTCTTAGAATAATATATTTTAGACCATTTCTGTATGTTCGCTTATTTTTTCATTACAAGTGAAAAAATTCTGCTATTTCAACTTTGTCTCATAACTTTATATTTAAATAGTAATACTTACTGTAAATGAAAATTTCTTCTGTCTTAAAAGGAAAGCAAAAATTTATCTTTAAACTTGTAGTGTGTTATGAGAGATCAGATACCAGTTCAAGTTGCCTTTTTTTTGTTGGACTGAAGTTCAAAACTCTATGAGAGTCGTCACCAAAAATCTTCTATGTGGCTTCTAATACAACATTTATACATACCAAAACATATTTTGAACTCTTTCTCTCTAGAAAGGTGGATTTTATACTTATGTGTTGAAATGTATTTTTTTCTATTGAATTATTTCTTAAATTTAGTGGAGTGTTTTTTAATTTAAATTTACATTTTAATTTTATACAACAATGTTTTCAATGTTACTTTGTCAAGAAATATCTGAATATCCTGGATTAAAATGTTCTTAATTAGAATTATTTATCATGAATACTACACAACAATTAAGGAATTAGATTCAGAGTTGGGGACAAGATCAAATTTAGAATTAGATGTATAACAAATTGTTGTGGACTGTTGCAAATCCAACACTCATGCTTAGTGATTTCGTGTTTTGGTCAGGATGGAATTACTCACTACTCAAATCATTTACTTCCACACTTATAAACACAACAAGACTTTATTAAATACTTTTAAATATGCTATCATCAAATGCTAATACTCGGTAATATAGTAACTCACAACATATATTGCATGCCTCTTACTCTCTCGAGTGTCTGTGGGCGTATCATTACATTTATATAGCCGCACTTTCACAGCACCCTGTATAGTTTGACTCTAACACTCGGCCTTTCCTGACATAACAACTGTCACGATTGTTTAATACGCATTTGTGACGCTTGAAGTAATTACTCACACATTAATAACCTAAGCACACATTGAAAAGTTACAAAATAAATCATACAAATGTCTGGACAAAAAAATTCTAAGTAACACAAATAAGAAAGATAATGTTAAGAAACTTTAAATAGAAAACACAATAAACACACACATTAATTACAAAATAACAAAAAGTACTCTTTAAGAACGCAAAGTTCATATAGTTCAGTCATGGTCTCACAGTTCTTCAATAAAGAATGATCCAAAGGAAAGATCTCACTATTTGGCATCTCTGCCAGTCCCTTCACATTGCTCTCCATTGCTGACTCCTTGTTGTACTCTTGATTCCTGGTCCAAGGCTTTTGTTGACATCTCATGAAGTTTTCTTTCGACTCGCATGTTGAACACTTTCTTCTCGAAATTTATTTTATTGCGTGATATGTCTTCCCTATTTGATGCAGTCAACACAGTTTTTGGCTCTGTTTGTTTATTCTGATCTTCGTTTTCCAATTGCGTAAATGGAATTGCATCTGAATACCACATATTAATTTTGCAATATTTCTTCGTATGACCTTCAACTTTACATTTCTCACAAACAGGAATAATTTTTTGTTTAGGGCAATTGCGTGCAAGATGAAAACTGAATTCTAAACAACTGTAACATTTAAATTTTCTATTCGTATTAAAATCGGGATTTTTGTGGTTTCTTTGATAACTATTAATTAAGAAGTAAAGAAGAAAGTTAAAGCAAATTGTAAGAAATTAAGAATTAATTTGTAAGAAAGTTACCTGCTCATTTTTCTATATTGTACTGTCTGTTCATTCTTGGCACAAATTCACTATGCAGGTGATGGTCGAATTTTTGTTCCTTCTTGCACTTTCTCGTACGCATCTAATTTGTCAGCTAGTTTCTCTGGATTGATTAAATTAGACCAATCATCCATGAAATGTCCCTGAGTGATCACAGAAATTCCTTTCTTTAGCTGTTAAGTAATAAATAATTCCTTTACTTTCTCAGTCATTTACGCCAATGCCTCTTAACCATTCTTCAAAATATAAGCACAATTCTTAAACAAAATCCTTCCAATGATCGATAGTGGTTAAAAAAGTTTTTCTGAAAGGACTGAAGATTTAATTTGAATCTTTTCAGTAACAATCTTTTTGCATGACTATAACCTTTCGTTTTCTCTTCTGGTTCATGAGCAATTAATTTAGTTATTTCATACAGCAATAAACCTAATAAGCTGGATACCCATTTCTCCTTATCCAATGAAGTTAGTCGAGCTTGCCTTTCAAAAAGAATTAAAAAGAAAGTTATGTCTCCATTTTCAATTTCAAAATTATACAAATTATGATGACACATTCCCACAGATCGCTATTTATATGATTGGATTCAGTTTGAAAATTTTGTAATCTTAATTTCTCTAATTCAAATTCAGCTTCAGTCTTTTCTCTTTCCCATTCCTTTTCTTTTTCTCTTTCCCTTTCTGCCTTTTCACGTTCCTCAATAATCATGTCTAATAAACCTTTTACAAAACCCTCCTCATGATTTTCAGATCCCGTTATGGTTTTTCTTAAACTGATAACTTGACTATCTGGTGGAACAGTTTCATTCAATTTTAGGGCCAAATTGATCAAGTCTACTTTTCTCCCTTTAGTTAAAAAAGACATTTTTTTGTTCAAATAATCTTCACACACAAGTATTTTTAATATGTACAAAACCCATTCACAGTTTTTCAATTCTCACTCACAAAAAGTCGCAAAGTCACATAATAATTGTAATGTCAGCAAAAAAATTTTTCTTCTCAGTTCTTAAAAAGAAATATAGAGATTCACTAACTTACTGAATAAAAACCAATGTCCCACTTCTGATGTGTTGTGGACCCTCTCAAATCCATCACTCATGCTTAGTGATTTCGTGTTTTGGTCAGGATGTGAAATAACTCACTACTTAAATCATTTACTTCCACACTTCCTTATAAACACAACAAGACTTTATTAAACACTTTTAAATATACTATCATCAACTGCTAATACTCGGTAATATAGTAACTCGCAACATATATTGCATGCCTCTTACTCTCTCAAGTGTCTGTAGGGGTATCACTACATCTTTATATAGCCGCACTTTCACAGCGGCCTCTATAGTTTGACTCTAACAAAATTAACTGATGTACCAGTGACAATGGCAGTTCACAAGCCATATTTTAATAAATTGATGAATTTCTTGTCAAATTAATTTTGCTAAAATATTTGATTTAAAGTTTATAGTATTTAAATCATCTATATTTTTTATAATTCTTTTATGATCACACAGCAATATTCAGTTTTCACTAAAAAGTTAATAGTTTTAAGTAATATTTATTATTTTTATGACTATAGACTAATTTTAAGATAATATATTCAATAAAATTTATTTATTCTTAATAAATTAATTTTTAACTTAACTATCAATAGCTTTCTGTGTGAATTTATCGAAACGTTTTTTAGTTGCTTTATACTATAATATTAATTATGAAGTTTGATCATCATCATCACATCTAGCAAGACAGCCCCTTCGTGGGCCATTACCTTCGTTTGAAGATTCTTCCATGATGACCTCTTGTTTACTTTTGTTCTCTAAGTTTTCTAGTTTATAATCTCAAAGTCTGATTCCACTCAGCCTTGGTCTTCCACGATTCCAAATCCCATTGATTTTGAACTGTAGTGCCTTTTTGATAACATTATCATCTGGCATTCAAATTGTGTGGGCCATCCAATTCATTCTATTTATTTTTATGTATTTAATGATGTCAGGTTGCTCATAAATTCAATATTATAAGTGTAATAATCTCTAGATTAAAAAACTTAATTTAAAATTAAATTTCTAGTTTTGAAATTGCATTAGTTTTAATCATTAGTGGAATTATAAAAAAATGTGCTATAAGAAATAATTGAGAATTTCATTGTAAATTGTAATGGTAACTACATATTATACCATGCATCATACTGTTGACTGATTTCATCTAATCAAAAAATGCCACTGTGAATGCCACAAGTTGCACCAATAGTGGAAAATTGTACCAGCTCATATTCAAACAAAATGATTTTGTTAGCATATGCTTGAAAATAATAATCTTTTTTTGTAGGTTTTATTGTTTCATGCATGTCGAAACACAATTCAGTTACATATGCTTGGAAATAGTAACATTGTTAATAATTTGAAACTTTTTCTGTATTATTATTTTCTTATTTTTTTGTAAAAATGATTGAAATTAAGGACCTATTTTCTATTAAAATGGATACAGTGGAGTATTTAGCAAAATACAGTTTAACTCTTAAGTACCCTAAAGACTGCAGCTTAAATGATGAAATAAGAAACATAATGTGACTGTACAACAGCATTTAGATGCAAATTTATGTAGTGGCATCTATATAAAGAAGACTCATTTGTTTTGATTTTGAATGCAATTATGTCATTTTGTCATCCTAAATATTGTACTTATTAAGTCTTTTGTTCATTTCAAGTGTACATATGTTTTGTTTTTTTTAAATACAAATTTCATTCTTCTAAATCTTTGTGAGTTTATTTGCTGATGAACTAATATGGAAGGAGCATGCACAAGAGTTCCTTTTTGTGCATGTGAAAAGCGATAAAAGTAATTGGCAATCTTTTTAGTTAGGCAATGTCTTTTGGCTTAGTGAAATTGATTGACTATATAATAGGCATGTACCATTTTATAAACAACATGAATTTTAAGAATGATTTACTCTATTTGTATCAATATGGTGCATTTAAATTTGTGATTCATTTTTATTGATGGAATAAATTGAATATAATTATGGAGCCATTCATAGTTTTTTGGGGAGAAGATTGAGGAGTGTAATGTAGCTTCTGCTATGAATATTTAATTTTATATTTATTATTCTCAATAAAGTAAAATATTTCTTCTTGTATTTTACTTCTCATTTATTAATTATTATTTTTTGATATTTCTAGTCATCGAACGACTCTTGCGGAAGAAGCTGAGAGAAGTGAAATGCTTTGTATTTTAGCTGTTCCAGCAGCAATGACAACACATGATTTACTTCAATTTGTTGCACCTGTTTAGTAAGTGGAAAACTTTACAACCTTTATTTATTTATTATTATTTTTTTTTTGAAGAAATTTTTAAATATCATAGATGATATAATAATGTGTCAGCAGTATTAACATTTGTATTAAAAGACGTAATTTAAATCAGAAGTATAGTTGAGCATTATAAAAATATAGGTTAGTTTTCTGTGTAGCCTAACTTAAACCTGGATTATAATGTTTAGTGTTCTGTAATTTCAAAATAGTCTTTTAATAACTATTCTAATTAATTATGTTAAATTTCTACATTATTTTAATATAATAAAAACATTTAAAAAATCTAAATGGATTTTATTTTTCAGCATCTTTTTCTTAAAATCAAAGAAACATGTACAATTAGAATTTAATGTGATAATAAGAATTCTAAAAAAATATTTAGATTTATTTTTTTTTTCTTTCAAACTCATTTGATAAACCATTCATTTTTGTATGTGTTTTACACAGTACTTTATCTTCATTTTAATCTTAGGCTATCTCCAATTTTAATGTTAATATTTAGTTTAAATATTCTAACTTTAAGCTTTGTTTATGTGTTTCTAATTTCTGCTCAGTAGGTTTCTTTGGTTGAGGTATGTTCTTTGGATATTTTCGGACATAATTTTCATTAAATAAATTGATACACTATGAAATACTTATTGATATAACTACTACAGTTTCACTACAAAGAAAATCTTTAAAATAAAATACAAATGACTTTTTTCTAGAAAATTTTTTTAATTATTTTTTGAACTTTCTTTTTTGATATATAGTTTTCAAACATGTTATAACTGTATAAAATTTGTATGATTTTGTAACAGTTTGTTATTTATTGCCACCAATATTGAATTTTTTTTTTAAAAAAAATGTTAATAGTACTTGTTAATATGTATTGTAATCCATTTTGTGTTAATTAATCATTTATTTTTCAGTGATGACATTGAAAATATGAGGATTATTAAAGATAATAAGCCCAATCAATATATGGTTCTACTGAAATTTAGGAATCAAGTATGTATGTGAAGGTATTTTTTATCACAATTTTTAGTGTTGAAGTTTAAAATGAGATCAAAATGATTCTTTATATTTTATTCATTTAGCTCCAGCCTCTCATGAAAAGATTTTGATAGAATAAATGATAGATCCCCTAGAATTTTAATGTACTGTTGTAGATAAAATTTTAATGTGAAATTCACTAGATTGTGTTAATTTAAAAACAAAACAATACATTTTAAAAGATCAATATGCTTTTAGTGCATTTTATAATAATTTTTTTTAAATTTGAATTAATTGATGACATATGGTGAGTTGTTTGTATTATGATGCTAATAAAAAAGTTTTAGTTAAAAAATTTGTTTTGATAAATTTATTTGTATGCATATTTTGAAAAGTCTGAACCTTATTAATCAAATTTAAATCTGTATTTTAAGATCTCTTCTTTATTTTACTAACTTAGAAATCTGAGTCACTAAAGGTAATAGGGATGAAATTATTTTTAAAAATTTTGACTCATTGTTCAGCAGTTACCATGCTTTCAATGAATATTGCATCGATTATTCTGCGACTTTATATTGCACACTAAAGAGTTATGCATTTGGTGTGGAGAGACTTCTCATGAATTGGGAGATTTTCAGTCCCTCAAATGTAGCAATTTTGCTTATTGACATACCTATTTAACTGCAGGCTTTGTCACTAAACCATATTCACATCAAATTCCTGTTTGGCAATCATATCAACAAGAGTGTTGGCTGGTGAGTTTGAATTTTGTAAGATTAGAGTTGCAGGCTGGGAACAATAATTTATTGCAAAGTCTTTCCATTGATATTAGCCTGTTTTGAAGCTCAATGTCCTATGCTGTCTTGAATCACATTTCATTATTTCCTGGGTATTTTCAAGCATTTTCACAATTTCTCTGTTCAACACTGTCATAACAAACACTGCCGGTTTTCTTGAACTTTCTAATCACATTTTTACTATTCACATTTGGACCAGTTGTCATCAACTTGTATTTGGTCACAAATTTCTTTTGAGCCACAATCAGGCTGTTATTGCTCAAATAGTTAGCCTTGGGGATAAATTACATTCTGAAAAGCTGTATTTAGACTTTTTCAATGAAAAAAAAGACCAACAAGAGCATTTAATTTATGGTGTCTCCACTTTATGTAAAGCCATATTAATCTTATTCAGTTTGAAGGATTATATTTATATAAGTTGCTGAACAGGAATTTTTTTTTTATCCACTCTGTTTAGAAGCATGGGTTTTGATTAAAAGTTATAATTACAATTGAAATTTTATAGCTAATTACTTAGTTACTTGATTTGTGTGTGTAAGCAACCAATTTGTAGAATATCTCTTTTTATTTAGATATTAATTTTTTGTTATGAATTATGTTTCCATTTTTTTTCAAAATTTAATCTTATTCAAAGCATTACAATATAGCTCTGCTATTTCTGTTTTTTACTTTTATTTTAGTAAAGCACATGATTATATAATTTTTTTTACTTTCTTTTTTAGCTAGGTGCTGATATATTTTATAAGAATTTCAATGGGACACGGTTTAATTCAATTGAGCCTGAAATTTGTCATCTGGCTTTTGTAGCAAAAGTGGAGACTATTAAAGAATCAGAGGTACTTAAAAGCAATTTATAGAATTCAGAAGATTTAAATTGTTGAAAGTAATAAAGAACATTAATAATTTGCATCTTTATTACGTGAATGTACAATAAATCAAGGTTTACTAGAGCCTGTTTAAATCAAACATCACTTGCTTCTAATGCTATTTAAAAAATTCATTATTTAATGCAAATAACCTAATGACTTAATACATACCATGTTAGTATCCTATAGATTTGAATTCTCATCCATAAAATTATTTTCTACTTCAAAATAAAGTTCTTTTTATTGTGTTAAGTGTTTACCTATGTGTGTGTAGACTTATGTAATTAGATCTGGTTCAAACATTATAGCCTTTTATGAATTATTTTGGTTGATTCCAGACTTTCACTGATTTGGATGATTTAATCTTGATTTAGTCCAGATTAATGAGATTATGCTGTGTTATAATTTCCTATAGCTGTATTTTAATGCTGACACTAATGTAATGAAATTAAATAGCCATTCCTTCTTTTTATGGTAAATATGAAGTTTTTATTTTTTCTTTAGTATAATACAATTGTCTCTTATTTTTAATAGGAAGTAAGTCTCCCTCTTCCTGGCCTTACTGAATTGCCAACATGTCCTGTTTGCTTAGAAAGAATGGTAATTATTTTTTCTTTAATAAAACTTAAATCTCTATTTATACCAAATGTTATTTTTTTAAGTAAGTAAATGGTGAAATACGTGTATTTCATGTTTTGGGAGTAAAATCTCTTTGGTTTTTGAGTTTTCTTTGGATAAAATGTATTATTTTTTTAGGAATGATTTCTGTATTAAATTCAAAGACGTAATTGGGAACACAACAAACAAATAGAATTTGTATGTATAAATTTACCAACAAAAATGTAAAGTAAGAGGAAGTAATTTTAACAGACTCTCTATTTTCATATTATGGAGGATTCTACATTTAGGATTCATGTGTTAAAGAAAACAATTGCTAGGTTAAGTATAACTTTTTAATAGGTGTCCAGGAACTATTAAATTAGACTAATGTAGTTTTGATAAAAATATCAAAATCAGTCTCTTCTCAAAAATCAAAATTAATTTATTTTTATAACTCAAAAAAAAACTTAGAGAGTTGGTAGAATACATTGATGGAAACCAGTTTGCTTAGGAAAATTCAGAGAAAAATATAAGCAATATACTATACTGCTGTATGCAAGATCAGCACCGGATGTTTTCATATTTAACTTCCAATGTTGTATGGTGACATGCATTTCACAAATGCTGAGTTGTGCGGGAAAGAGGCATGCACTCATTGTGTGGGATACTCCAGATGATAATAGGTTTGTTGCCATATAAATGTATTTCAAATCCTAATTAAAAAAGAAATCATATCATCAATTGTTTGCATATCTGCTTTACAACTTGTTTGAGTTTGAATATGAGATAAGGTTGCTGATTAGATAGGCAGTCACAATAAAGTTGCATGCTTGCCACAGAGAGAAAAGAAAGTGTTATAAGTATTACAGGAATCCTCCCTCAAACAATTTTTTAATTGCTTCTATAGTAGTAACATAGTGTGGTCTGTGGTGCATGCACCATTTATTCATTTCTTCTGCAATTCATCTAAAAGATTATACTTGATATATGGTGTATGATTGATGCTATCTGCAACAAAATGCACCCAACATGAATTTTTCAAGTTTTGTTCCGTTTGTGGAGAAATTGTTCTGCTAATGGAGAAAATATGTCTTTCCTTAAAAAACTTTAATATCCTCATTGTACACTTGGGAGTTGTAACTTTGAACTCCTCTTGTGAGTTTCTTTGTTGTGTTAATTACTTGTTATTTTCAGTTTTCTGTAATAAAACAATTTGCATGTATCTATTTGCATATTTTCTATCTTGTGTTCTTGCTTTGTCTTTGTGTCTCTTCATGTCCTCTTTATGGTATTTTCAGGCACATATTTATGTGTGAATTTAGTTGTATTAACTTTTGATGTGTTCTATCTGTCCCTTCAAATTTTTGTAGCAAGTTTTGAGACCTCATGCATATATATGGTGTGCATGAATATTTTTTTTGGGAGGGGGGAGAAGAAAATTTTTTTGTGCTTATACTGTTTGTAATCTTAATAATGTTCTTAAATTTTTTTATGTATTTTAGGGGTATTTATATTTTTTTGGGGGAGGGGGCATCTCCATTTATGTATATATACACTGAAGTGCCACTGAATTAGGGATAGCAAGGGTTATGCAAATTGTGTATTGCTGCGCATCATTTATGCGCAAGTGAGGACACTGTGGTAGCTGTAGATTTCCAGTATGGGTACACTGCCTGATTTAGATGCCTTCGATTGCTGACAAATCATAGGTGCACGATGCATGGGCTATTCAATTTCCGAAATTGTCAGACAGCTAGTATTTTCAAAGTTGACAGTGTCATAAGTATACCAAGAATACATGGATTGTAGACAAAAAACTAGCAATCAGGCAAACTGCAAAGGACAACTAGCCTTGATGTATTGTATGTAGCCAGTGAAGCCAAACAATAGTGCAAATTACCACCCAGTTGAATGACTGTGCCAGTCATACAGTCAGTAAACAGACTGTGCAATGATCGCTTCACCATATGGGTTTTGGAAGCCATCAGCATACGAGAGTACCATTGCTCAATGCTCACCATCGGGTTGCATGTCTTGCCTGGGCAGGAGAGCTCAGAGACTGGAATGTAGAAGACTGGAAACGAATAGCATGGAGTGGTGAGTCTCGATTCTGACTACTTAACGCCGACAGGAGGCTGAGAATATGGCGTCAGGCTCATGAAGCCATGGATCCTGCATGCCAGGTTGGAACTGTACAAAGGCATGGTGGCTCAACCATGATCTGGGGTTTTTATTCGTGGCACTGTTTGGGATCTCTGGTGCATGTACCAACCTCCCTCAATGCAGTTTGGTATGTAGTGTTGCTGGGTGATCACCTCTACCCATTTAAGCTGTTCTGTTATCCGCAAGGTAATGGAGTTTTCAGCAAGACAACTGTACCTCTCACAAGTCCTGGTTGGCTAGTAGCTGGTAGGATGTGCATTCCTCCGACTTTTCTGTCAAAAGGCCACCTAGAAGCCTAGACTTAAATCATATTGAGCATCTCTGGGGTGGTTTGGAATAAGGCATGAAAGGCCATCACACAGCACCAATGAACCTTACTGAATTATGGACAGCTTTAACCAATATATAGCAAATTATTCCCGTGGGATGTTTCCAAAAACTTGTTGAACCTACCTCGTCATGTAGCAGCCGTTATCAAGGCCTGAGGAGGCCCAACTCGTTACTATATAGGTATCCCTAATTCAGTGGCATTTCAGTGTATTAAGCATTTTAAAATGTTCATATTTAAACTTGTTTTTTGTTTTCTCTCTTTAATAAAACCCTAACCTTATTTTGTATTTTAATTTTGATTATCAGCATATTTTATTTCTTTGATAACTGTTTTGATCTTGACAGTTTTATATTCTAATATTTGCTTTCAATTTTTACCATCAGGAGTTTGAGTAAAATTCATGATTGAAAATGTCATTCCTTTTTCTTTCTTTTGCATATTGATAACTCTTTATTTTGGTGAAACTTGCAAGCTTTGTTCAAATAATATTTGGCAAATCAGCATGATAAGCTGAAAATTCAAAACTAATTATATAATATATTGGCGAGATTAAAAAGGAATAAGTATTTTGGAAATTCGTGAGACAATTAAAGCTTTTTTTTTTATCCAGAAGTATTTTTAAAAATTGTTCTATTTTCCTTTTTATTTTTAATTCTAAAACAAGCCAATGTTAATTGTTTAACAAACAGCTCCACCTAGCAACTCCCAGTGTAATTAATAGCTTTGTTTAAAAAATTAAATAAACTTAAATATATCTAAGAATTGAACCTCTCTTTTTTTTTTAAAAACTATTTTAGGATGAATCTGTTGATGGTATTTTAACTATTCTTTGCAATCATTCATTCCACTGGTAGTTGCTTAGCAAAATGGGGAGACACTAGGTAAGTCAGCTATACAATTTTAAAATAGTAATATACATCCCAGTGATAAGCTTATGAGTAACTAATCTTATAAATATATTTCCTTTTTAGGTTAGCATGTATATAATGCAAATATTTTAATTTCTAAATAAAGAAAAATTTGCAAGATTTCAAACTTGCTGTGTCAGTGCAATTTCTTTAAATATGAAGTATTGTACTTAAATATGTCTTAAAATAATAATTTTTTTTCTTTGTAAATATAAAAGCAATAGGTGTCTTAATAAAACACAAAAATATATGAAACTGAATTTAATCAAAAGAAAATAATGGTTCTATTCTATAAAAGTCTTAAGATCAGTATTAATTTATGCATGTGAAACTTGGTCCATGTCTCGAACTGATGAGAACATGATAAGTATCTATGAAAGGAAGATTTTAAGATTTATTTTCGGAGGAATTCATGAAAATAGAATGTGGCCAAGAAAATCAAATTTCAAGCTCTATCAATCATATAAAGAATCTGATATCATTAACTTCATCAAAATACAACAAATTAAATGGGCAGGTTACATGGTCAAAATGGACGAAGAGGGCACCACTAAAAAAATTTTCAATGCCCAACCAATTGGCACACAAAGAAAAGGAAGGCCAAATCTTAGATGGATTGATTGTCTAAAAAAACATCTAGTTTCGAGAACTAAAAATTGGAGAACACTAGCAGGAAGTAGGCTGGCCTGGAAAAGGCTCCTTGAGAAAGCCAAGGCCCACTCTGGACTGTTGAGCCACTGAGGAAAGAAGGAAATATAAAAGCATTTGTTCAGAATCTCAGTCAGTATCATTACTTGCTAAACATTTATAGTGAATTGCATAAAAATTTGAAATTTTACAAAGCAAAATATCTTATTTATATTTTGTTTGTGTTGATATATTGAATTCATATATTTTTTTCTCATTTGTATGATTTAGTGAATAATTTTAAAGCAATGTAAATCTTTTTTGTAATTGATTCATATAAATGTTTGTTTTTAATACTTTTATTACTCATAAATGCGATGTATATTGTGTTGTGTATTATGTAAATGCAAGTATATATATAATTAAAAATTAGAGAGGAGTTGCTAAAAATAGAGGACACTGGAAGAAGCATTTTGCTGAGGCAGCCAAGGCCTGTAAAGGGGCTGTTGTGCTGTCGAAGAAGTATGTACATGTATACAATTTTTAAAAATTATAAATAAATGATGCCTCCTTCAGAAAGCTTTCATATATATTTGTGTTATATTTAATTTGTATGTTTTAAAATCTTTTTACAAAGCTTTTTATGGTACTTTATCGGATATTGATTACAAAATTGATTTGTGTGTAAAATTTCCAGGATAGACAATTTATTTCATTTTGAATAGTTAGTTAGAATTTCCAGCTAAATAAAGGTCTCTGTTTTTTCAGTTGTCCTGTATGCCGTTATTCTCAAACACCAGAATTGATGCCAGACAACAGATGTGTAACATGTGGCTCACAAGATGTAAATATTAGTTTAAGTAATCTTTGTTGCTTTTACTATGAATGTGTTTTAGTTTTTTTCTGTACTTAAGTTATATGAAAATGAACTAGCAAAATGTGAAATGCAAAATAATTTAATGATGTGTAAGAATCTAATCTTTGTTTGATTTTTTTAGAGTTTATGGATATGTCTAATTTGTGGAAATATTGGTTGTGGCCGTTATGTGGATGGGCATGCCTATCAGTGAGTTTTTCAAAATTATACTCTTAAATGTTGTTATATAAACTCTTTGTACGTATAATTTTATGTTAAAAGGTTTTAATCCTTATAAAATGATTAGAACATTATCGAAAAAATTTTTATTTTCACTCTATTAATTTACTTTGGGCAATTTATATAATTTTGCTTCTTTAAATTACCTTTGCCCTAATCAAATTCATTGAAGATTTTGTTTTTGTGATGTAACGACTATGTTAATAACAGAAAAGGTTTTTTGTATTCCGCTATGTATTTTCTCAGTATTCTATTTTACACTGATCAGAATTTCTTGTTGAATTATTTCTAAATCAATTTTGGATGAATTAAAAAATGTTATTTACTATGAATGTCACAACTGTTCTCTTAATATCCATTTTTTTAGATTTATTGTATACAAAATTATTGCTGTTTTCTTCTTAATTTGTAAATTGGTTGTTATTTATTTTTCATCTGATTATTAATTGAAAATTTCGTTGAAGAATTTTGTATATTGGGTAATTTCAGGGAGATAAGTAGATTACCTTTTTGTTAAGTGATTACTGTTGGCCTAATATAAAAGCTGACATTAAATCATATTGTCAAGTATGTTAACAATATGAACAAACTAAAATTCACAGACGTACAAAAACTCTGTACATTAATTTTTCACTCCTTAACTCTTTGGTGTGCACAAAGTTAAAAGACTTTTGTGACAAAATACTTGATAAATGTAACGTTTCATCCTCTATAAACATTATTTTGTCAAGAAAAATATCTGATAGGATTTTTTTTTCTAGGTGGTGGTTAGACATTTTAGCCACTGCGCACTTAAGACATTTAACTTACTTTTCACAGGACAAAAATAGTACATCACATTACAATAAACTTTTTATGAAAAATGAATATTTATGCTAATTATTTCAATAACAATTAACTGGTGCAATGAAATAATTGTATTATATAGAATACTTACTAAAATATACATTGAAAATGGTTATTTATCGTCAATTTTACTATAAAAAGTTAGAAATAAGGTAATATTTTTGGTGAGTTAAATTAGTTATTTTATAAATTTTTTGATTAGCTATTTACTGTGAAACTTTTCAATGCAAGTGAGATCATTTGCTTGAAGGCACAGTAGTATATTGCAGGACCGACGCAGCCATCGAGGGTGATGAACGTTTTTTCTGGTACTGCAAAGCATGCATCTCTTGTATAGCCCACCTGTTTTGACAGGGATATGGGAAGTAGAGGGACGCTGTATCTCATCAATTTCTTTATCATCTGAACTTGAAATATTTTCCCTATGAGTAAAATTTTCAACATAATCTTCATTATCAGCATCACTGCTATTAGAAGCTCCTGAATCATCATCTGATGGCAATTCAAATATAGAAAGAGCCTCTTGAACTGATAAATTCTTTCTAGACATTGTTACACAAATGTTCTCAAATCCTACTTTACATTGGTAATAAAAATCAATGTATAATAATCTTATAAAACCAAATTGCTAATTAGTAATATCTATCTATCTATAAAAGAGTATTCGAAGTATTTTATATACCTCAGTAAAGTGCAAGCATTTTCACAGAGCAGAAAAGCTGTACTGAAAGATTTTTGACTCGAACCTCTCCTACCACATGTTGTAAACAATGTTAGGGTATTTTTCCCATCCCCAACATTCTCATGTGTTCCTAAATGCTCTCTAGAATAAAGGAAGAGTGACAATTTCTGGGTCATTGTTCTGTTCTACAGGGGCAGTGGATTGAACCTCTATCCATATACGAAAGCTTTTTAAAAACCTAAATAAAACTTTTTTTTAATTGCTTATATTTGCTTAATTCATTCAAATGACAGAAAAGTATACATGAGAATTGTCAAAATTTTTCATTGTTCAGAAATTTTATTTATAGTAATCAAAATACAATTTTTAGAATTACACTGAGAAAAACTATTTCCAACTACTTTATCAGAGGACATGAAGTGCAAAAAAAAGAAAAATATTGTGCTGCCATCTGTATTGATTTGTATGCATTTTGTCTTTAATCAATGCATATAGATAGAAAAAATACCCACTGCTCACTTAGAGAAAAAAAATGTATGTCGCTGACCTTTTAGCCACTGCTCGCGAAAGGGTTTTAAAGAATGATTTAAATGTATACACATCGATATAAATAGACCAGGGGTGGTCAATCCTTTTGGGCAGAGTGCTATTATCTCACAAAAAAAAATTATGTGTGTCACTTCCACACGCTACCATGCCATGTTTTCAACAAACAAAAAACATGAAAAGGTGAAAATATATTATTTATAGGCTTATTATAGAATTTTTACACAAATATCACAGTCTAAGTAGAGGAAATTTAAAAATAATATAATAAATAAGACAAAAGTATAATTTTATTGTTAATAAACTTTTTACAGGTTCAAATCAGTTAGGTTTAAGTATAAAATAAAAATGAGTAACTTCAAACATTTAATTCTAAATAATTATTAAACAGTCAGTACTTTTTGAATTTGGTTTCTGAATTTGTAATTTTTTTAAGTCATCCATATTAGAATTAGTTCTTGAAGATGCCAACAAAATTAGGTTGGTTTAGGTGTAAATCACTTAATTTTGAGCAATATTTTGATTTTATTATGTTCATAAAAGAAAAAAATTGTTCACAAACATGTTGATCCAAACATACAACAATATCTGAAAGCCAAATCATGTAAATTTGGAAAATTGCTTGTTGGTCCAACTTTTTAAAATTCCACATTATTCTATATTACAATTTTAATAGTGATTGAAATAAGTGTATTAAAAATAAATTTTGATGGATTTTTTTTGTCTGAGTCAACTACATTTTAATAAAACTGTAAAGAATAGGTATTTATTATCTTTTAAATTTTTCAATAAGTCTTCGTGTGTCACTGTCAAAACTCAGCCATGCCACGCTGTGGTATGCGTGCTGCGGGTTGGCCACCCCTGAAGTAGACCATTACCTGTCTATCATGGTTTCACATTTTGCCTAACAATTATAGATTACTTAATGCACTGGTCTGATGTTTTTTCGATATTTGATTCTACTGCTGAAACAATAGCCAAAGGACATAATTTCACATGGGTTGCACACTTTGGTGTACCTCTGTTTATTATCAGCGACCAAAGTAGGCAAATTGAATCTTCACTTTTCATTTCATTTGAAATGCGCTTTGGAATACAAGTGCACAGGACTTCTGCATATAACCCAAAATTCAAAGGCATGGTCAAATTACTCTTATTGATCATTGAAACAAGCAATAACCTACCTGTTAACCAATGATAAACTGTCATACTTCTTTTAGATCTATGCAGGATCATATTGTTCTTTTGGGACAAAAATCAGCTTGCTGTAAATATTTGTTGTGATCACATGATGCTCTATTCAGATTCTTGCTACTCAGTGTAATATATCCTTCCTCGTGTTAAGTTGACTTTTGAAAGGCTGTATGGTTTCAGTGATAAGAGCACCAAAACTGTTTCCAAAGACAAACTAAAACTGGCTTAAACTCTTGAATCACTATTTCTTTCCTCCACAGGTGTAGAAACCTAAATGAACTGTAACTGCAACACACTCTGTCAGACAAATCCAGTTTTTAGACAGACCCATCTTCTAGTGTTGTGGAGGAGAATATTGTAGTAGTGCAGTGGTGTTCAAAATTTGTTGACTTAGGAATCCCTTAAAACTATGAAATGTATCTGGAAAGCCATAAAAATTTTTTTAAAAAAGCTGCAGAAGAATGTATTTGAAAATAATTTTTAAACTAGATCAACATGTAGGTATTTTAAGCAAAGGCAATGAAAGAGAAATACTGCATTTTTTATTAAAATTTTTTACTATAG
Source organism: Trichonephila inaurata madagascariensis (assembly GCA_019973955.1). NCBI lineage: Eukaryota > Metazoa > Arthropoda > Arachnida > Araneae > Nephilidae > Trichonephila > Trichonephila inaurata. The sequence continues at coordinate 115,873 of BMAV01012301.1, read as the reverse complement.
TATTAATATAATTAACTAATTAAAATGGTATTAATTCATGGTCTGGATCTGCTCCCATTTTTTTACACAAACTGTTAAAGTCTTGGTCTGTTGCATTTCATATTCTGTATTAATTTGTTTCTACATTATGTTTTTGTTGCCGCATAAATGGGGAAATATTTTAAACTTAGATATATTTTTCAGAATAGCATTACAATGTTTATAACTGTGTGAGAAACTTCTATGTATTTTGCAATTTTTCAGTTTAAGTTTAGGAGCTGTTCGTACTTAAATTTAGATTTTAGTATCGCAATTTGTTAATATGTCGATAAATTGCTCCTCCTTTATTAGCAAACCTTCTGATTTATTCATTCATGTTTGGTTTTTTCCTCTGGGAAATATTTTACAGGTAGATGTTTTTTTGAAAGTGTTCTCTTATAGGCAAGGGGTTTCTTCTTTTACAAGTGGAAATAGTTGCTTTATTGCTACAATTTTTAACACTGTCATCTAAATCCAACTAATTACTTTCCATTCCACATAGTTTTGCAAAACATTCCTCTTACAAGTATATTTTGCAGAACACAGGATCATGAACAACAGAATATTCACAATCTAAGTAATACAAATAAAGAAAAAACGTTTTTAAATTATTTTATTATATTATAATAAAAGTTCCCGGAAATTAGTAAAAAAAGAGGTTGTGTCCGGAACTGAACTTTTTAAAATTTTGCCTTGAGGTACCAGTGTTGGGAATCACGACTTTTTTTAGATACTTATGGTAATTCAAACTCCATAGAAAGGGTGAATCTATTTTGTATACATATTTATAGTTTTCTTTTTGAATTTTTGTTTTGACTTGTAAAAACCCTTGGGTATACTTCATAGAACCCCAGGGTTCTGTGGAACACAGTTTGAATATTGATATAGTGTGTTATCTCCATTATTTTACTTCTAGTTAAAGTTTTTAAAACATATTTTTACAAGTCACCAGCAAGAGTTGTTGATGTTTGGAGTTGTTTAAATCATATAGTCAATCAACTTCCTCTATTCCAGATGAGAAAAGGTTACAGATGTCTGTATATTCAGTCTCGTTTGCTTGTTAGTTTTGAAATCATGAGTTTGTGAATCAATTTTCAAAAGTTATACTGAGTAATAAAGTAATTTTTAAACAAGTTCTCCAATACCTGAAATGGGGCCATTAACTCTCATCTTCACATCTCTCTCTACCTTTCCAAAGTATTTGATTACTGTTTCTCTATTCATTCCTACAGTTCTGTTTACCGGAATCCTTTCTGCTTTCCTGAGTGATAATTCAGGGTTTCACAGCGAGACATTTTGTAGAAAGTTATAACCAACTTCTTACTTGTTTCTATTGAAATAAAAGGAAATTTTGAAGTTTCCTGCAAATTTGAAAGCCATCTTTTGAACTGCATCTCTAGTAACAGCAGAAATATGGAATTGTTTTTTTTTCTTTCTTATATATGACTAACTATTTTATTCTCTGCTACTTTGCCTAGAACAGACTGTGGTAGATGACTCACAGATGTTAGCCACATTTTATTATTTTTAATGTTGCTGGATGTGCCTCAAAATATCTAGCAGCTTTGTTGACATCCATTGTTTTCATCCCACTGTTTTCATATCCTTTTTCAATTGAACACATACAGAATGCTTGTAAAGAAAAACTAATCTCTCTTAAAAGATATTATTATTGAGACAATGAGAAATTTTCACTTATCTGAATTCAAATGACACCATTTATAAATTTTAAAAAGTTAAACATAATTGGAAGTTAACCACAGAATCAGAAAAATCTGAATAGCTCTCTCACATCTGCCATCTTGCAACAACTTCACCTGTGCTGTGATCTAGTGGACCAGCTGGAAATAAATCAGTATTGGTCCATCTCTCTCCCTGAGTTACCCTATTATTTTTGCAAAATATTGACTTGCAAAAGTTTAAATTTTCCAATGATATGCATGCATTTCTTTTCTTTGTATTGGAGAAAATTCATATTTTGTATATTGAGGAGCATACAGTCTGTTTTAATTTACATAAGAGTTGAATTTCTTTTTTTGTTGTTAGAATTATATACTTGGTTTAATTTTGTAACCAAGTGAAATTGTTCTATTTTTTGAAATTTTCTTACTATAACAATACATTTGATTTAAGTTAAAAATCTGAGGATGCATTGCTGTATTTATTTAAACCTCAAAATAAATGTTAAAACTGTAATGGAGCTTTGCAGATAAAATTGATGTAAACTTCAAAAATCTCATGCCATGATATGTGGAAGTTGGGAGAGCTAGGTACCAACTTGAGTTGGTATCTAGCTTGTCTTATCCTTGTCTTACAATAGAAAACTGAATAGAAATAGAATGTACCATCCTTGTCTTATAATAGAAATTCTAAATTAGGAGATCCATTGATAATAATTCATTTGCTGCTCTAGGGAGTCTTTAATACAACAATCAACAACAAGATTGCAGTTTTGCCTTTGTGTGATTCTGAATTTAAAAGTGGAATAATTATTTTTTGCATGTTTGCTGTTAATTTTAAATTTTGGTATTTGTTAATTATTTTTAAAAAGCTTTTGATTTACCAAATATTTCTGAGAATCAAGCATCTAATTTTATGTTTTATGAGTAATTTTTATCATTTAATTTAATTCTTGTATAATTTAAGAATCTTTATTATTTAATATGTTAACTACTCATAAGTCATTTGGAACTAAACTCATTGTAGTAACAGATTATTAGTTTCTCTCTCTCTCAAAAGATTTTATTTATAAGAGGTACTTTTTTATATAGTTTTATCTCTTTAGCTGTTATTTCAATAAATTCTTGTGATATATTTGAAATAAAAAAATATATATATACTTCTAAACCTGTCTTATATTGAGGAAGAAATGTCATTTTTTTTAATGCATATCTTAATAATAAAGTGAATATTCCTAAATAGTTGGATTAATTCTTAAAAATTTTTTAGTCATTATTTAGATACACAACATACATATGCTATGCAACTTGGTAATAACCGTGTTTGGGATTATGCTGGTGATAATTATGTTCATCGTTTAGTGCAAAATAAAGCTGATGGCAAACCAGTTGAATTGGAGCCTGTTTGGGTAAATGTTTGTACCACTTCCTTTCTTTTTAATTTGTACATAAGAAATAATAATTTTTCAGATTGATATCAGAATTTGTCCATTTTAATTCTTTTGACTTTTACTATAAGAATTAATCTTTTTTTAAAAAACAATCTATCAGAAAACTAGAAAAATAGCTTTGAGGCTGTTAATTGAATTAAGTATTGCAGTACAGTTGGCATACTTTTAAATAATCTTGCCTCAGTAGATTAGTTAAGGGTCAGACTTATTTTCATTATTGATTATTAATATTTTCCTTCTGTAGTGTATTTTATGCATTTTTATTATTTCTGCTATAATTATGCATTTAGATTAAATATATATGACAGGCCTTCTAAAATGTTTTATTTATTAATTAAAATTTGTTTATTTTTTTAAGTGACATCTGTTATACATTTTGCTTAATTAGTTCTTTCAATAATAGAATGCCATTCTATAATTGATTTCATTGTTTATAATGATGTATATGATGGTACTTTGGTATGTATTCTTAGTCAACCACAGGTTGTTAGATGTATTCCAGACAAATTATTCCCATGAAAAATAGAGAGAAAAAGATTAATTTGTGTCTAATAAAAAAATAAACAAACTATTTTTATTTTCATAATATAAATTGATTAAATTGCATAAAAAATTTTTTTAAGCACTTCTAATCCTCAAATACAAAAATAATATGATGGAATAAATAAAAACTTAATCAGCTAATTTTTTTAAAATTTTTTTTATCTTTTTACTGTATTTGAACCTGGTGAAGGATTATCCAATTTAATCTTCACTTAAATGTGTTCTATAAACTTTGTCCTTGCCTTTTTCTAAGAGTGTTTCAATAATGTGATATTGGCTTGTCATCCCAAGTAATTTTGTCGTGATTTTTTTGGGCTTTATAAGAGTGGTACTTCACAAAATTTTCAGTATTACCTACTAATATTTCTTTAATTACGAATATAAAAGCTTCCCTGATCTCCTCTGAGTTGGAAGAGAGTGTATCTATCTTATCCTTGTGTTCGTTCTCAAGTTCCTGCAACTATTAAGTGGTCAGCTGTATCCTGTGCTCTACTAACTCTTTCACATCAATATCACTCACATTCAGACTCATGAACCTATCTAGAAAGGCAATATCTTTCATTAATATATTCAGACATATCTTTCATTATTCATTTCATTTAATTTCAAGTTTCATTCAGTCATTGTTTCTTGTAACAGATTCCTGTGAGTAGAGTTTAGTCTTCCATAGGAAAGTTTCTACCAGGCTTTGTTAATAAGAGAAAAATTATGCCATGGACGATAATAAAGTGACTTTTCTAAAATTTAAACTTTCTCAAGATTTACTCTGTGTTAAAATCAAATTGAATGGACCAAAGACATAAGCTTATGCCAGTTGATATATTATAGCCATATTCCAAACAACAATTTTCATGTTGAACAGGTGGTATATCAATTTAGAACCCTTCCAATGTACCACTATATTTTTTTTTTGCATTTAAAATAAAACCAATAATTACAAATATAGTTTTTCTTTTTTTCCTTTGTACCTAAGTAAAATATTTATTGATAAATTTTTCTTTATATCTTTTAAAATGTAGGTTGAAAATGAAGAAAAAATGGATTCCATGCAATTAGAGGTAAATATGAAACATGAAATGTTAAGTTTTTATTCCAATATTTTCAATGCTACATTATCAAATGTTCATTAAGAATATTTTCTGCTTTTACACATTTAATATAAAGCTCTTTATATTTAATTTTTTACCATTGTAGAAAAGTTTTAAAAACTATATGAGAGTTTCTTTTATGTTAAAAAACTGAAGAAAAAAAATGTAATGTTATTTTTTGTAGTATACGTATTTACTAACCAGCCAGTTAGAAGCTCAAAGACATTATTTTGAAGACCGTCTGACTCGAATTGAAACTGAAGCCTTGAAGCAAGTGTGTATTTATGTTACTATTTTTTTCCCATAAATAAATTTTAACACTATTATATGCTACGCATGCATTTTTACATCAATATGAATATTTTTGTTAGAATTCATTTCTATTATTAAATTATTTTATATAAAATTAATTAATAGTTCTTTAGAAATTCTTAAGTTAAATGTGAATGCTAATTTTTTACTTATTTGCAGTGAGTTTTATAAGCAATGTATGTTATTTAGAATACATTATATTTACATTAAAATAAATTGTTGTTAGTTTGAGAATAAAAGTTTGAAATTGTTGAAATATTGTTATTTTCTGAATCAAATCAAATTATTTGTAATTATTTTTTTAAGGAAATATCTTAGAAAATCAATGAGTAAAAATTGAAGTAATAATAATAAAAGTGCAAAAATTTAAAAGGTATTTTAATGATAAAAAAAATTTCTTTTTTTTTTGTCATCTGAAAATTCAATTTGAAAGTAAAAAGGAATAAAGTTAGAGTGAAATATTGAGTGTAATTTGCATGTTTATTACATTTGTGTAATAACATTACACATCTTTAGAAATAGAATTTTAATTTTAAATCATGTGTATAGTGTATGATTTTTCAATTACATTTTTAGAATTTTATGACTTTTGGTAATATAAAATACATCAAGGAAGCATTAAATAAAAGTGTTAAGCTATTTTTTGTATTCCATATGTAAAATATAATATGTTGAACTGTTATTTAATATTAGCTATTTTTATAGTAAAGTTTTTGTTTTCTTTTGTATTTTTTACTATTAAAAAAAATTCTTCATTACATATTTTACTAGTAACAGTTTATAATAAAAAGTCACTATCATTTTTAAATTTGTACATAACATGAAGTTTTTCCTTTCAGATTATTTCAGAATATTTTACATATTAACTCTTAAACTGCTAGTGAAGGATTAAGTATTGAATTGCAAATTTTCATCATATTGTTACACAGTTGAATGGCTTTCAAATGTAGGAAAACGCTATGCATTTAACAGAAAACTTTTTTATAGTAAATTAAAATTTTATTTTGGTGCTCTTAACACACACACACATAAATTTCTAACAGCACCATTTCAAATTTTGCACAAACATAAAACATAGTAATTCAAATCTATAATCACAGTATTGCAAGGGGCAGGTTGAACATAGTCACCTAGCTCCAGTACTTGGTCTCTATCCAGCCATTTTAGAGGTTTCTCTTAAAATAGTCATTCTAGCCAAGGAGCTCCCAAAACTTTTTCCAACATTGACACATTTTAAAAGATTTGTTTTCTTCATAGCCCCCTCCCATGATATTTTTCTTTATTATATACATGTAATATAATCATAATACTAATAATTGCTTTAAAAATCTTAAAAATAACAATTTAGTTAAGAATATGAGCAAAAAATTTGAAAAAAATTAAATTAATAATAAAAAAAATTAAATATTTGTTCTGTTTTTTTATACTATCACATTTTGCTTTAGATAGATCACACCTCCCTGTGTAAGTCTATATTATATCTGTTTACATTGAAATGGATATTATTATTGAATAGTTACAATTTTCATAAATTATATAAAATTTTAGAAAGAGAAAATTGTTGTAGACTTGTCTCTAATCATCCCCTGGAATATATTATAAAACATTTTAAACTTCCATTGACTCTTCAAGAACTCCACCTTAACTCATTGGGAATTCCTCCCCCAGACCTTTTCTTGATTTTCTGTGGACTATAATTTTTATTTTTCTGCAAATCGGCTTTCTGAACACAATACTTTACAACTACAAAAAAAGAAAAATGCTTTTTGTTTATTTTACATTTTTTGTGGTAGTATGTATTAAATTTAAAATTGAATTTCGACTATTTGTTATAAAATTTTACCTATATTTTTTCACATTTGATTTTAGATTACTAAAATAATCACAATATATAAATGATATATCTTAGTAATTTTCACTTTATATTTCAGTTGGAAGAAATGAAAGAAAAAACGAAGCATGCAGTAGATGAAAGAAAACAGTTAGAAGAAAAATTAAATCGAGTTACAAAAGAAAAACAAAGCATGGACAAAAAAATTTCTCAGGTTCTGGTTTTTAACTGTAATATATTTAATTGATTATAATAAATGTTGATGATAAAATTAAATTTTTATTTTTTATTAGATTTTAAGTTTTTGTGATAAAAGATTCAAGATAAAACTGGCTAGTAAATGAGTACAATGCAAAAATTAATATTCATTTTGTTTTGATCATATATGTATTTATAGCAGTCAGTAATGTTTATAATAATGTCTCTTTGTGTCCAAAATTTCAATTATCTATTTTAATTTTTAAAATTCCCATCATATATGTGTCTCAAGTATATTAACAATTATATGTACACACTTAAAGGAATACCTTTCTTAGAACTTCTTAATTGATATTCAAAAATATTACATTAAACGAATCCATATTGAGTCAAACATGATTTCTTTGAGAAAATAAGTTATTTGTTCCTATCAAATTTGCTGAAAAAAATTATTTGTATATGTTACGAAGAGTTAATATAAAATATAAAAGGTTGACAAAAATAAAAATATGGGAACTCTTTTATTGTTTAAAATGTTTTTGCAATAGGTAAAAGGAGACATTTTTTAACTACAAAATTAGCCAAATGTTTACCCCAGGACCTTTTTTTTTCAATCAATTTGCATGTTCTTCCAATAGCATTGAGTAATTCTTCATAAGTTGATTCTTTCTCTGTGCTGACGAGAGCTTTGTCATCAAGAGGCTGTGAGTCCATTTGAATGCATTCTTTGATATCATCAGCATCTATTGAACCAGAACCTAGATGATGTCCAACTTTAATAACATTTGCTGATATTGTATCTATTTGAGGATCAAAGCAGCAAAAATCATTCATGCAATGAGGGGAAACACATTACCTCATGGTTCATTTTTTTCACTCACTTCATTCCCTGCATGTCTGATGTCCTCAATAATATTTCAAAAATATGATTAAAGATCAAAGATTTTCATTAGTTTTTTTTTCAGTTGCCTGTGAAAGCATCCATTTAAAATAAAGTGCCGTATGGGTTGATCATAAAGATTGAAGGTGTTTCCTCTGTGAACTATATTTCTGACACTCCTCTCTTCACCATCAAATTTATATATACGCCTGCAGTAGTGAGTGAGTGTTTAGTAATATCACACTATAAATCAACACAAGGACTATTTGCCCCGCACCTTATAATTTTGAACCATGGTCAAGTGACAAGGGTGACACCAGAGCTGGCACCACCTACTTTAAAATTCCACACCATACCAATGGGAGGACTTTGAGCTTCAACAGGTATAATGCGTATCAGCCCCTCTTCATGGGCACTAGGAATCGGAATTCATGTCATGACCACTAGACTACTACCGCCTAATATATTGCTCTTAAGTAAGTCAGTAAATCTAAGGTTAGATGCTACCTAAATACTTTCGGAATAAAACTGTGCCTTGGTATCCCTGATGTAATTGAGCTCCAAAAAAGGATGGGTCACCAATTTGTAAATGTATTCTCCAATATAGAAATAAAAGATCAGAAGGGCAAGTTAACTAATGATTTATTTAGTTAAAATTTAAAAATTAAATCAGTAACATGAAAACAACTTGGCTTCTGATGAACATGTGGCTTGTAAAGGAAATAGCTTGAGGTCTGAACTTCGTATTCCTGTTTATTCACCATTCACAATTAAAGTTTACTTCCCCATCCAAGAAATTTGCATATCTTGAGCAGAAACACCACATTTGTATATCTTGGTTGGAAATGTTGCAAACTCATGACACACCAGCTTCGAGTCTGATACCATGACCACTAGGCCTTTTGGTTTGTGCTAATTGCTGTGCTTGATCTTGGACAATCAGCACCATTCATTTGGACGGTTTTTGTTTGAATATTTTGGTGCAAAATCTTTCCAATCTGCATAGTAGGAAACTAATTGAAATTTACTATTTAAATAACTAACCTTGATATTGCAGGTCACCGTTGAGGGAAGTCACACTAAATGAAGTATTTCTTTGTGTTTATATATATATGTGTGTGTGAGCGTGTTGTTCAAATTCTGCTTTTAAATATGAATAGTTTAATGTTTTTTTATGTATTTCTAATAAGGCTTTTAATATATTTTTACAGTTGACATCTAAAGTGAATAGAGTAATGATGGAATTAAAAGATGAAAAAGAGGTAATTTATATATATATTTAAATTTGAGAGTTCATTTATTAAGTAGGGTATTTCTTAATTAGATGATATGAATTATAAGTTATCACAAATGAATAATCTGGATAAGTTATCACAAATGAATAATCTGGATAAGTTATCACAAATGAATAATCTGAATTTGACTGAAAAATTTTGCATGGGTAAAATAACATTACTTAATAAATATGTAAAATTTGAAAATAAAAGAAGTTTACTTTAAATTACCTCTATTGTAATTATAGAATGTTCTATAAATATTTAACTAACAGAAAAACTGAAGAAAAACCGTGCCATGAATGGTAGATTTAAAATTCTTAAATTAAAAATAAAACAGTAAGAAAAAAAATATGTAATTGCAAATTTTATGTGAGTTCCAGTAGTATTTTTTTCCTTCAAAGAAATTTAAGATATTCACTTTTTATAATTTTTGCTTATGTATGAACATTATTTTGTTTATGAACTTCATTTTGAGATATACATTTGATTTTTTTTAGAATTAAATTATGTTTAATTATATTCATTGTGAAGAAAATTTATATGTCTTATAGTTGTAGATTATTTTAAATTACAGTAGAGTCTCATTTATCTTGCATTTTGATATACATTTAATTTTTTAAAGAAGTATAATATTGAGTTTTGTAGAATTATGTTCATTATAAAAAAGTTAACATGTTTTATTATTGGGTTGTTCGGAAAGTAATTTCGTTTTTTTGTGTGAAAATTAAAGACAGTAAATATTTTAGTAATGAACAGTTGAATTCAATGAATTTAACCTCTCAGTGATCTCACAAGTTATTATTTGCTAGTTTGCATCAATTAAATCCTTTATTGTGTTTTTATCAGCTTCAACTGACCTTCCAGAAAGTGGGGCATCTTCAACATCAAAATTGCCAAATCGAAATTTTGCAAACCACTTTGGGTACAGTACATCTTTTTCCTACACATCAGCTAATTTTTTTCTTGCTTGAACAGCATTTTTGCCTTTTCTATAATATAAAAGTAACATACCAAAAATACTGCTTTTCATTCTCCATATTTGAAAGAGCATCAATCAAAAACTACTGCATATAATCAATTGGATTTTTTCACAAGCAAGCCTTGCTATATCAGTTATCAAAACATATAATTATTATGTGGCTTAATTGTGAAGTTGGGTGTGAAAAGTACAATTAAATCCTCTGTCCAAAAAAACAAAATTACTTTCTGAACAACTCAATATATTTAAAGATTATTTGAAGTAAGTAGTATCTTATTTATCCTATATTTTGCATTTGATATTCCACTGGAATAAAAAACATATCAGTTAGTAATAAGAACTACAAGCTAAGAATATAATCTTATTTTTTGTTGCTTCCAACTCTACCACAGCTCTCTAATTAATTACTTCAACTGTCTGTACATTGGTGTGTTCATCTACACTGTGACTCATGTGTCGGTCATTAAGGCCATCTTCAAAAGTCAATACAGTGCAATTTGTCACTGTATGCAAATTAGTTTATTGTTTGTTACATGCATATATGTGTCTTGTGTTAATTTAACAAATATTGTGTTGTTTGAGGATTGAAAATTACACAAATATGTATCAGTAGAACAAAAAACACCAAGACAAAAGATTTGATAAAGAAGTTATTATACAGAAAATATGATGATTTTAGCATTTGTAGTATAACAGTAGGAGAATAAACTACTCCCCCTTCATAATGGAAATAGAAAAAGGAGGTTTTCAAAGAAGAAAATTCATTAAAAGAAAAAAAAAACTATGTATGTTGGGTTATACAATTCAGGAATAAGGTTGTTGTTTTTTTCTGTTAAAGATGTTGCATTTTTGTAATGAATTCAATGAGGAAAACCCAAATTTCGCAGTAAGTGTTATTTGGCTTGACCAATAGAAGAAAGTAGTATTCATCTCTGGTACTATCAATTAAGTATTTGTGATGTAAAATTATCTTTGAATTTTGAAAAAATAAAGGTATTTCAGAAAGAAAGTATTTCAAGCATTGAAATATAAAACCTAACAGGCGATCATATACTTAATATCAAAAAAGTTATACTTAGTAAGAATTTTACTGCTGGAACTGAAGTGGTGACCTTTAAACACAAGCAAAGTAAGAAACACTGACGAATTAACCATTTAGGAGAAATAGACCAATCAGTACCTCCATCCAGAGTTAAATTCTTCTTGTATGGCATGAAATAAGTGCATTCCGAACATTTTTCAGTTTTGTAGAGTTGTTAAGGGTTTATTGACACCCATGTGTTAATATTTCTCAGCGTGAAACTGGCATTTTCAAATAGTTTTAACTAGATTTTTCCTTCTTTGTCATTTGAAGAAGAGTTTCAAATAATTAAAGTTAGATGAGGAATGCGACTTTTCAGGAGATAATATTTATGACTAAAGTAGCTTTTTTATGGATAAGGACAAAGTAAACGGTGAGCAGAAAGAACTCTTTTGAGTTTAGAGACACAAAGCTGTACTCCATGATATTATTTTAAAAAAATACCTGGCAATACAGACATGTTGTAACATGTGACTTAACCAATCAATACTAGAGCATAATATTTGATGATTTAATAATTAAAATGGCTTTTAAAAGCTTCAATTCTTATGAGGAAAAACTTGACAGAAATTTCAAAAGAGGTGCAAAATCCATATAAAAGAGTTTTATGCTTTTCTAGGATTATATATAGGTGAATTGCGCAAGTCTTCCCCAGTAAATGTGAAATTTATGGGTGCATAGAATAGAATTTTTTTTTTGTGTGAAACTATAAAATGTGTTTGTTTTTTTATACACTTTTTACAGTTTTATGGTTTTGCAACTTGGGATGATAGATGCAGGATTGACAAGTTGCTTTTATAAAAAATTTGTCAAAGGTTTTAAAAACCTAATGGTAGGAAAATATGTGAAATTTGATATAAAATTAGAACCTTTTCCAGGAGGATATTTGTTTCAGTATTATATGCCAAAGAAAACTGCAAGATATGGTATCAAGATATTTGCTTTGTTTAATTCTAGAACTTTCTGCGCCTTCAATATGCAGGTTAAACAGATAATTAAAAATATATTGTATGTTTTTTGTTATTGTTTTATTTTTTTATTGCTGTTTTTTTTAACCTAATAATTTCATATGTCTTAAAAGGTCAGAAAATCGAAAACTGTGGTTTAAGGGTAAAAAGTGCTAAGTGGGAGTGCTAAGAGAGCACTGTCAATTCTGAAAAAACTGCACTCATCAAATGTCTCAGATCCATTTGCATCCTAAGTTTTCAAAATAGTAATAGTAAACAATGTAAATTTAGATTACAATATCACACATTAAATGGTAAACAAGATAAAATATTGATTTAGAATTCAGTCATTTTCTATATAGTCTTCTGAAAAGATTGTTTGTACTTCAATTAATTTTTTAATATTTGTCACTATACTAACTTATAATTTTATATAATAAAGTTTGTAATTATCACTAATTGCACTATTATTTTTTAAAATAGTTATATATTTTGTAAGTATGTCATTTAATATAATTAAAATGTCAGCACACCCTGGGTAAGTTCTCATTTTACAATTCATAATGTGCATCTTTTTAAGTCTGTAATGTGTAAAACTATGACATAATTTTTGACATTTAATAGGTTATTTTTTTAAGCATTTCATTGTCATTTGACATTCTACTTAACTGTTTATGTCAGATAAGTGAGACTACTGTATTGAAGTGTAGTAATTTTTTAAAATTATTATTGGTTAACTGTTAATATGAAATATTTATATTGAGTTTTATTATTTGAGTGTATGCATTAAAGGATTTAGTATATCTTTTGTACTCTTTTTAATGTGTTTCTTACGAATAATTCAGCATTATTCATATTTTCATTAAGCATTTATTAGTCTTTGAATGTTATTATATCTGTTTTTTTTAGATATGTATTAATTGATACAGAAAATTAATGTCTTTTAATTTTCTTTAGCTAAACAAATGCCTTAGACAGAATCAAAATTTATGGCAACAAAAACTAAATATTGCCGACAAAGTTTTAAAAGATGTGAGGGATACAAAAGATAAGGTAAGAGATGTGAAAGCCAGAATAGTATTTAAAGTTTTTTAAATCAATGTCTTTTGCTTATTTTTGTATTAAAATTCTTAATTGCATGTGAAATATTTATTTCTTGAATGAAATCTGTTAAGTGAATATTAATTTTTCTCCGCATGAATATGATTCAATTTTACTTTTGTTTTTGCTAAAAAATAATTTGTTTTGATTATCTCATACTTTCGAACCATTTTCAATCTGTTTGGTTAAGTATAAATAATTTTACTCCTTATCGCTATTATTATGATTAAATTCAATTTACATTAATGTTAAAATATTGTTAAAAAGCCCATATGTGTGTATATGGATAAATATGTATAGTTTTGATATTTTACAAAATAATTTTTTAGGAAATTTCTGACCTTCAAGAACAGGTGCGAGATCTTATGTTTTACTTTGATGCCAAAGATAAGCTTAAAGATGTGCCTAATGTATCAAGTCAAGAAATTCAAGAAGGACAAATTGTGATTGGTGAAGCTTCTGGGTCATCTAATGAAACGTCTAAGACTCGTAAAAAGAAGCATTGACTAAATTCTTTCAGACATTATATAAAAGAAATATATTCAACTTATGTATTGCTTTTTATATGATATATCCATTTCTTTTTACACAGTAAAGTCTGTAACAATGTAAATGTGTTTTGGAATTGTTTGGGATTTTGCTATTTTATTAAAAAAACCATTGTCTTCATGTTATGATTTTAGTGTTTAAATTAACACAAATAGTTATGAAAATGTACATATCCAATTACATTTTGTTACAGTTTAAATAAAAAGATATCAACTTTTGAAAAATAAAACTTTGCAGGTTGCTATATATTTTAATATTGTATCATAGAATGATGTTTAATCATTTTTGTATAAACTCTGATTTGAATTTCTTCTTCGTGACACACAATGGAAATTAAATAGTCTTTAAAAACTGTTGCATTTTTAATGCATTTCTGTAACAACTTAACTTATTAAATTATTGTTGATTAAAGTCCAATAACATTCATTTGGAAAATATACTAAATTATTTTACAATAATCAATATATAAACGATCAAATATTAAAAAGCTATTATAGGTTTCTTTCTAAACCAGAAAATTGAAAAGCCATTGAAATTGCAGGTAAAAGCATTTTGTTTCTCAGGAGGGCACAATATATTTTATATTCAGAAGTGAACTTAACAAATATTTTTTGAAAAACAAGGTTTATTTATATAAAAATTAATTTTTTTCACTTACGAAGCAATGATTTTTGTTATACCATGAAAAGTGATTTCTGTAATCTTTAATTGATAATTAATGTTAAAATAAAAATTTACACAATGCGTAAGTTGAGATTCAAAAAGAAAATCCTGCAAAACTCTTTGAAAATGAATACTGCTATTCTTGATGTGTATATATGATAGTGATAAAAAAAATTAACACTTTCATTTATATCTATTAAAACAAAATTTATGCATTTAAATCCGTTTAAATATTAAGAAAATTTCTGTTAAACTTGATAAAAAGTTTGAATATGTTTAAATGCAATAATGTATTATATTTGTTTTCTTATAAGATTTTTTTTGCTCATACAGAGCTTGATGTTACTCAGCAAAACAGATTGCTTCCTTCCCCCCCCTCTTTTTTATGTAAATTCTCTATGAAATGCTAAAATAATATTATAATTATGTTAAATTTATTTTATACATATGCTTGCTACCAAACATACAAGTTCTGTTATTCTAAAAATGGGCACAGTAACTGAATGCTCACTTCCATCATTGTTTATGTTGACTGATGCACATTAAATCTTTTGGGACTTTGGGTCCTAACATTGGCTTAGCATTGAAGTTGAAGATGGGGTACAAGTTTGGGTGCTGTTTTCATTTCTTGATCGTGATTAAAAATTTTGACATATGTGATTGTCTTTATGTTTCAGTTTTTTATTTTGATGAAGGAATAGGACAATAATCTTTAAATATTGCATTTCTTTTTGTAGTTTCATATTTAAAGTTTTGTGCTGTTTTCAAATTATTTATTTAATTATTTCTCAATTTTTTGCTGCATCTTAACTATGATTCATTTAAATATTTGTTCTTGAAGGCTCTTTAATTAAAAGTAGTTTTTTAGGTTAAGGAATTGTGAATTTAAATGTGTAATTTTTATCAATTAGTAAAGATTGGCAGCAATTTTATCATTGTCTTTCATGAAACTAGATGTTTGTTGATAATTTTATTTATTGTTGATTCTATAATTTACATTTGGTTTTTTTATAAGAAACTAAAAAGAATAGCTGTTTTTAAATGTTTATTGATCTGTTAATTATACTGAGTATGTGCAATGAAAGCAATAACATTTTGAAATAAGCTTCGAATGTTTCAGCAAAATATATTTGTACTATTTGCACTGTATATATAAAAATTGGCACATAATTTTTTAGCTCTTGGAATAAAATATGAACTGTATTGAAAATGAATTTACAGTGAAATTACTGTTTGTTCATTATTTTCTTTGCTATTGCTTTATTTGTAAAGTACATATTTAATATGTAAATAAAAGTTATATTTTTTAAAATCCATCCATTTAATTTGCCACTAATCTGTTGTGATTTTTTTTTTATTTTGTCAAAAATAGAAATAAGACATGATTAAACTTTTAAATGCTGCACTATGATTGAAAGGTAACAAAACTAAATTTTGATAAAATCAAAGCATAAGATCTATATATATAAAAAAAATTAAGATTTTTAGCATGTTCCAGAAATGAAACATTGGCAGGTACCATTTAGTTTTGCCATGTTTTTTAAAAGTATGACCAATGACATTAATTCAAAAATAAATTATTATATACATTTTTAAGTAGTATCTAAACCAGAGGTGGCACTAAACATTTCCCCACAGCGTTTCATCATTCTTTGTTATGGGGGGGGGGCATGATACCAGACAAACAATTGAAATGGGTCCTAAAAATTAAAATGGGGAAGAGAACTAAAAATTTGCGTGTGAACGAGAAAAATTTATCACTTTTTCCCTGCAGAATTTTTTAAATGTACCCTTAATGGTGGGGAGGGGGAGCCCCTGCTGGTGCCACATCTGAAGTAAACTTTTAAATATAATTCCAAAATAAAACATATTAAGCTGAAAATATAATTTACAAATAGGAATTTATACATTTACAGAAAATTACAATCACTTGTTAGGAAAACATCAGTAGGGCAATGAAATAAATAACCATATAAAATTCGCAAAGCTAATAGTAAAATAAAGCAAAAAATACTAGAAAAATAGAGACTTAGCAAAATTTTTTAAGAGGAGAAATAGACAAAACATATTATTGTTTATATATATGTGTGTGTGTTCTTTTATGTCCCCTAAACTATTGTTACGTAGATCCGAGGGTTCGGGGATTTTATGCAAAACAATCACAAAGAATATAAACAGTTCTTTAAGAGCGATGTGAATTTATTATCGAAAATCCAATCCTTTAAATACAGGATTCAGCAGCAGTATTCACAGAGTATAAATATCCGAAGGTCTTCACACCTTCAACAGCAATCAAACACAATAACCAGTGTTTAAAAATACACGTAAGTAAAGATTATTCACAAGCACAGCCGAGCTAATCGCAACAATCCTCACTACTCTCTGGTTTAATCCAGACTCCTCGCCGTACCTGCGAGCATCTTTTTTATAGGCGCGACAGAAACTTCCAGAAATATAACTGCTCGTGTCATTGAATGTGACACTAGTGGAGGGATCTACTACTTTCTAGAGGGTTCCGAACTCGCCAAAATGGTCACCAAATTAGCCCCCAACTTGGTCACCAAAAATGATGCCAACTTGGCTCTACCGCCAAGTTCTCATTGAATCACCATTATAACGTAAGGGGCGACATTGCTTGTGAATGGTACAATTTTAACATGAAATAAACATAACATAGAGTAATATAAATGCATTAAAGATCCAAATATAAATTATATACACTATTTACATAAAATTCGTAACACTACCCCCTCCTCAAAGACTGCACGTCCCGGGCAGTACAATCCTTGAGTAAGAGGTATCTATTTACAGACGAACTACTCACATAATAATCACATATAAACTAACAAATATACTCAACAGCATATATAAAGCAAATAAATTCAAAATACATGAATTACAATACTAAAATAAAACTAAAGAGTTAGAAAAGAGAAATAAGTTACATTATTTACAAAATAATTAATGACCATGGTCTGAACTTAAGTATCTTATTTATCTTGGCCAAGATAAGGGGCTAGCCTATTGTAATGTATTACCTTCGGTTTTGAGTGTGGTGATTTCTGTATCCCCCCCACAACCTCATTCAATCTTTTTAGGACTGTGAAAGGACCTTCCCAGTTGGTCTGCAGCTTCGGAGAGAGTCCTTTGCGATGTTTCGGATTCCATAACCACACTTTGTCGCCTTCGTGGAAGTCGTGTCCGGTTGCTCTTGCATCGTATCAGGTCTTCATCTTCTCGGAAGTCAAGCCGATTCTTTCCCTAGCCAGATGTATTTCCTCCATCCGTGTCTGGAGTTTCTCGACATACTCCTCAGGCGCCAAGGGAGCATCTGGTGGTCAGATGAACAGAAGATCCGCAGGCAGACGAAGATCACGTCCAAAATAGCATCTGGGATGGGGAATAGCCGGTGGTTTCATGAACGGCACTCCTGTAGGCAAGCAGGAAAAATGGCAATTTCTTGTCACAGTCCTTTTGATTACTGGATACCAGGAGAGAGAGGCTGTCTGTTCAGGATGGTCCGATTGAGCCTCTCTACCATGCTGTCAGACTGAAGATGTAAAGCTTTATGAATTGTAGTGCCTTATAGAGGTCTAAGATATTTGAGTCCTTCAGTGCATTTAGCTAGACAGCGGGCATTTCACCCTTAAGGACATGTCCTGTCAGGTCATGCTATGAGGGACTCCCTGTTGTGTAATACCCAATGCTTTCTGGTGGTTATATTTGGCATTTCAGGAAAATGCGGAAATCCCACAGATAACTGGAAGGAATCTGTGGAATTTTCTTTATATGATAATGGAATGCAGTGTTGCTATTTTGCATAAGCCCAGGGTGCTGAATCTCCGAGCATTCCTGTCCATAACAAATTCTACCCTCTCATGGGCAGAATGTTTTTCATTCCTGATCCAGTCAAATATTTGAAAACCTACTTAATTTTTTTTAAATAAAATGCAACATTTTAAGTTGAAACTAGTTTTGATGAAATTTCTTTTTTTAAAAAGTATAAAATCACTTGTGGGTGATGTTGATAAGACAAAAAAACTTCACATACATTCACCAATAGGTCAATATATTGAGGTTTAGCAAGGTCAAAAGATTAAGAATGACTATTTCATCCTTAGGTTCAATTTCTGTTAATGTTTCTATTAGTGGTTTACTTAACTTGTTGAATTATTACATGTGTCAAATGAAGAAATGTTGGAAAACCTAAAAGAACAAAATGTGTCTTCTATCCAACATATAACAATACATTGTGATGGCAGCATTCTACTTACTAAACACATCCTCACATTCAATATTCCGAACTATTTTAATTGCTCCCTTCGACCCTATATTCTAAACCCTCTCCATTGTTTCCAGTAGTCAGTCGATTTCTTTCCATGGTATAACAACTTGAGCAGGATGTGCTATGCTTAGCCTTGCTAATAATCAGTACACAGCTACCTTTAAATGAGTGAATTGTCAAAGTGATCTATGAAAATGAAATGCAAATATTAAAACCTTTCAGGGTTCACCATATTCTGAAGCAAGGATAGTTGTAAATTTCTGCACTCCTTGAATGGGCATTTCACATGCTGATGTGGAATTACATATGTAAATTAATTTTTTAAAAATTGTAAGATAATATTAAACAGTATATTTGGTATTAAATGTGTTTAGTATATTACTTCACTAGCAATATTTTTTTTTTATCAATATATGTGTATAATTTATTCTACAATAAATAAATTCAAACATAGGTTTTAACAAAGCCCAATATGTTTACACATTTAAAAAAATTAAAGACAAAACATTTGTTTTATTTTTCACAATATTTTTATGCCAATAAAAATTCATTTCAAATGTTAACTATATGCTCCATTTCTTCCTAATGTCACCATTGTATATAGGCACTTTTTAGACATGATGGCACAAATTAGGTTTGGTGTAAGTCTATATGTCACTAAGAACTTAATTTTATGTTTACATATAAAATAATAATAATAAACATTTTTGGCATATTAAACTCATTTATTTACTTTTTATAAATCTCATTACTTTCTACATTTTCTTCAAATCAGTTCATTGTGGATCAGGAATACTTTCAAGACCCTGCAATAAGATTTTAATTATTGAGTAACATATAATAATTGATAAAAAATTTATTGTGTATTATTAAATAAAATAAAATATATTTTTTATCAAAATTACATGAGCTACATATTTATAAAAAGCATTTACTGAACAGTTAATTTTTATTGAACTTAGTTTTATCTATGAAGGTACATACAGGTATTTTACTACAAGATAATTGGATCTGAGTAGAGCCTTATAGAGATAGTTTACTCAAAAGAATCTTGATTTGTCTTCAATATAAGAATACAACTTTTGTAGACGAAATTTTTGAATCTCATTTCAAATATTCTTTTCAATCCAATCAAATAGGGAAGTATATATTGTACAGAATTAATAAAGAAATTTTTGTCATCTTTTTTTATTTCATATTATTTAATTACATATATAAGGAGCCCTTGCTTTTTTTTAAATTAATCTAAATTAAAAGTATTATAGATTGTCTTTTTAAAAAATAAATTTAAGCAAATTTACTACAGAAATATGTTACAATTATTGCAAAATCTATTTCTGTAGGAAGAATTTAAAACAATGATATATCTGAAACATAGAAAATTTTATATTATGATAAAAAAAATATTCACTAAAAATAACATTGAACCAGAATTAAATGCTGTCAAACTAAAATAGCTTGCAACAAATTTAATAGAGTTACTATGTGATTCATTCTTATAAATATAATAATTTTTCTTACTTTCATTTTATAATAATGGCCAGTTAGTCTTTCATCTCTCATAGTTAATTTCATATCCTCAGGTTCCATAGATGTTCGGTTATGAGGCTGAAAATTTATGAGATATTTTATCAATAAATTTCAATTACACTATTTTATGCATATCAATTTTTAAAAAAATAAATGGAAAATTACACTTTAGATTTTTATTTTTGTACACATGGTTTGTCAGTAAAAAGCAAATATCTTTGATTACTCTATTAAATGTCACTTGTATCAATCAGTGACATGCACATTTATAAAAGAATATAAAGATGAATAAAATTTAAAATAAAAATTTTAATGGCTGCTATTTTTTTAATCAGTAGTAACTGCTAAAAATTTTCATAAATTAAAAGAAAAAACTGTAATAAACAGACTCTCCTCCCCAAAAAAAATCAATGACAAATAATACAATTTCTGATATCAAGGAATTTAATAAATACAGCATTATGAAGTACCAAAATACACACTCTAAAGATCAATTTATAGGTCAAGAATTTTGAAAATTATCATTTTCAAGGGTTTTTAAAAAAAAAAGAATTTTAGCATCTCTCCTCATGAACACTTAAATGTTATTGATAAGAAAATCAAGATACTTTAAATCATAGTTTCACTTTAATACAATTGTAGTGAGTTTTTGATTACAATGAACTTTTTCTTTGGTTTCAACTGAAATCTAAGGAGATGAAACTTTGCTTATAGTGAACAGAAATTTCCCTTCCACGAGTTTCTTTTATTTTAAAGTTTTTCAAAGGTAATTTTAGATATATAATAAGGTTTTGAAAAAGCATTTCTAAATTTTGTTTCAAATCCCACTGTTTCAGCCTTCATTCCCAGGAATAAATTGCTGGTCCACTACCTGATAAACTGCATTACTAAGTAGATTTAATTTTAATATATCCTTATTAGTCTAGTTTTTACGTATTCCCCAAATCATGCAATTTCTTAGTGTTCAAAAAGCTAACAATATTCTCAGTATAACAGAGAATTCTAATTTTCAACTGACCTTTCCTCTGATTGCCAATCCTACTACGTATGGTGAAAAAATAGGAAGTGCTAAAAAGGTACCAAAAATTCCTAACGTGGGCAATATCTCATACCACATGGTAAAAGATCTATCTAATTATACTGCACAAAAATTATTTCAGAAATAAGTGCCAAGTACAACCAGAAATTTGTTTTACTTTCACCTCCAAAACAATGTTCATTTCATATCAGTTCATTTTAATCAGATTTGTTCTCTGTAGAAAGCTTTGTAGAGGAATATAAGCAACTGAAAAACTGATAGAAAAATACAAATTTAATAAAATTTAAGAAATTTAATAGTATATTTAAATACTCTTGATTATTAATAGATGGTTTGGTAATATGATTTAAACTAAAAATTTTTTTGTCTTATAAGCCAAATATTTAACTTTATGTTCATGGCAAGTGATATGAAACGACTTAGCAACCGGTTGTCTGCATCATTTTTAAGTCAACGCGTTGAATACATTAGTATCAGTCAAAAATTGGTACACATTTCCATATGGAGCCGTTTAAAAAATATATTGGAACCATTGAATATGATGCAAATTTTTATGGTGTTTTGGTTGCCATAATTGCTGTTTTAATTACCATTGGTAAAGTTAATACCTTAGCTATATGGAATATTTTTCTTAATGTTTTTGTTTTGAAATTGCATAAAAATATGTTGATAGTTTATTATACAATTAATTTTTATTTAAAAATTCTGCATACACATCAGATTTTTAAGAACTCATTTAATTTCCATCTTAATTGAAATAAATGATATAAACGCGATGCTCTGTAAACAAGATAACTTATTTATTATTTATTTTCCTCAGATGTTTTAATTTAATTTTTTCGTGTTATAACATCATTCATACAAATTGCTTTTTTGTTAACATTTTGCTAATTTTTTTTTCAGTTATATTCTGGTTTCTACGAAGAAAAAGTGTTAATAGACGTAATGTTTTGATTACGGGGTTATCAGATTCAGGAAAAACCTTGCTGTTCTCAAGAGTAAATGTTTCTCTTTTTATTCATCATGTTTTTTTGATAGAAATAGTTTTTAATCATTTGATAGAGGATTTGAATGTTTGTGTAGAATTGAAAGGAACATTTTTCTCCATTAAGGAGACATATAGAACAATTTATTTGTTTTTATAATTTTTTTGCTTGCAACCAAAGTATGTGGATTATGTAAAACAAATTCTTTTCTCAAAATACTAGCTGTTTAATTTTTTAAAAAAGTTTTAAAATTTACAAAGGGATTTTAAAGTGCTACTCCTACAGTAATTGACGTACACACAACAAAATTTGGTACTTGCATATTATTGCAACAATCCCCAGCTCTATTGATAACTCACCAAGTTGGCAACTATGATTTCCTATACATCTTACATGCTGAATTGGCAACCAGGTGCTTTGTTTCATGTAATGTCAGCAATAGTTTGCGATAATACATAAGTACCCAAAATTTGATTTACAAATATGTCAAGCTATGTATAACAAAAGTTGGTATGGGTTTACTGCTAGCATGATAGATATTTGTTAAATACTTTCTTTTCTGAATGCTTATTCAAAATTCCTTGAAAATTGTCTAAATTCTAAATTTAACTATTTTTTAAAAAATAAGTATAGCTTTCATTCAAAAATGCATATCAATTTTTGTTTCATGTACTATTAGCAATAGGTAAAAGGAAATTTCAAGCATTAGGTACAATAGAAAAAAATCTTAGGATTTTAAATGAATATAAATGAGTTATTTTTCCTTTCTGAAATGAATCCACTTAAAGTTTTTATTTGCCATTGAGATTTTAATAAAAATGAACATAAAAATTATCAAAACTATGAATTTTTTTAGCTTAGAGCTTGGTATGATAAATGAAATCTAACAAAGGGTATTTGGTAGAATAAGAAATATAGAAAAAAATATTCAGAGAACTAAATCATCAAATTCTGTCAAATTTTTCTTCAAATTTCAAGTTTAAGACATAATGATAAAAATAAGCAAAAATGGGTACTTTTCCATTTTGCCAGCACAAATCTCCCTAAGCAAGACTTTATTTGTGACAACACACTGTATGCACAATAATGGTTCTTGGTGAAGCCCAAGTTTTTATAAGTTTTTCATTATTTTTGACATATTTAGGAAAAGATGTGACTTCTAAGAAAAGTCTGCAATTTGTTTTAAAAATGTGTGGGTAAAAAGGGACTAGCTGGAATATTCCATTTGGCATCTGCTGTATCATTTTGGCCACTTTATCACCTGTGCGACAAAAATAAGAAAGTGCCCAAAATTGTACTTTATTGCCATAAAAAAAATGTAGTATAGATTTATTGGGAAAATAAGTTTTCTTTTTGAATGTGTTAATATTAATTTTTAATGAAGTCTTATGCATTTATAAATATTTAGGGAAAAAACAAGCATATTAAAATTAAGAGTTAATTATTACTGAGAAATTCTTTGCAGTTGAAAAATGAATATTCTAAATTTATTATCTTTTTAACTACTTAGTGTGAAGATTTTACCTTTTAAGTGTTTCTCCTTCTCTTTCTTTTTTTTAGCTAGTTTCGTCTAAAAATATTGTGACTTATACATCTATGAAAGAAAATATTGCAGTATATCGTGTTGACAAAAAGGTTTGGTTTTGATATTAAAATTGTTTAATTGATCATGCAATCCATTTTTCTGCATTTAAAATATATGTATGTATATTTAAATGGATGACTTTTTTGTTTTGTATATTTTCATTGATGAATTATGTTTGGTTTCATGACAAATTATTTCTTTTGTATACATAGGGATTTTAAAAAATAAGGTAACAAGCCCATTGAAAGTATACGTTTATTCAAGAAATAAAAAAAAATATATACAACATAGGAAGACACTAGAATATTACTTCTCTATATAGTTACTATTATTGTTGAGGCATTTGTTGCATCCTTGCACCAAATAATTGAAACCAGTATTGTAGCAATCAGTATCAAGGTTGTGCAGCCACATCAAGATGGCTTGCTGAACGTGAGCATTGGTTATGAAATACTGACCTCTCAAGTGTTTTATTGAAGATCTGAAGAGATAGATATCACTTGGTTCGAGGTCTTGAATGCATGGAGGGTGGTCCAATATCACTGAAAAACTTTTATCTTGCACCTTTGTTCTGCCTTCGTCAAATTTCCTGTACCAAAACCACAATTTTCTTCAGGACATAACACTTGTACTGTACACTTCTACCAATTGCTGATGAATTGCAACTGGAGAATATTTCTTTAACCATGAAAATCTTAACAATTGTATTTCAATTGTGCATCATGTTTCTGTCCATGCAGCCATCTTTTAGCTGAGATTTGATGTTATTGGAGAACCAGCTCCATCTATTGGTGCCTCTCGAATATTGATTGCTTTCGTTATCTTCGGAGGGATTTTTATTCTCAATGGTAATTGGCATACCTGTCAGAGCTTGTTACCTTACTTTTTGAAATTCCTTTGTAGTTTATTGTTTCTAGGTGGTAGGATTTAAATTAATTGTTGTATAAAAATGGGAAAACATAAGATTAGGAATATTTCATCTTTTGTGCTTCATTATGAAAACAAACATGCAATTTGAAAAAATATTATCGGTAATGTATAATATATTTAAATGCATATTATAGAGCATTAGTATACAGTTTTTTAATAAGTATATGAAAATAACTTTCTTTTATTTTTGTGAGGAAAGTATTTTCTTTTTAGAAATGTTCAGTAAAAAAAAAATATTTTGCATGGAAATATTATAAAATCTGAAATATTTTTTATGTATACATTATATCTATATTAAAAATATGCAGCTATTCTTTATCTAAATTTTTTCAGATATTTTCTATTCTCATTAGCTGACATTTTAAGTTATATAATCTTATGATTTATACATAATCTAGGCTTAAAATGAATAAGAAAATTATACAGAAGGGATATAATATATGAGGATAATACTGATTGTTCAAAATCTTTAAAAGTTATTTATTTGTTTTTTTATTTATACAGAATGTATATAAAAATATATACTGCACAAATATATGCAAATATGTGCAATTTGATTTTTTTTTACTTATTGTGTAGATACATTAATTATAACAAATTATCTTTGTTAAAGGAAATACTGTATTTCAAAAATAATTTATTTTCAAAATAAGTTCATCCTTTCTTTATTTTACTTGATTTCTGTAGTTGTGTGAAGTCAGGTTTGCACTGGTTTGGCAAAACAGAAATCTGATTTTTTTATATATGTATTTAAATTTGGCAAACCAATTAATGGATCAAGGAACAAACTGGAAATATTTTATGTAATAAATCCTTTTAATATTTTTATTGGATATTTAATCTTGTTGCGCATCCTGTGATTTCTGTGGGTAATGTAGATGCAGCAAAATTTGCACAACTCTGTGATTTCCACGAGTATGCATTTTTCTGTCTATTTAGCTGTACAACTTGTGCTGCTCTTGTTAATGTTTTTATGTTCATATTTTTATGATCTAATTCTATATTTTAAAATAAAAACTCTTTTACAAATTTTTTTTGTATATTTAAACTCTAAAATGTAGATTTGATATGTATATTTGAAATACATAATAAAACAATACACAATTTTTGAATCTACTTTCATAAAATATCTACACAGCAAGAGTGTTAATATCTTCACATAAAGACTTTAAAAATTTCTTATATCATCTACCTCTTTTATTATTCCGATTTAAAAATTCATTAGTGGCTGTGGTCATCGAGTGGTTATGGTCGCAAACTTGTGGCCCATATTGTTGAGCTGTGGGTTTGGGTCTTAGTATCACTGAGGATTCACCATGAAATCTGTTCAAGGTTCAAAGCCATCCCATTTGGGTCTAGTGCAGGGGTCTTCAAACTGTGTTCCACGAGGCATACCCAGGGGTTCCATGGGTTACAATAAAAAAAAATTTAAAGAAGTTATAAAATGAGAATCCAAAATGAATTTACATCCTCTAAAATGTTAGTACACCTACAAAAATTCAAAGCTCATCCCTGTCATTAAGAAACTGAAAATTTTACTCATACATAATAACTTTGTTTTGCAATACTTTAAAAACTTTTATTATAATATAATAAAATGATATTAAAACATGCATTTTATCTTTATATATATATATATATTATTTACTAGATTGTGAACATTTTATTGTTTACTATACTGAGTTCCATGAGATAATTATACACTCATTATTACAATGTCTTGCAAAACTAAAGTTTTCTAATGGAAAGTGCCCCTTTTATATTTGTGGAAAAATGCCTACAAACATATCAACAGATTCAATGTTAAAAATCTAAATTTAAGAAATAACAGATCCTAAATTTTATGTTGCGAATTCATTCAAAATACACAGGATTTCTCACACAGCTATAAACATTTCAATGCCATTCAGAACAATATGTATAAGCGAAAAATATTTCTCAATGTGAGTGGCTACAAAACTAAGGAATAGAAACAAATAAAACTCAGAATATTTCATGCAATTGCATTTTTTCCCAATAAACCTAGACATTGACAGTTTGTGTGAAAAAATGCACAAGCACATATCCCAGTTACTAAATGTAATGCATGGATAAGTGACACTTGGATCCCAGATTAATATTATTAATGAGTAAATTATATTAAAAGTAGATTAAAAATTTTTAACAAATGCAATACTTTTTTTATTGCCTTTACATTGATCTAATGTTGATCTACTTTAAATATAATTTTAAGATATATTCTAAGTGTATGTGTGGAATAGGGTTCCACGAAAATACTTTCTAGTTCTAGTGGCTCCACGAAAACGCTCTCTAGTTCTAAGGGTTCTGTGAGTTGAAAAAGTTTGGAGGCCACTGGTCTGTTAAGTTTGGAGAGGGGGTGCCAGCTAGGGTGTAATCATTGTCACTTGACCATGATTCAGAATTATGAGGTCTATCACCAATAGCCCTTGTGTTACTTGAGGGTGTGATGTAAATTAAAAAATCAAACAAATCATAAAAATTGATTAAATGAAATAAAATAAACTTTATATTTTAAAATACTTAAAATGATAATTATGATACCTCACTACATTTTTAATTGGTTGAATCATATAACTGTTTGATTAATAATCATATAATAAAAAATATTTATATTTTCTAGAGAACAGTAACATTAGTTGATATCCCAGGAAATGACAGATTAAGAGATAAGTACCTGGAAGAATTTTTATTGCTAGCAAGGTATGTTTCATGTTAGTATATTATGTTCATATACTGATATATATATAATAGCATTCTTGATATGGTTAGCTTTTTAATTTGAAATTTTCTTGGGTTTTTGAATCAGCATTGATTTGTTAATATTTTACATATTGGTTTTTCTTTAGAGGAATTATATTTGTTGTGGATAGTTTCAATTTCCAGAAAGAAATTCGTGATGTTGCTGGGTAAGTAAACTTTTTTAACAATGTTGGTAGCATGTTTTTTTTTTTTAAATTTAAATCTATGTTCTCAAAAGTAAATATACTAGATAACCTTTCATGCAGCTTCAGTTAATGCTGTACCTGAAATAGTTGGATTATTAATTTGAGTAATAAATATCAATTGTGCAGCCTCAAAAAAAAAAATGCCCCAAAATGTTTTTTCCTTCTTAAATAATACACTGCCCACATGAACAGTGCTAAGTAGTCAAAGTTAAGCATGATGTTTAGTATGTGTTTATGTACTAACTTAATCTTTGAGATGGGAGGCATGATTGAGGCTTCAACTCATTTTGCATGCTACTAATCTCATAGAGTTTATTCAAATGGATTCTTGACCTCTTTATCTGCGTAGAATAATAAGTTTATGAAGAAAAGACTTCACATTGAATGATTTGTAAGAATTATTCAATGTTATATTATGCTTATGTGAAATTAAGTGTGTGTTACAAATTTTGTGTCAAATAGTATAAATAATTTGTATTTGGATGTGTAATGCCTTTATCTTACTCTAAATTAGATTTAATTTATGTTAAAATTGTAATATTCACGAGCAACGCCATCCCTTATGTTGTAATGGTGATTCAATGGGAACTTAGCAATAGAGCCAAGTTGGCATCATTTTTAGTGACAGCGATCATGTTGGTGACCATTTTTTGCAAGTTCAGGACCCTCTGGATTCTTCTAGAAATTAGCAGAGAAATCAACTAATTTGAAGATCTATAACGCAAGCAGGTCTTTCTCGAATTATCCGCGAGGGATATAAATAGAGATGGTCACCGAGAAAGTCAGTCAGTCTGGTTTTGACTAGTGATCAATTAGTATTGCTCTGATTGTTGAAGTGAATAGTGATTTCTTCGGCTGTTGAAAGAACAATTACTTGTTAATAATCTTGTATGTACGTGTATTTTAAACATTGATAATTGTGTCCGAGTGCTGTTGAAGATGTGAAGACTTTTTGAGATTTATTTGGTAATATTGCTGCTGAATCCTGTATTTAAAGGACTGAATTTTCTCCAATAAATTCTCATCGCTCTTAAAGAACAGTCTTGTTCTTTGCAACTGATCTGCATAAAATCCTCGAACCCTGATCAACGTAACGTGATTGTTAAAGAAAATGATCCAAGTATATGAGTATGGGAGTAGTGTATGAGGCATCAATAGAGTTTAGCTGAAACCAAATTGTAGCTATAGTTATATAAACCACCAGATTTTGTCAAAGTATTATAAAGAGTAATAAGTGTGGCTGTATTTCAGAGATCTTTAATGATATGATGTTGAGTGTGTCAGTTCAAGTATTAACCTTAAAATTTCAATGTAAAACTATATAGCTGCTTACAGATCAGGGTTTGAATAATCATTGGAATCTGTATGTTTTTGTAAGATTAGTTTAATATCTTTATTAACAATTTTTCAATGAAAAAATTTTTACAACTTCAAAGTATTTTTCAAAAACAAAGTAATATATGTTTAGAAAAAAAAAGATGTTTGAAAAAAGGTATGTTCATTCCAGATTCGTGTTCAGGCTGTTACAAGAACCAATTATTCATGTCAACAAGGTCCCATTTTTGATTGCTTGCAACAAACAAGGTAATTATGCCTTATATATATATATTTATCATTTTTATTTTAAAAGTAATATGGGTTTGAAGATTACATTGCAATACTTTTTTATTAATTCAGTATTTAAGAGTTCTTGTTTAAGTAAGAAAAAGATAACCTCTTTGAAAGTTTAAGTTTTCTGTGTAATTTTTTTATTCTAAGAAATGAAAATTATTTTTTTCCTTAATTTATTTTACTAAACATGCTTATTTTTTGTAGAATATAGTTGATCATTCAATGTATTATGTTACTGCTCTGCTATTATTATTACCAAAAAACCATTTTTTCTTTGGAATTCAGCAGTTGGTAATATTTTGGGGGAGAAAACTATGTAGTGCCTTAAAGAAAGACAATATTATTAAATATAATGTAAATATATTTCTAAAGGTTTAATGAAAACACATGGAAATTAATACAATTTTATTTAAACATAAAGATAAACAACAAGAAATTCAGATTTCTTTCTCCAAATTAAACAGGTGTTGTGGTAGCCTAGTGGTCATGTCATGAGCTCTGAGCTGGTGTGTCATAAGTTTGACTCCTAGTGCACTGAAGACCCACTGTGTAGAGTGGTTGATGTTTGTTAGTCTGTCATGGCACAATATTCTCCTTGGCATGGTGTAGTAGTTTGGAGAGGAGGGCAGCTCAGGTGTCATCCTCATCACTTGATTGAGGTTCAAAATTATGTGGTCTGTCTCCAATAGCTCTCTTGTTGCTTAAAAGTGCTATGTTAATAAACACTCACTTACAAAACAGTTAAAGTAGGCAAATTATTTAATGAGACTGTGGTTCTGTTTTATGTGCAACAGCTTTTGTACATCCGGTGAAATATCTGTTGGTGACAGGAGCAAAATATAATTCAATTGTTGATTTTTTCTAAATAAACTAATTTGACAATACAATTTGGATCCTGAAAGTAACAAGTATCTTAACTTTTCTCTTTAAATATGTGAAAATCTCTTTGTTCAGTGTATTTACTCTTTTGAGCATTTTCCCACTGTTAATGCATAAACATTTAAAAATATGCATGACAATATTTTGCTTCAATTTCTAGAAAATGGCAATAATTTAGTCCTCGTAACACTATAAAATTCCCTGTTTTTTCATCCATTCCTATGATTTCCTTTAAGTTCAGAGACTTAGGCATAATGTTTCCTGAAGAATAATGTAATAAACTTTTAGTTTTCTTTTGATGCTGATGTATTTGTGTTCATGAAACAATACATCAATTTTCCTTTCCCATCCATCATCTGTGATTACTCCAGAAAGATGTGATAAATAAAGTTTCATTTTGATAGTTCATTTGATTCTTCTAAAAATATCTGCTCTAGTGCTTTCATAGGAACAGTTTTACAAATTCAAAATCATAAAACTATTGTAAAAAGTTGTGTGGTTGTAAAATTCTAAACACAAATGTTACAATCCCGCATTGCAAGCTAGTAGCACCTTCAAATTTATGCTTTCATATTGCTGGCAATACTTCAAATAATTCAAAATGCCTTTCAACTAATTAATGGAGGCTGCGGTAGCCCAGTGGTCAAGATATGGGATCATGGCAGGCATGTCATGAGTTCGAGCCCAGTACCACTAAAGACCTGCCGTGTAGGAGGAGCAATGCATGTTAGATCTGTCGAGAGTTCAAATGTCCTCCCTTGGTGTGGTGCGGTAGTTAGGAGATGGGGTGCCAGCTCAGGTGTTGCCCTTGTCACTTGACCATGGTTCAAAATTATGAGGTCCATCGCCAAAAGCCCTCATGTAGCTGAACAGTGCGACGTTAATATTCACTCACCCAACTAGCTAAGGAGGTATAATACTAACAGAGGCAATATATGTTTAAAAAAAAACTCTAGAGGAGAAATGATACCAAATTTTTTCAGTGCAAACATTTGTATTCAGTCTGAATAGAATTTAATTTAGCATACACAACATTATGTTTCAAATTGTCAGCGCTCTACCAGTGATATTTTTAACTAAAAGTGTTTTTGTTACTAAAAAGTCCAACTTATTTGTGATCACTTTCTTGCAAACTACACTTCTCAATCATAATTTCTTCCTTTTTTATGAATTTTTAAAGTTTAAATGAACTTTCAGGTTACCCTATATATAGTATTTAATATATTTCAATATAGTATTTAATATATTTATTATGAGTGCCATTTTTTCAGAAGATTGCAAAAATTAAGGAAGATCAATATATATTTTTTAAAGATAAGAATAAATGAATTGTAAGGGTATAGTGATATAATTATTGATGCATTCTATTAGTTTTTTTAATGGTAAGAAATATTAGAACCTAAGATTTAGGTATATTAATGTAAAGTAAAAGTTTATTTTTTTCTTTTATAATGCAAATTACAATTTTGCTAGGTATTGTATTTTAAGAATAAATTTTATTTATGTGTTTCTAATGTGGCTTTATTAGATTTGAATAAAAATGAATTTTGGGAAAAAGATGCATATTAATAAATTAGAAGGAAAAAACTAGTCTTACAGTAGTCGCATATGATGTGTAACATCTGACATGTTATCGTAATAAATGCGCAATATTAACTTTTTCATGAAAAAAATGTGAATCGCATATGATTGGAAATTTCTATCGAATAATTATATCTTTAATGAAAATTGTATTTAATTAACAAAAGGAGTAATGTGCAATATTTTATCAAAAATAATTATTTTTATTCAATTTGGGGAAGATCGGAGACAATAGATCTGTGATAACTAAAATATGACTCATATACTTGTGATTTCAAAGTATTTAAAAACTGTTGAAAAACAGAGTCAATAACAGTATCACGTAAGCAGTCGAAAAATTCTAATTTGTGTTCATTTTAAGCTTGAATTCAACATTTATAAAAGCTATGAGTGGCTCAGCTTTTGGCAAACTGAAGTTAAAGTTAAAATCACCACTCAAAATCAGGGATAGTGTAAGATATTTTTTTAGAGCAGAACGCACCTTTATATGTAAAATCAAAATGCAAGAAATCTTAATTTGTTTAACCGTTGTTCAAGAAATGATAACCACCAATCACTGTTATGTAATTTTCAAATAGAAGCTATTTCTGCACACTTATGTCCCCAATATCAAGATAATGGATTTAGACCTCAAACACTCGTAGTGCTTGATGGCAAATAGATTGGACCCCATGCAGCTATGCAACACAACCACACACACTCTAATGGATTTAGAGTCAGCCTCAGCTTACGGCACATCCTGTTAACACATCGATCTGCTTTCAAAAACACTCCCAACAAATATCCAGCAACTGAAAGGAAAGATGTTACACATCAAAAATAACCCTATAATTTCATTATATTTAAATATCATTATATTTAAAATTTATAATATTTATCCTACAGATCATGCTGTTTCTAAAAGTGCAAAGGTCATTCAATCTCAATTGGAGAAGGAAATGTGAGTATTGAATGTTTTAATTTTATAACATATGAATAAATATATTAACTTGTAGTAAAAAGAGTCGATTTTAATAAGGATATTATAAAAATAATTTCCTATTGTCATTTTATTAAAATAATACATTTCATATGCTTTTGGAGTTATATACATGTGTTCTCTAAAGAAAAGTTTTCTATATTTATAACAAAACTTGTATTTAAATATAGCAATCTCATTATAACTCCTTAAAATAGTACTTTTTGGCTGCCATTTACTTCTCCCAATAGTTGTATTATTGTTATAAGCAGTGCTGCATTTTTTTTAAAATGGTGTACAGCATTACTAATGTTTTCTCTTGATTTAAATCTAGTCCCTTGCTTAGTGAGAATCACCAGGTTTTATTCAAAATTCAATTTGACGGTGCTGTTAAAATTTTTGGGTCGCTTTGCCAAAAATTAATTTGACAATGCTTGTTTATTGTTACTGCAAATACAGAAAAAATCTCGCAAGCATAATTAGATAGCTTATATAGGTGCCATGTCTCCCTAGTGTAATTTTTTTTAAAAATTAAGTTGTTGTTTTTAGATTTTTTGAATACCTCATACATACACATTATTATTTTGTTTTACACAAATACTTTTTTTTCTAAAAACCATGTAAAAAGTAAGCAAAAAAGATTTGATTTGTAAAGTAAAGGGAGAAAAGAGTTTTTATGAAATGATGAGATTAAATATGTAAAATTTTTGCTGTTTTGTAATTCATTTTTATTTCATAATTGTGCTTAGCATTTTATATTTTTAATATTACTTTTTCAAAACCACACACACACATTTTAAAATCGGAAAAATTAATTGTTGGACATAAAAATATCAAGAAGTGTTGAGTAGGAAATGTTTTATCATCAGATGTTTTGAGAAAGTAATGAAACATTAGAGAGAGTATTTTTTAGTAGTCATAATCTGGAAACTTAAGTTAAACTCTATAAAACTTGGGCTTCTTTTTTGATGAACAACGAGGCACATAAGAAATGGCATTGAGAATATTAATATCCTTTTCAGAAGCTAAATATATATTAATTAGGCACATTAAATCTGTAACATAATATAATTTTTTTTAAACTAGTGAGATTGATACCAACTTTATTTGTAAGGAAGTTATGTCTTAAAACTGTAAATTCTGTTTTATCTCATTATTTGTGTAGTGATTTGTAAGCTGTAGAGCTATAGCTATGTACCACCACTTCCATTGAACACCAAAGTTTGATCTGTTATATATTGGATGAAAAAGTACAAACTGAAGTTTGCTATAATTTGATCAATTCAGTACAATCTAATTACTCCATGAGTGTTTTATTAGTGAATTATTAAACAATACTGATTTAAGTATGTACAAATGCTTGCTACACTCTATATGGATTTTTAAAATAATTGTATTAAATATTTCGTTTCTTTTTATTGTTTATATTTAAAAAAAATTCTCAAATATCGGGTAAGTTATGTTATAATACAGTAAATATTTGTGTAATTTTTATTATTATTCCAAATATTAGGTATTTAAAACTTATTAAAAATATAATTAGCAACAGTTGTATGGCATTCTGTATCAAGCACCATGTAGGATATTTATCATACTAATAGTGGAAAACAGGGTTATCAAAGTATAAAGTTTGTAAGCATTTGAAAAAGATTAATGACTATTAAGTGGATGAAAAACTTAAGAATAACCATTGACAAATTATTGACTGGGAATCTTCAGAAATGTGAAGATATTTAAAAACTTTACTGAACCTTACTGTGAAGGGGGGGGGGAGAAAAACAAAGATAAAATATACTTATATAAAGTTATAAGCTATAAGTATAAACTATTAAGTTATTTAACAGTTTTTTTTTTTGAGATTAAAGAATGAATACTTTATGTTTTAGCAATCTTATTTGTATACAGACATATATTTGTTAAAGAACTGAATTGTGTGATTTTATGTGTTAGTTGTAATTAATACCGACCATTGTGAAATGTAGAATGATTTTGATCTATATCAAAATCTCTTTTTAAATTTTAAAATCTTAATGAGAAAATTAATCTGTTCTATTAATTTCATAAATACATTAATATTCAAAAATTATTTGTGTATGTTATTTTTCTTTGAGTCACTAAACATGATTTTGAATTTTTTTTAGAAATACTTTGCGTATTACTCAAACTGGTCGTTTAGCATCAACATCAGGCTTTTCAGATAGAATGTTTGTTGGTCACAAGGGCAAAGACTTCCAATTTTCCGATTTGAAAGCTGTCAAAATAGAATTTGTCGAATGCAGTGCATTGGAATCTGATGGTGGAGTAGCTGATTTGCTGAAGACCTGGTTAACTAAAATAGCATAAATTTTGTAATAAAATTACCTCTTTTTATTTTAGTTCCATTGATTTTTTTATGTATTCATTATCTGAGTTAAATTTCATGATATGCGAGTAATTGAGTTTTGTATCTGTAAATTCTCAAAATTTGAAAAGTCATTCCTCATTAGCTTGTTTCTTCCCCAATAAATTTCATTATTCTCATTTTCTTTGCTGGTGTGTGAGATCAACAGTTTATTGTTGCTGATCATAAAATATTTGTAAACCATTAAAAAATATACTTTAAAGCAATTTAGAATAGTTTAATTTCAAAGCAAATACAGGAATACATCACTTCGTGCAGAATCTTTTTTTTTCGTGTGTAAAACTTAAATGTATTTATATATAATACAGTGCTTTTACAAGAAATGTCTCATCTCTTTATAAATTTAATCATAGCTGAAGATAACAAAGTCCATTGGCCACTTCAGTGGGACACTTCTTCCAACTAACCAACATTTGACTTACAAAATCAATCTCCGATAATATTTATATTGGAAAATTTATCAGGTTGAACAATTTGGGAATCAACATTCAGACAAAATTAAGGAAAGATGGTACCATTTGTAGAAGGGTGAAGTCTACAGTGGGACGTTGAAAATACATGAGCGGAAGCACAATGTTGGCAGGTTGACTTGTAAGGTATGTTATATGCATCTGTGGTTCAATTTCAGTGCATTTACGGAAACCAGGACATCGTACACATTCAAAAAATCGATTTTTAATTGTAGTATTAAAAAATAAGGCATATTTTTCTGAATCTTAAAATGTATAACACTTATATGTTCGTTGATAAAATAACCTTAAAATGTAAAAGAAGTAATTGAGAAAAATGTTAACAAATTTTTAATTTTTTCACTTTTTCTCCAAAGCATAATTTTTTGCTTTGAAAAAAAACTATTGCACTACTCTTATATGGTTCCAAAGTTTTTATACTTCTATACAGGATACCTGTGCATGTAGTAAACCTGTTTTTTAAGTCGAAGTAGAGTGCATAGATTTTCAAAAATAGTTTTATGTGTGAAAAAGGAGGGGAGGGATCAAAATAACAAAGTTTTATAATTTTTTTTAAAGAAACTATTTTTTAATATTATCAAAAAAATAGGTCCACTATATTTTGTGTATTATTTTATATATGTGTAAAAAATATTTTATATATTTAAGAGATAATTTTGTAGAAAATGGTACATAAGCATAAAATATAAGCATGTATTATGAGATCTCAACAATTATGTCCAACTTAAATTAAAAAG
Organism: Trichonephila inaurata madagascariensis; assembly: GCA_019973955.1. NCBI lineage: Eukaryota > Metazoa > Arthropoda > Arachnida > Araneae > Nephilidae > Trichonephila > Trichonephila inaurata. The sequence goes on along the minus strand of BMAV01012301.1, from coordinate 79,318 downwards.
ATAAATAAAAAATTTTTAACTAATTTATTTATTTATTTGTATATTTCTACAAAATGAATAACATATCTTTATTAAGATAAAAAAAAATCTAAGCTCTATTGGAAATTTTTAAAGATGCATGACCCATAAACAAAGTGTCTTATTTTTCGCATTTTACTTTTTCAAGCATGTCCTAGTACTCTTACGCTGTCCACTACCGCAATCCCCAAGAATTTGGAAAATGTGTGGTCATCAGAGAACGAACCATCTCGAAACGATATCTTTTTATACTCCTAGCGAAGAGATGGTATGCTTCTAACACACTTTTTGTACACTTGCAGTAAATTATCGAATGATTTCTTGTACTTTAAAAAGTCTAGTGCGAGGCTAGCCGATGTTAGTCACTTTCATCCCGCACTATTCACAGCAATTGGGCTTTGTGCAGCTGACTTTACCGGAAACAATGTACCCGTTTACCCACGCGACACATTGGTCCTTTAACGTCATTAATGAGAGAGAATGATCGATTCGTCGTCACCTGAATTCATTCGCAATTACATAATTTCTTAAAACGTTGGATCACTACTTTGATCTTTTTATTATGTTATTGTTACGAATTTTGTGTTAACACTTAAAATAGTTTAAATTTATATCTGGATGTGTAATACGTTTATATTACTCTATGTTGTATTTTTTTTTATGTTAAAATTGTAACATTCGCAAACAACGCCGTTCTTTATATTATAATGGTGATTCAATAGAAACGTGGCGAAATCTTGGCGATAGAGATAAGTTGGCATCATTTTTGGCGAGTTCGCGACCCCATGTATTCTTCTGAAAATTAGCGGAGAAATCTACTAATGTCAGGATCTCTATGACGCAAACAGATTTTTCTCGTAAGATCCGTGAAGCCTGTAAGTAGGGAATCGCTCGCCGAAACTGAGTTAATCTTGCTTTGACCGTGAAGAGTCAACCAGTGATTAGTTATTACTTCGGCTATTGAGTAGAACAAGCGAGTGCTTGTGAATAATCTTTAACTTGTATTTTAGGCACTGATAATTGTGTCTGAACGCCGTAGAAGGTGTGAAGGCCTTCTGAGATTTATTCGGCGAATATTGCCACTAAATCTTGTATTTCAAGGATTGTTTTTTGACAATAAATTTCCATCACTCCTGATCACATCCACTTGCGCTTTGCGACTAATTGTATAAAATCATCGAACCCCGATCTACGTAACAATATATACAGTTAAATTGATAGATAACATGTTTGAATGTTTTTCAAATGTAGGAAAATTCCAAGCGAACAACAGGTAGCTTTAGGAGTAAATCGTGACTTATTCGGGATTTCTAATAAATACAACAGGATTTGCTTTTGTAACAGGCAGTAATCAACTATCAGAAGTCTACAAGGTGAGCACAAAAGATGAGAGTAGATTTTAAAAAATCATATTATCGAAACTACTGCACATATTACAATAAGTGATACATGAATGTAATAATTAACTCTTTTTAATAATCTTTTAATTCTTAGGTTCAAAACTAACGTCCGAATCTTAATCGTAATCGACTAATCTTATTACACCCTAAATCCCTTTCCCGCCCATTGTAACCAATCAGAGCTCTTATAACAGAAATGTCACGCGGTCTTCCGTCGGGTATAAAAACCGATGTCTCTGGAAATTCTCTCTTCGCTCATTTCTCTGTAGTCATGTAGCCGGCTGCTTTGTGTTGTAGTTTCTTTGTCTGTGTTGTGCCTTCCATCTTTATATGTGTTGCAAGATATTAAATAAATTTGATTTACTAATTTACATGACTGCCTCTTCAATACTACAGTAATCGTCCACTCGCCATGTACTACTGTAATCACTTCCAATGGCCACGCTCTACCTTTGGTTCGCTAAATCTACAATTATTTTTACCACTCAAGAAATATTACAGAATTATTTCATGATTGTATTGAGCAATATACCAAGTTTTTTCCCTACTTGTTTTTAAAAAAATTCAAATATGGTGACAATGACAGAGAAAAGTGTTTGCATATTAGAGAGTTTATTCGGTGCAACGTGCATTCAGAAATCGCTACGGAAAAGAGGCATCCACCAACAAGAGCATCCTGAAATGGTATCGTTATTTTTTTTAAAATAGGTTGCTTAGGTAAAAAGAAAAGCAGCGGTCTGGCCTAGTCTTGGAAGAAGTAATGGAAAAGGCAAGGCAGAGTTTTGTTCGAAGTCTGAGTTGCCGCCTGTGAACTTGCCACAGAAAACAGTATGAAAAATTTTTCAAAAAAAAAAAAAAAAAAAAATTAAATTTCAAGCTGTATTATTTATAATTGACACTGCAAAAACAATAAGATTTGTGCAACATTACGTAAAATGTATGGAATGAGTTGTATTGCAGATCAGACATATGTGGTGTAACAAAAGGGTCACACATCGAACATTTGTAACTGAAAAAAAAAACAGAAAACTTGATATATTTCTCCTTATATTCATGTATTAATATGTGTAGTTTCGATAATATGGTTTTTTATAATCAAGTCAAACTTCTGCACTCTGCATTTTTATGTCGTTAAAGTTACTTAGTATTATTCAAAGAGCATTTAATTATTATTATCAGCATTCTTTTTGCCTTCTGATTATTCCATCCACAATCCCTTTCAGAAGGGAGGAAAATAATCCTGCACTCTCTTGAAAGCTTACATGTTCCGTTACTGTTCTTTTCAAGAGAATTATCCTCGTTACCTTTTCATTATGGAGCTATACTTAGTCGATGATTTACAAATCCTCAAACTATCTGTTGTTGATAATTTAATTTCTCAAGAGACGTGAACAGGGACGACTTAAAGTGCAGGGCCTTGGCCACAATCGGGGTCTCATCTCGTTTTCGACTCAGCCTTAAGATCATGATTCGTATAGTTCCTACGGTCAAATGTTTTTTTCCGGTTGTACTCTCCGGTTGATTGATTGATTGTTGATTTTTTTTGGCGCAAGAGCCAAGTTTGGCTATACTGCGTCACACATTCGTTAGTATATTAAAATTTTAAAAATCTAAACACACAATAAATATATATATGAATATAAAAATGTATTCTAAAATGTCAGAAGAAAAATACAAAATTGAGCAAAGTATTTAAAAATGCATAAATTTAAAATTCTATAGATATATCTTTTTTAAAAAAGCAAAATTCAATGGTACAATAAAAACTTTAAGCAGGTACCAGGTATTTCATGTAAAATAAACAATTGAGCGTAAAATGCAAAAAGGTTTGATGGGAGCTTCCCCAACCAAATCGTCAAAGTTAAAAAGATTGGTTTTAAAAAAGGTGTGTTTCTTTTTGAATGAATATTTTGGACATTCTATTAAAATGTGTAAAATGGAAAGGCCGCATTGATAAAAGTCAGATACTGGGGACTCTTTTCTATTAGCAAATGTCTATGTGTCAGACGAGTGTGTCCGATACGAAGTCGAGTCAAGGACATCATGTCTTTCGTACAGGCAATCGCTGCCCATTGAGCAGTGGGAAGGATGAATGCTGAAGTTGTTATAGAGTCCGACTACGTTCCGAACCATTTAAAAGCGCATAAATGGATAATTTTTATTTGGTGTCGGTTTGAATATGTATAAAAATTGTTTTTAAGGACATTATGACAAAAAAATTATTTAAATATTACTATTTGGCAAAAATTAACTTAGAATAACCTTTTTTTCCCAAATGTTCTCCTTTTGTAAAAATGCTTTTGCCAGGTTAATATATTTTGCCTGTATATAGCTCAGACCTCTGTACAGAGGGCCTCAACTATGATTTTTGAAAAATTCATTATTTTCAGAGTTACAACCATTTGAAATAATTATCGGCGTATTTTCTTAAAATTTTCTCCCTTCTGTTTCGTAAAACATGGATAAAACCGGATCTCCGAATTATGCACTTCAAAATTTAGTTGAGCCTCTGTACAGAGGCGTCTGAGCTGAATACAGGCAAAATATTAATACAGGTGCTTGATTTTACAAAAGGAGAACATTTGGAAAAGGTTTGAAGTTAATTTTTCTGCCAAAATATTGCATTTAAATAATTTTTTTTTGTCATAATGTCCTTAAAACAATTTTATACATGTATATTCTAATCTAAGTGACACTAAATATCATAAATATTATCCATTTACACGCTTTTGCAAAATTACGGTTCCGAACGTAGTCGGATACCTTAATGACCTGTTGATCCGAAGTCTCTTGCCATGTATGATAGATATAGTGCTGTATAGATGTTTTTAAATCCTGGTAACAGACAGGCTGCTGCATGTGATCAGACATGGATCGTGCAGCGTTATCAGCTTGTTTATTACCAAGGATACCCACGTGTCCAGGTACCCAAGAAAAAATTATATCAAAACCCTTTCTTTCTAATTTTCGCAGAAGTAAAAGTATTTCCACTGGAAACTGTGAATCTCGCACAGTATGTCAACTTACTACATGTGATGATCCCCGTCCATTTATAGGCTTAGGTCTACCACTAAACATCATCATTACTCATTCAGTCAAAAGACGGAAGCTGGTCGATCTGGTTTGTGCGATTGTAAGTCATGCACATTTATTTGTTTCGGGTTATTGTTTGTAAGAGTATTTGACAACGTATGCTATGTACTATCTACTACGTACAATGTACTATCATAGGTGGAGCCTACATTTGTGTAAGGGCCCAGCGCCTCAAGAAATTTTAACACGTCCCTGGACGCGAATAAGAGATGTCTTTGTGCAAAACAAACGTCTTATCTGTTTTGTTTTTTTCTATATTGAGATTGAACATGGAGGTATGGCATTTTTAGAGACATGGTAATTTATAAGAAAATTTTTTTTTTCTATAATTTTTTTTAGGACATAGATATATTTTAGAGTTTAAATTGGGACTCTACCTTATCTGTTTTTATACAAGAACAGTCAGCCACAAAGGGAATGTTTTGAGTGGCACGCTCCCGATATAAAAATTAAAATTTCTCGTTTTCCGTTTGTGAAAAACCTTGTATATGTCGACGACCTGCATGGGAAAAGCAATAAATGTTATTGAAACACAACATTAACAGGCGATTAATAAAATTACATATTGGACAAATGAAAACGGTTTCAGCTGTTGGACAAAAACTCCATGTGTTTATTTTTCTAGATAAAGAAGACTTTATTCTGGTTCTGTAATCGATTGCTACAGTACTTTTAACTGATCGGAGTTTACAAAATCAAATTTTAAGGCCTTATATTATCCTCTCCCCCTAAAAAATTTTCCGTTTCGGTCTCGGACTCATATTTTACTGTTTCTTAAACACTAAGATGACAATGAATGTTTTCATTGCTAATAAGGCCCATCGAAGTTCTCCATGGTTCTTAAACGCGAATCACTGGCATACATTCTCGAACCCCATTACTGACGTAATGTGTTACGTGGCTAATCGTCTTTCAAATGCCGAAAGGTCCACATAATTAACAAGTAGTTTTTGGGGGTAAATCTTGATTTAATTCCGGAATTCTTTGGTAATTACAATACATTTTCTTTTAAAATAGAAAGTGATCAACACACGTTAAATCTACTATAACATCAATTTAGAATTCACTCAGCAATATAATCCGTGGTCCGCATGAGGCCTACCTTGATGACCGAGTTTCTTCTCCGCATCATCCTCATATAGGGCAGGGAGAGTTCTGGGAGTTTCTCGTCAAAAAATCATCCTAGAATATTTTCGATTTTTGTTGGCGAAGTTTGCGACCAAATAAATCATTACCGTAAAATCCGGCGTATAACGCGCACCTATACTTTTAAGCTGCATTTTTTAACTTTTAGGCTTACGCGTCGTATAACGCGCTCCCCCTTTTTTTCATGAAGAAAACCTGAAATGTATATTTGCAATTCTATTATGTTTTGAAGTCCTTTATTCGAGATATTATCCTAAGATTCTGTGAAAAATAGTATGCTTCTAGAACTACAACCCTTGAAGTTCATAAGGGGAATGTCATTCTTTTTAAATAAACAATATTTCCATATATATAGAACAATAATTTTTTATGTACATCTCTTTTTGATTTTTAAAGCTATCATTTTTATAACCGGCGTATAACACGCACCCGTAAACTTCAATATTAGTTTTTGTGTTAAAAGTGCGCGTTATACGCCGGATTTTACGGTAAGCTTGTCACACACCTTGCAAGCAATCTGTGTAGTAATACAGTCGAGCCTCTATATTGTGAATTTTTCTATACAGCGAACTTTTTCCTGAAACCTTGAAAATTTCAAGATTTTCTTTGTAAAATAACATCTCTATAGCGAAGTGCATTTTCTATATAACGAACTTTTTCTTTTGTGATTCAATTTTTGTTCTTTTTTTTAAAAGTATTTCTGAAAAAATTTCTAGTTATTCTCTCTTTAGCACATTTTATGGTGGTCATAAATCTTGAACTGGTTTTATTAGATCCTAACTCGCGGAGAGTAATAGAGTTCTGGACGTTTCATCCAAGAAGTGAAACTTTTAACCCCCATTGCCCAGTTCACTAGAAACAGCTTCGATATCCTCTTTCACTGTCAGTGGATTTAATTGTCCCATGTTCTAATTATAAAAAAAATGTTGTTTAATATTACTTGTATGCTTTAAATTATAAAATGTCCTTAAAATTCATTAATTTTAGTATAAAATTATTTATTAATATTGAAAATACAGTTAATTCTTCGACATTCTTTTTCTTTTCCTTGAAGTTTTTCTTTCTTTTTTAATGGGTAAGATATATAAAATGAAGTCCGGTGGCTGAGTGGTTAGTGCATCGCGCTTCCACACTACAGGTCCAAAGTTCAAATCCTGGGCTGGGCAAGGTTGACTCAGCTTTTCATTCCTTTACGGTATCCGAATACGTTCGGAATTATGATTTTAAAAAAGCGCATAAATGTATAATTTTCATGATATTTAGTGTCACTTAGATTAGAATACATGTATAAAATTGTTTTAAGGACATTATTACAAAAGAAAATTATTTAAATACTATATTTTGGCAAAAAATTAACAGAATAACCTTTTTTCCAAATGTTCTCCTTTTGTAAAAAATGCTTCTATTGTATTAATATTTTGCGTGTATAAAGCTCAGACCTCTGTACAGAGGCTCAACTATGATTTTTGAAAAACTCAAATTATTTTCAGAGTTACAACCATTTGAAATAATTATCGGCGTATTTTCTTAACATTTCTCCCTTCCGTTTTCGTAAAACATGGATAAACCGACTTCCAATTCATGCGTTTCAAAAATTCTAGTTGAGCCTCTGTACAGAGATCTGAGCTATATACAGGCAAAATATTAATGCAAGAGAAGCATTTCTTACAAAAGGAGAACATTTGGGAAAAAGGTTATTCTAAGTTAATTTTTTGCCAAAATATTGTATCTAAATAATTTTTGTCATAATGTCCTTAAAACAGTTTTATACATGTATTCTAATCTAAGTGACTCTACATATCATAAATATTATCCATTTACACGCTTTTGCAAAATGACGGTTCCGAACGTAGTCGGATACCTTAATGGGTCGATAAAATGAGTACCAAGTTTGCTTGGGAACTTAACACTGGGGGTTTTCGCGTCAGACTGACCACCTGACCGGAACATCTGCTCATGGACCTCAGGGCCCAAGGTCGCATATACTGAGTTGGACATAGTAGGCATTGTCCCTCATGGGTTATCGCGCCACTGAGTTAAGATAGATAAAATAAACATATATTTTAATTTTTAAAAAAGGTGTGAAGAATTACTTTTTTAATATATAGTGTTTATGAATTTAAAATTTATTTTATGAGGTTTATAAAGTATATTAAAAAAAAAAAGATGAACCTTTATTTAACGAATTTTCCATATAACGAACTTTTTCCCTGTTTTAGTGACTTCGTTATATAGAGATCCGATTGTGTAATATATATATATATATATATATATATATAGATGCATACTTGCACATTATTAGGTATTTTTTCAAAAAAATATAATCCTGTCGAATTTGTTATTTTTATTGATTTCAAATGAAAAGGAAAAAAAAAAAAGTAAAACGGTTTTAGAACGGTCAAATTTATTGACGAAGGTTGCTTTTTTCTTTTTCATGCTTATATGGCAGGGCTAATTATCTCCATTTTTACATTATTCTTCATTCATACTTTCTGAGTCCCAGTCATTACTCGAATATAGGGGCTTATTCGCACAATCAATAACATTCTCATAGCACGCTATCTGTTAAACATTTCTTTGATTACTGAGGTAACCATAGAAACCGATTCCTGTTCATAGGAATTCTATGTTATTTCTTATCCAATAGCCTGAATATTGAAAAGAATCCTATCGAATGTTTGACATGCAACTAGCAGCAACCTATGCAGCGTATAGGTTTACGAGAGTTCGTCTCGAATTAATAGTACGTTTTATGAAAATATCGTTGATAATTGGAATCCATTGTAAGTAAGTACAAATGTATTCTTTAAATTTTAATGATAATTCATTCTGGTGAACAGTAAACTTCCTAAGAAGACCAAGGTCATCCAACAAGCATTTGGTGCTATGAAACAAGTTGATCTGTTCTTGTGAGGTATTTGTTACTTATGTCTTCCAATCATAACCCGTCATTTTTAAATAATGATATCCGTCAAATAATGTTCTATTATAAACTGCTAAGTTTTTTAAAATTCCGTTTTTATTATTTTTTTCATTTAACTTAATTAATTTTATACTTTGAACAGAAATTTTATATTTTTCGTCTTTCGCGTAGCTGTGTAAAACTTTGCACAATGTGTCATACTTGTAAGGTTTTGTGTTATTCTACAACGTATAAAATGTTTTTCTAAATTTTGTTATTCTGTGCGTACCACACATTCTTGCGTTCAGGCAGATGTACTACAAAAACTATTTGTCTTATTGAAAAACTAGTAACAGTATTTGAAAACAGCATAAAAATACGTAGAATCAATACAAATAGTTAAGATAATACAATAATTTCATTACGAATTAGGCCGAATACAAAAATTTGACAAAAAAAAAAGTATGTTCAGAACTTTTTGCCACCACTGTATGCTCTTTTTTTCTTCTTTTGGAAATTTGAAAAGAATAAAAGCAAAATACCGTGTTTTGCTTTTTTGAATACGAGTAAATGAACCAGACGCAAATTAGATTTCACCATTTGGCATTTTCTTAAGTAGTACGTAGTGGGAAAATGTACTATTTTCAGCATTCTTAGCAAAACATTTCCTTGTTGTAGTAGTAGTAGTACAGGGCTAGTTTTAATATAAAACATTCTAAACTTATTAGTTATAATACTTGGACACATACATAAACCTAGATCACTTATATTCACATGATCATATTTATTATTGTCATTTTTATCGTTATTTTTTGATTCATTCATATTTGAAAAGACACAAGATTCCCTCAACAAGTTTTACAACTTCAACATTTTCTTGACAAAAGTGTGTAGTTTATGCGGAACTTTCATCTCAAGTTGAAATTTGAATTCTACTATTTAGAGTCAAAACAGTTTTATCACCAGAATAGCTTTGTAGCGAAGAAAACAGATGTAGTTTTGTGACTTCTTGAAATTTAGGTTTTCTTTTTGACACCTAGAGGGATATATTCTTGGCATGGGCATGTTTAGATCTAACAATATTAAACATTTTGTAGTAGGAATTATTGAAGTACTATATAGGCAATCTAACGTAGTATGTGAGGTAGACAGTAAACCTTCGTAGCTTATGTTTACGCATTTCCATACATACATTACACACATTTCCATACATACCTCTCTGCAAAAACTACGAATCATTAAATTCGAAAGAAATGAAATCACGGTTCAACTTTCGAACCCAGATATTCGTCAACATCAGAATCTCAAGCATCATCAGCTTACTTTCTTTGAACCAGCTATATTCTTCCTTACAAATCTTTTTGTACGATGCGCATTCGCTCCTTTCATTTGGCATTTCCAAATATATCCACATCACTCGAATCCTTTTTAATCAAACGCATACCTTTCTTGCAAACCAAACATTCAGTATTTGCAGCAATCATTCCTTTTTTTCATGCACCACTGTATTACAATTTCCTCTTTCGTTCCAAATCATTAAAACACACACACACGCATCATACCTTTCAAACATACTCGTCAGGATAAGTCGAAAAAACAAACGAGAAACAGGAAAATCGAATAGTTAAAAATTGCACAGAAAATTCAAAAATCCTTTACGGATAAAATTTAAACGCAAAAGGAAAATTAAAAAATAAATGACGGAATGGGCTCAATTCATGAAGTCACATGATAAAAACAAACACGTGTTTTCCATTGAATTCAAAACAAACATTAAACTTGTTGTTCTATTTGTAAAACTCAGATAAAATTTCAAATTTCACGTTTGGGTAAAGATGTTTAAATGTTAGTGGAAAAAATTTCTTCAAAAAGATTTTTTTAAATTAAAAAAAATCATATTTTATGTTTATACTTTTAAATAAAATGCATTTTGTATACATGTGTATTTTTTAAGAGAAAATTTCTGCAAGAGCAAAACTTGACAACACCGGAGCGGGTGAACTGATTAGCTGGAAACACTACATAGTTTTTATCGTGTGACTATAACGTCACATAAGTTTTTGAATTGATTGGCTAGAATCACGTGGACATATCGTGTGATATGACGTCACATGAATTCAACTCAATTTGAAAATCTCGCCTTTTAAAAACATCCGCAATTTTTTAAGTGAACAATAGCAAAAGAACACGTGACCTTATCTACGTAAAACTACATATCAAAAATCAAGGGTTACCAAATTACGTAGTCTGCCAGAATGAAGTCGTTATCTTACCATAATATTTAGATAAAAATCGTCAAATCCAAAGGTCCCCCTTCCTGTTCTACACTTTAGCCAAAAATAGATTTTTATTTGCAAGCCATATATTTATCTAAATTATATAACTATTTCCTCACTTCGTTTCCGATAGCGTAATTTTGTTGATGATGATGATGTCGCACCCATGACGGGACCAAATCAAGATAGTACCATGGTCCAGATGACTGTTCTGGCAATGTTCAATATTGTCCACTTAAAGATTTGTTGACGAAAAGAGGACCCCTATTTTTTGTAGAGCAGCAAGAATAGCTAGTCAGTCAAAAATATGAGCCGGTGTCAGCTCTGCATTTAAAACAGTTATCACGATTCCTTATTCCGTAATTTTGATAAAATGTAAAATTCACTTAATACACTGCCAATACGTCTTGTAATTCTAAATTACAATTAGATGACGAAATCGACTTTTCAGTTGGAAACCTACTACAATACTTTCACGCCACCACACAAATATTTTGCGAGCATTTATCTGCTCTACAGTGTTTGATACAAAGAGACCTGAATTTCTCAGTTGTTGGCTATTTGTTGTTACTATACCAATTAGGTTATATCGCAGCTCTTTACTGTTAGCTGAATTATAGTGCTGAATTTGTAATTCTATCATTTTATGTAACATATATATTACAGAAAAACTCTTTCTTTATCTAGAAAAGTAAAACTTCACTACATTTATCTTGATTATTATAGACGATATGAATTAATTAACGTGGCCATCATAAATGTCTAATTCTTTTAAATAAAACGCAGACAGGCTAAAATTAAGTAATTTTTTGGAAATTCGTGAAATTTTATGTTCAAAATATATATATTTCTATGTATTTTAAATTTATATTACATTTGGTATTTAATTGGAAATTCAAATGTATTTGACTTGACTTGTTTGAAAAACTTATATGGCACTTACACCTTAACAAAAATGGAGTGAAATGAAATGTGGTGTTAATTAATTTGTAGTAACTTCATTATTTATGTACACTTACATTACGTATGTTTGTAAAATAAGTGTTTTTCCGAAAGAAAATTTTTAAAAACTTCATATAAGTGAGAAGAATGTAAATCTAGCATGTGAGTAACTGATTTTGTAACTTCTTTTCAAATTTTCTTTCGCTCTTTAGGCGGATATTAAAAATTTCCTTTTATCTTAAATCTTTCAATCGATTATAAATTTCGGTACATAGGTATACCATTAACCAATTTCGGTACTTATGTACTATCGCAACAATGTCAACTTTCAAGATTACTCGCCAAGTTGGCACCTCCAATTTTGTATGTGTCGTACGCGCTGAATTGGCAACCATATGCTTCGTTTCATATATCACCAGTACGGTTGCGATAATACGTAAGTACCCAATTTTCGTTGCTTACGTATCATTGCAACAATCGCCTACTCTATTAATAACTCGCCAAACTGGCAACTCCGATTTCCTATGTGTCTTACTTACTGAATTGGCAACCACGTGCTTCGTTTCATATAATGTCGCCAATAGGTTGTGATAATACATAAGTACCCAATTTTCCGCTATTGACTGCACTTTGTGGTATTTGTTAACGTCTTTTCATTTGACAATTTGGTCAACGGTATAATTCGTACCTAAATTTCTAAGGTCATTTGCGTTTAAATCTGATTTCTTACTTAGAAGTAGAAAGATTCATAGTTTTTAAACTTTTACTGTTAATTCGTTTTGAAAATAAAAATTTTAGCAAAGTGTAGAATGGGGTTTTTTTTAGCGATGCATATAGTTTCCCGAATGTCGGCTCTTAAACTTCGGCGTTGCTTCATTTCTCTCGGAACACCTATCACTAAAAAGGTATTTTGGGAACGATTCTGGACAAAATATTGGCTCCCCCAAGGGGGTTTTTTTACCCCCTTAAACCAAGTTTTTTAGTTTCAATGAGTGATACGTATACATATTGTACATAAACATATTAGATAAACAAAGTAGGAGTAGAAAAAAAAAATTCATAATACTTTTGAAAAATTTTAGAAAATAGTTTAGCAGTAAAATACTTAAAATTTTAAACAAGTTCTTAGCAATAGATTCAAAGAAAATAACCCCCCTAAGTATATTTGATTTAAATGAAAAAATGGTACTTATATACATCGGTGGTTACTGGGACCATGAAGCCAAACGTAGAAAACACGCCAAATTTTGTTTCTTTTGATTGTGTTTGAAATAAACACATTTTGTAACACAGTATCTTCAATGTTCGTTTGGTGACAAATGAAAAAGTAGCCGTCAATCCATAGTCCCCACAATAAATAAGTTCCGAAAAAAAAAAAAAAGAAGAAAGAAAAAGAAAAAAAAATTGTAAAATTCGAAATATTTATCAAATACTTTACTGAAAACTCATTTGCAATGTATTTTTAGGATGAATTAATTCTATTAATGAAAATACAGGAAAAATTATTGAATAACTTCATAAATTTGATACTTGATTTAAAATTAAGCACAATCTCAAAATTTTGTAACTGAATCTTACTTTTTTTTACTTTCTATATACAAACTTTGAATAACTATAACTAGCTATATATTTATGTTTGTTCTTTCAAAGGTTATGAAAATTCTTTTTCACGATGACGTCCGAAAAGACAGAAAAGGATTTTTTGGGAAGGAAGTGGCCGGATTAAAATTTCAAACGGTACCCATGTGAAACAACGTATTCAGCTTTCAGGTTGGTTTTTGTTTTCTTACGGAATAAAACATTTTATAATGGGTTCGTATATGATTCTAAATTATTTGATAACATTTACAAGCTTTTTGTTGAAGAATGGAACCCAAATGTGAAAACTACTTCAAATAGAAATGAGTTAGTTGGGTTCTATTTTATTCCCCCCCCCCACCCTTAGCGTTAAAAAAAAAAAAAGTTGGCAAATTGTGCGAGGATATTCATGATAAGGTGAGCACTTTTTTTACTGTACAACACGTTTGAAAAAAGCACATTATTGTCATTACTTGGCGTCATTTTTTTCCGCCACCTGGGATAAAGAGCTAAAATAGGAGTTGACTATCAATACGATATAATATAGTATTCTGATTTCAATTATGTATATATAGAAATCAGAAAGCTATTTTTAATTTTAAAACAATAATCCTACTTGGGAATACCGTCCTTTTTAAACGAAATGACATCACCAGTTCATAAAATGTCACTAAAGACTGTCATCATTATTATTATTGTGTTTTAACGAGCGCGAGAACGTTTTGCACTATTGGCTGTATATCGCGCTATTTGGCAACGTCTTTTGATTTTCGAAATTGTTCGGAGGTGTAATATGTTAATCATTATTCGAAGTACCTCCACATTTGAATACAAAAAACATTTTACTTCGCGAGTTAAAATAAGAACTTTAAAGTACTTTTTGAATTTTTCTAAATTTTAAGTATATGAAAAAAAAAAGAATGAAATATGAAAGAATGAAATATATTCATATATGAATGAAATATATTCATATATATTAAGTATATGAAAAAAAAGTGCGTGTATTGTTTGAGAGTTTCAGTCATGTGTGTCTTAACATGTAATTATTTCAAAACTAGTGTAATCTCTAAAACATGTTGTTTTAGATCGACAGCTTTTAGAAAATTTTTATCTGCGTTTTAACATCATGTGTACTTTAATAATAATAATAATAAAAAATAAAACTGCATGATGATGGTGTATTGCGGAAAAAAAATTATCTTAGCATTTTTGACAAAACATAACGCCTTTTTTTCATTTTTTTTTCTGATACTAATAGTTAATTAGAGTAAAAAATGGTGGTTATTTTTTATCATTAAAATCTGTCTACAATATCCCATTTATTATTCTTATGTATACTGTGACATCGTGACCACCTTAAATTACTTCATAACGTGGTAGCGTCAGGGATCACACAGCTAATTGCCAAAAAGACATTTTATTCTAGGTTAAATAAACGAAAAGAATACTCTTTATTAAATTACTAGCTGACCCGGCGAACTCTGTTCCGCCTTAAAGGCAATAAATAAGGAGATTTTTGAATTTATTAAGTTTTTTTTAAATTAAAAAAACAAAAAAAAAAAAAAATTTAAAACCTACATTAATCATTCATTATTGTTTCCGTATTTTAGTACATAGGTTGTCTTCACTTAAGTACCTTGTGATAAAAATTTTTGTTTTATTATCAGGCGCAAAAAAAAACAACGCAGATGGTCTTCCGACCCGTGAACATCTCTATAATTGACCCGGGGAAAAACATGGATGTTCTAGATTCAAAACAAACTTTTTTGGATTGGCCTTTTGATTTGTTGATGGTCATGACAAATGCAAAAAGACGGAAAATTTAAGTCTTAAATTCAAACGGATATCGGTTGGGGTTCGGGATCTCGGGAAAGAGAACTTCCCCACCTTTAATTTTCCTTTCAGTATTGTCGCGAAATTACATTGTTCATTAATTTTCTAACCACCAAACGCGTACCGTTTCACGTTTTGGTTGGTTTATGTTTCGAAGCATGATTACTACGGAGCCAACCTTTTAGGCGTAATTTTGGTGGTAAGCCATCACATCCAAGGAGTTTAAAAATTCAATTGGGGTGTTGGTGGCTTCATCTTCTTTTAAAACCCGTCAATAGATTTGAATAATGCATTGTTCCAATGATCTTATTTTGAATTAAGTAGTTCAGGTCATCTACATCTTTTTCTTTGCCCTAAAATTGTCGCTCACCAACCATTCATTATTTTTGTAGTTGGGAAAAAATGTTTGGGAAAAACATTGTTGATAAGTTCGTCTTTTGATGAGACAAAATTACAGAAATTTTTTGGAAATGATATCAACCGCTCATTTCGCGGTATTTGACCCCAACCGATAGTCAAATTGCTCAAAAAATCTTTTTAGCAGATGTATCTTGCAATGCAACTCTCATGTTAATTGTCAGCTGGTTTCTTCACATAGCGCCATAGATTCGACGATTTGAGGCAAGGTTTTTTTGTCGGCAGCCGTAGATCTTGGGAAATTTCGGCAGTGTTTTGGGGGAAATCGCCAGACAGTAAAAAATTATTTTCCCCCCCCAAAACATCTCGAGTCTTTCGTAAATTTTTTTAATGTTCGGTTAAGGCCTAAGGACGTTTATGGTTTTTAAAATTGATTTCTACAAAAAACAAATTGTCATCCATACGTCCATTACATTTTTATACCATTTGCGTTTTGTTATTCGAAGTCTGATTCTTTTTGTTATATCACGTTTTATAGTGACTGACGTTTTATGTCAAGTCTCACGGAAACGCTGCAAAAGGGGGATAAACAGTATCCTATGTCCGTCTCCTGGCTCTAAGCTACCTACCCACCAATTTTTAGCCATATCGGTACAGCCGTTCTTGAGTTATAAATAGTGTAACTATCACGACTTTCTTTTATATATATAGATTAACGTTTACAGCCTTTCTCTGTCGAATTGTCCTTGACCAAAGTTCATTGGTTCCAGCTGTGGCTCCACTAACACCGGCACTCCGTCTTTCAAATTATGCAAAGCTAATTTCCTTGGTCCTTGAGGGGCGGCTACACCCACAAACTAAAAATTTAAAAAGCGAAGAAATCCCGAAACGCACGCACACACACACACACACACACACACACACACACACACACACACACACACACACACACACACACACACACACAGGAAGGTGATCGAGAATCCCCGTCAACCTCCGAGCCGACCTTTTAAACTCTCTGATGGTTCACTTTCACGCCCCCAGTCAGTGTAACAGATCTGCACCAGACCCCCCAATTCATTGGTGCTTGGGGACAATGGGCCGGTACGCTGATCCCCCCCCCGTCATGGCATCTTGTTCACCACCTAAAGCGTACCCCCAACCCTTTTTAGGGTAGGACCGGTAAACGTTTATTTTTAACATAGCCGGTGAGGGGGGGAAGTTGATTGTTTATATTTTAGTTGTTTTCATTTTACAATTTTAATTTAGTTACATTTAAAAGACTTCAGAAAAAAATTGGCACACCAAAATGAGCAAAGTGACTTAATGTGAATAAAAAGTGATTTCACGGAAAGTAGGAAAATGAGAGAAATCCCCCCCTTTTAAATAAAATGGCAATAGTTTGTTTTCGGCTCCCCGGCACCACATTTGATCCACGGACCGGGGCTTGCGGATCACTGATCTACTAAAGGACATAAATCACCTTTCCGCACTCACGCTGAGGGTACGTCTTTGTCCCGACTGGCTGACATTACTCTTCATTCAAGTTGTTTGAAGTTTAGATGTGCGAGGGGAACCCAAACATGATCATGCTGTTCCCTGAAGCTTTCTTCCTAGTTTACGTACGTTGTGACTAAATATCGACTGAATGTCGGTGAAAGAAAAGGTGTTTCGGTATCAAAGCCATTTTCAGAGTCAGTTCACATATGTTATGTCCTATCAATCTTACGTCAATCTTGACAAGAGTATTGTTGGGGAGAGTTCTGCTGATGAGCAGACGTCACAGTATGAATGTAGTTTTCTTTTTCTCTTCATTTTTAGAACAGAAATATTATTGAACCAATTGATAACTTTCTTGGATTGGAGGCCAAGACAGGTCGTTAAGATTCGGACGATGCGATTTCTTAAAATACATAAAATTGCCCAACAGGTACATACAACCTAGTTGAAACTCCTCAAATAAGAAAAGTCTTCAATATACGGACCATAAAATATCTTTACCCCTCAATTTTTATTTGCGCAATTGTCATATATTGTTTCGTAGAGTACCTTTAAAGCAAGTCTTATAGAGCGATATTATGGAAATTTCAGAACTCTGTGTGTTATCTTCGTGTACCTCGAGAGTTACGTGTAGCATATTTTGAAATATATTATATTAGACGAAGAAAACCTTTATCAAAGAGAATAAGCGAATCATAAAATTGCATACTTGAGCACATTTTTGAAAAATGCTACACTAACAAAATATGAAAATTCACATTTATCAAATTAATAAAATTTTTGACACGCGCACACACACGGAAGATTATTGATGCTAAAATTAATTTTTTAATATTTTCGATTCTTATTCAACTGTAAATTGTACTTAAGGCTGTTTTCGATTAATGTTAAAAAATAGGACCCGAATTTGAACATTTTTTCAGAATAAAAAAAAAAAAAATGAAAAATTGATATGATATTCTGGCTTTACTATCCTTTAGAAAGCAGCATTTTTATCATACTTCCCTTTTTTAACAGAGTTGATTCATTTTTTCTGGTATAAAATGTGTTTCGCGTTACCGTAATGTTAAATGGCTATGCCTTCCCGTATTAAAATGAAAAAGAAAGTATTTATGGAATATTTTGAAATTTTAAAAACACTATATTGTTAACAGAGATACGAGCTATAATTCTACAAATTTCCATGGAAATTCAGGCATTTTTCTATCTGAAAATGTGCTTCGCGTTTTTTTCAAGCTCTCGTACTTTCACCGAAAACAGCCTTAAAGAATTATTTGCGAAGTTTATTATATACTCAGCAATCCATTATTTACAGAGAGTATTTTCATGCATTCATGTTACTAATATTTCCCAACTGGACAGATATGTCATATTGCATTATCACTTGTTACATTTTGTATCCTTAAATAATCTGTCAAATTTTTGTTTTCGTTAATATAAGATCACTGTCCTAAATAATTTCATTTCATACCTCGTAATTCTCCTCTTCCAAATTCCTCTAATTATTCTTAGAATTTACAGCTCCTCTTAATAAAAAAACACTGCACATAAATATATTGACAGAAGTTTTTTCCTCAATCACCTTCCATACGTGAAATGGTTTACTTTGAATTGTGGTAGAAACAATAAAAAATTGCGATATATGTAATGCATCCCAATATTGTACGTATAAATTTTTTAAAGACTAATAATATTGAACTCAATGCATGATTTAAGAAATTGGTTCGTATTAACATTGCCAATAGAGTCAGACGAGAGTGAGTGGTATAGACATTGTATTTCCGAAAAATAATCAAGAGACCATATTTGAATCAACATGTTGCTTTGTTGAATTCCTCTTCACACCGCAAGAAGACCATGAAGTTCAATTGTAGTCAACATCTAGTTCATTCCATTATTCTTAATGAAAGTTTTGGTGGAATTTGGACCAAAATTCTCAATTTGACTCGAGCTTTGCCAGTTATAAACTAGAATTATATTGAAAAGCGATTTAAACAAAAAGTAAAAAGAAAAGTTTTGTTTGTGTTACATTTCTAACAAAATATCTTTGTATACAGTAGAACCTCTATTTAATGAAGTCGCTATATCCCGAAAAAAATTCGTTATGTGGAAAAATTCGTTAAAAATGATTTATTTTAAATATGCTTTAAAAACACAATAAAACAAAATTTAAATTCATTTTAAATTCATATATCTTACCCATCAAATAATTCTGCTAGGAAAGCAAGGAATAAAAAGCGCTGTTCAGAAATACTCTGTAGTGTCAACTTCAAAAAAAAAGTAATTTTATATTAAGATTTATGAATTTTAATGAATTTTAATTTTATGCCTACAAGTAATTTTAAACACACATATTTTTAGCCAATATTTTTAACCATATATTAGCACATGCGTCCTTAAATTTAATTACTGGTAAAGTTTATTAATATTGTTTGAGTCTTTTGTTTGAAAAATATTTTCTGTCATAATACGTCTCGCATCTTTGCAATGCACCAAAAACTTAATCAGGCTGGATTTTCTTCACTCTGCAACCCCCATCGAATTGTTTCAAAGAATTTTATCATTTCATCATACGAAGGTCCAGAAATATTTTAAAACAGTGAAAAAACAAATCGAATCCCAAGAGGAAAAGGTTGTAAAATGCAAAATGCACTTCGTTATTTGGAGGTTATTTTGCGAAGAAAATTGTAAAATGTTCCCGGTTCCAGGAAAAAGTTCGCAAAATGGAGGTCCGACTGTATTTGCCTTATATCGTAACTAAAGATTCAATTTTTAATTATGGATTCAAGTGCGTAGAATATTATTATGCACTTGATTTTATTTTTATTGATGCATTCCAAGCATAAACTAAGGGAAGATTCATTGGTTTTAGATCCAACTAACCAAAGACCAGCAATTTTTAGTTTTTACCGCACAGATTACTCCCAGAGATTTCGTCCACGTGTCTTTTAGAATGTACCCCCCACCCCTCCCTCCTCATAAGAGAGGTCTGAGTATGCTGCTGATGCATTCGATTACGAAACTAACTAAATCTGGATTTTTAAAAAGTACACCAATGATCTTTTGTGCTTTAAGACGCCAATATAATTTTACGAAGAAACAAATTAATTTTGCGGGAGCAATTAATGGTAAATAGCAATAGCTTTAATTACGTTAAGCGACGTGGACTACACTATGTACGAAACTTTAGGGACTAAAATACCTTTTCGTGTTAAAACAATTTCGTGTTATGGGATATCCAAAAAAGGCATACATTTAACAAAATTAAAATTATTAGAGTACATTTTGATTACCTAGATATGTATATATGCATGCGTTTAGTAAAAATAAATGAAACAAAAACATTCACAAGAAATTGATGAAATTAATACAAAATTTTCAAGCTTTTTGCAAAAAAATTTGTTTTGGAAAATAGTTTGAAATTTTTCTTTGCATTGACTTTTTAAGCATCAAATTGTCAACAAATTGCTTGATGTCGTCAATTTTGTTATTCATTTAACCATTGGAATGTGTGTCTACATAACTACGAATACTTTTCATGATATTCCTCACTTCGGATGACGTGGGAGCAGGAGCTGTATTGTTCATTTCATTTCTTTGTCGGAATCGGCGCCATTGATATTTTTTAAGCTTTTAACAAAACTCCCAAAGGTCTTTGAATGACATAATTAGAGCTGTATACATATTATCATCATCTACTGCAACGAATTCTTCTGACAATACTGTAAGACAGAGCAATAATGCAGAAACTTTTTCAAAAATTTCATTAAGTATCTGGTGTTTTCTGTATTTTGTTCATTTCCAAAAGGGAAATCTTTTCGTGTTTAGCGATTTTAATTTTGTGTTAAGAGAAAAAATGCATGGAAATAAATAGTAATTTGTCGGGACCGTTGTATTATTTCGTCTTAAGCGTTTTCGAGTTAAGCGTATTTCACTGTATCCAATGAATATTTTTCTGCATTTTAATACGAATCATAATCATTAAAAATGAAATGCGTTTTAAAAAGTTCGCTTGAAATAGGGAATTTATTTCCAAATATGTAATTTTATGTTATAGATTCGGAAGAGAGAGCTGAAATCGAAGAGTGCAATAAGAAAATCAAGAGTAATGAGCTACTGATTAAGAATCTTACTAGTCAGCTTCAGGAGCTACAAATAAGTAGAAATAAAGGATTACAAGTAATTTTACATTTTTTCAAACAGTTTATGTATTTGAATTTAAGATTCCCTTATGGCAAATGTATAAAGTACTTATTGCTTTTAATATATCAGTATTTGATGCGGTTTATTTATAGGGTGACGAAAGAATAATAGCCAAAGCATTTCAAAAACATTCTAGAGAAGTCGGAGTCATAGCAGGAAAATCGCCAAAGGTAATGACTTCGGAAATCTTTTTAATTCTCACTCACAACACATTTCGCTTGTCTTTCCGAAACGATGTGATTATAATTCGAGGATTTGAATATTAGTTTGCTTCTAAGTTTTTGATTATTAAGATTTTCATTCAAAATATTTTAATTACATCATGTAAATCATTCATTGCAAATTATCAAAAAAAAAAAAAAAACGAGCCTTACAGTAGTCGCATATGATGTGTAACATCTGACATGTTGTCGTGGTAAATATGCAATAGTAACTTATATCCTGAAAAGAATGTGAATAGGGTATGATTGGAAATAATTTTCTATCGAATAACTATATCTTTAATGAAAATTTTATTTAATTAACACAAGGAGTGATGCAATTTTTTTAACAAAAATAATTATTCTTGTTCAATTTGGGGAAGAACAGAGATAATAGACTGATGATAACTAAAATATGACACATATATGACACATGATTTCAAAGTATTTAAAAACCGTTGAAAAACAGCATCATTAACAGTACCACTGTTAGTTGTCGAAACTTTTTTGATTTGTGTTCATTTCGATCTTGAGTTCATCATTCAAAAAGCTGTGAGCGGCTCAGCTTTTGGCTAACTGATGTTAAAGTTAAAATCACGACTCAAAATCACGGGAAGTGAGTGGTAGTTTTTTTTAAAGAGCAGAACCACCTTCGGTATATCCCTTTAAGACCCGAATTATTTTTATCTTTAAATATTAAATTCTTCTGGTTTTTAATGCTATATGGACCCCAATGACACTGGGAAAAATAATAAAAAAATCCCCCCCAGAACATAGACGGTACCCACACGATCGTGATGGTTGTGCGTTATCTGTGAAACAGGTCGCCAATAAAGTCTTACGAGTTGTACATTTTTAGCTTTTCGTTGATAGAAGAAACAATCTTAATTCAACTAAACTTGTTACAATTAAGGAAATTATTGATGTATAATTAACTCTTTTATTAATTCATTATTTATTTACTGTAAAAATCTTTTGTTTTGTTTTTGACAAGTATAAGTAACCATTGCATTTTTCACAACATGTTTTCGAACTGCTTTCGTAGTTTTCATATCTGCACTTGCGAGGCCTTGAAATGTCATCAACACATCGAAACATGTCATCTATACATGTCATGTCTTTTATCCTGGAATGGCCAGGATAAAAGCCGTGACATGTATAGCAGGATGGAATATAACGCTTCGATCTTTTAGCGAGTGGAATTACAACACTGTTGTCTTCATCATCAGTTAAAATGCTTTTGTTAGTAGGTGGAGAGGCTCATAATGCTTCACCTATCTCTAACTTAAATTTTAAGCCATCCATTTTAATTTTTTGAGGAATTTTATTTAATATTGCATCTTGTTTTCGCAGAAAACAAGAATTTGCAACAGCTAAATCAATGTAATGAATGTGCTAATAAAAAATAAAGTACATGTAGAAAAAACAGGAAAGAACGTGGAAATTTAAATTTGATCAAGAGAAATAATTTTCGAAGGAAAATTAAAGTGATTTAAAGTAAATTTGAAAACAGCAAGCTCCCGGGAATAGAACTCAGGGCAATTCATTTCAAGTCAGCTTCTCTAACCACGAGGGCTCTTGAAAAGACGAAAAGTAAGCTTTTAGAATGGGTAAGAAGAATGCAAGGGTAGCGAAGAGACAACACCACGCCCTCTTATTGAATCAAACATTAGCGCATCGCTTACGTCACTTCTGTTATCCATATCCGTCCTTTCAGAAATCACCAGAATCGAGAGAAAAGATGTCTCTCTCTCTCCCCCCCCACACACACACACACACACACACACACACACACACACACACACACACACACACACACACACACACACACACACACACCACACACATATACCGCACACAACACACACAGACACACACAACAACACACACACACACACACACACACAAAAGAAAAGAAAAATCCAGTGGAGTAAGAGTACTTTAAATAAATGTAAAAACTCTGTATGCTTTACTTATCGAAAAGCTTGTGGGAAATGTAATGTTTTAAGTTATGCTTGAAGATTTGCCTGTTCAGCAAGCCCTTTTGATAAGCTGTCACTTAACATGCTACTTCCGAGTACCATATAATCCGGCGTATTACATGCACTAGCGTATAAGGCTCATACACCTGTACTTTCAAAATGCAATTTTTAATCTTTAGATACATTCGCCGTATAATGTGCAAATTTTCTTACGAAGAAATCTGAAATGTACATATTGAATGCCCTTATCTTTTAAATTCTAGATATAGTGCGTGAGTTGATTATAAAAACATGGAATAACAGTAAACTTTACATTATTAAAAAGTTATTATGTATATAAGCAAATGTACTACAACAAACAATCTTGATGAAACGGAAGAGGATTACTTACTTATGGAACAAAGCAACAGTGAATGTGAGGAAACAGAATGAAATAGAATTCGGTGATGACCCTGAAAGTATAAGAGAAAGTGAATAGCAAAAGGGAAAGTCCATGAGATATGTTATATCTTTTGACTAAACAGTAATTAGATATACATGCAGAGTTCTAATTTTTTTTATAATCATCTTTTCTTTATTTTTAAAGCTATCATTATTATATAACACCCACCCGTAAGTTTTGAGCTTATTTTTTATAGAGAAAGGGCGTTTTATATGTACGCCGGATTGTAAGGTACATTTTGAAGAACTTCTTCATATACGGGAAAAGAATTTGGCGCCTTAAATTAGTTAAATATTCTCAAAGGGCGAATTTAGAATGTAAAATCTGCATGCGCAAGTAAAGATAATATGACCCTAAGAATCAAATTGTAACAACAGTATTTAATCAGGCATTGAATGATAGGAGTTAAACAATGCCACACGTGCATAACAAACCGTATTTTATTAAAAGTTTCCACACATTATAGACGTTCAGTGATAATAAATGAGGGAAAATAACAATTTTAGATGGAATGAAATTTTTTTTTCAGTCTGCTGGTCTGATTCTTGCATGATTAAATCAGTAAAAATATAAAATTCAGTGTTTTTCATTTTTATTTTGAATTTTTAAATATATCCGATTGTTGGGAAACCCGTAAATTTTTGGTGCATAAAGGGAAAATTTTCATGATATTTATGTCATTTGATTAGAATACATGTATAAAATTGTTTTAAGTACATTTTGACAAAAATTATTTAAATACAATATTTGGAAAAAATTAACTTAGAATAACTTTTTTAAAAGTTCTTTTGTGAAAAATGCTTCTATTATAATAATATTTTGCCTGTATATAGCTCCAGACCTCTTTTACAGAGGCTCAACTATGATTTTTTAAAAAATTACATTATTTTCGAGCAACCATTTGAAACAATTTTCGGCGTTTTTTTTTTAAAAATTTTTCCCCCTTGTTGTCAAAAACATGGATAAACCCCCTTAAAATAATTTCGAATTTGGAGTCTGTACAGAGGTCGACATAGACAGGCAAAATATTTATTATAATAGAAGATTTTTTTCACGGAGAATATTTTGAAAAGGGGGTCTTTTATGTTCATTTTTGTCAAAAAATTGTACTTAAATAATTTTTTTTTGTAATACTAGTCTTAAAAAAAAATTTTTTTTTACAGTTTCTAATCTAAGTGAAAATAAATATTAAATATTATCCATTTATACGTTTTAACAAAAAACACGGTTCCAAACGTGTGGAACCTTAATAATAAATTTTTTTTACTTTTGTGCGTATACCACATTTAATTACATAATTACAATGCCAAGGATAAATTTTGCTGTATCATTTTCTCCATCTTCGATTTGAAACTGTTACATTCAGATTCAATTATAAGAAATATAAATTATTTCCAGCAAATGTTACATCTTGACTTTACATTTATTACTATCCTTATAACGAACTGCTAATAAGACATTTTTTTTTCCAGGAAGCAAAGGAAATTCTGGACAACAAAGTATTGGATCTAATTAAAAAGAGTAACGCCTTAACACATGAGCTTCAAGTTAAAGAGAAAGATTTGGCGAATATAAAAAAGCAAGCAAAAGATGTCGCCTGGACCACATTTAGCGAATTTGAAACTGAACATATTGAATCAGATACTCTTAGAGTAAATTTTGTTTTTATATATATAAACGTATTATTTTCGCGAAAAAATTCTAGAATAATCCTCTTAATAGTTTTTAAAACTGACGTGAACTAATTTAGATACTTATGTATTATACTGTCGATCAATTTCGTTAAATTAAAAAGTGTCGCTTTTGCGTGTTATTGTTTCCGCACATATGGGGAACTAAAGTCCCACATGCTACGTCTGTATTAGCTTTTCGACAAATAAACTGGCAAAAATTTAGAAGAATGAAATACGCTGCAATTGCATTCGAAATCGCAACAAATTAATCATTTTTATTTAGACACCATATACTCATCAGCACGAATCTATGTGCTGTTTTGCAGTCACGATGTTTCTTGTTTTTCTATTTTGCTGAACCCTCATTGCCCCAGCGTTTCTCAAACTGTGGGGCGCGCCTCCCTAAAGGGGTGTGATAACTCCACGAGGAAAGGGGGCGAGCATATTGAGAAATTTAAAACAAAAGATTATTTTAAAAATATATTAATTTACTGAAGTAAACAAACAAAATACATCCTGACATAATAAAAAATAAAATTAACATTTGTACTGATAAAAGTATCAGTACTGAAGAGTGTATTTTATAATTAATTTAACAATACTAAGTTCGAAACAAGTTTAATAATAACTAGTGACCCCATGAGCTTGTCATATATACAATTATATGGAAGAGAAAGAATAAATAAGGAAATCCTCTGAAACAGGTAAATCCTTCGCAAACTTTGTCAAAGTCCTTTTATTGCATTCCAAAGCCTTTGGTATAATTTTATGGATAGTAGTGCACAGGAAAGATTGTACTTCGGAAAGACGTATATATACGTCCAGTGAAATTAATGCTTTGGCTGAGCGAAACGTTTATATACGTCGGTAAGAGGTTAAGGTCGTATTGGAGCTTTAGTGTCAAAGTATGGTATTATTGAATTCAATACATTGTTATTGTATGGAGGGGGATGCGCTGAAAATGATGATTGAATAGTGGGTCACGTATATTGAAAGTTTGAGAAGCACTGCTTTATTCCTAAATACACATAGTCGGTTTTCTATTCTTTATCTCTCTCTATGTAAAAAGGTTTTTCGTGATGCCGTAATAAATTCATTTATACGTAAGGTATAGTTAGTAAAAATGGATCGTAAAAAGTTGAATTTAGCAGAAGATTAGCCCCAAGAACGATTTTCCCCCATAAAGCCTCCCCCCCCTTCTTCCAGCTTTTTTCTGAAAAATCCAGAAGTTATAAATCATGATGTTAAAATTTCCCCAGAAAGAGAAATCCATATGGTCACCAAAAACGATGCCAATTTGGCTGTATCGCCAACATTTCGCCAAGCTTCCTTTGAAACGTCATTATAATTTAAGGGACGGCGTTGCTTGTAAATATTACAATTTTTATCATAAAATAAATGCAACAGAAAGTAATATTACTGTATTAAGAGTCCAGATATAAATTATTTATACTATTTTAAAAAAAATGAGTATGCTATACTATTACACTATTTAAGCAATGAGTATGAACAGTTGTATAATTTGTACAATGGGAGTTGAGCGGTTGTTGGGGACGGGGGTTTTTAAATTATTTTTTAAAAGAAAAACCAGGTTTTAAAAGGGGCCCCCCCTAGGGGGGTCAAAACCCAAGGGAGGGCGAGGTATTGAAAAGTTGAAAACAAAATATTATTTAAAAAAAAAATGATTAATTTACGGTAAGTAAACAAACAAAATGTATTCTGACATAATAAAAAGTAAAATTAACATTTACACTGATATAATACACTTATAAATGTATCAGTACTGTACAATGTATTTTATAATTAATTTAACAATACCAAGTTAAGAACAAGTTTAATAATTACCGGTGACCCCAGTGTCTTTGAAAAATTATCATAAAATTAACATTTATTTGAAAATTTTTTTTGTAGGGTTAAAAATAATTCCTAACTACCGATTAAAAGTTACGCATTCGTTCCCAATTTCCCCTTTTTCCCGTAGGAGCACGTATGTGATGTATTGGGGAAAAAAAAAAATAATGCCAAAGCCTTTCCCCGGAATAATTTTAAGATAGCACTGAACAGAAAGATCGTATTTGGAAAAAGAGGGGAATATATATACCTCGAGGAATTTAACGCCCCGGTTGAACGAGACGATACAAAACCCAATGCACCAAGAGGTTAAAGTTTATTGTAGCTTTCGCGTAAAAGATGTATTATTGAATTTGCATTGTTATTTTGTTGGAAGGGGGCGCGACGAAAATTATGATTGAATATTGGGTCGCAAATATTGAAAGTCTGAGAAGCACTGAGTTAACTCTTATATCAAGAGGATAATCAAAGTATAAACATGCATAAAACAATACAATATTGTATTCTGGTTTAAATAAACTTAATATTGTTTTAATATTGACACTGCTATTTCTTAATTTCTGCACAGCGAGTACGAGAATTAGAAAATGATTACCAAAAAGTTGAGAAGAATTTGATGGAATGTCAGATTATCCAAGCAAAATATAAAGCGATTCAAGATCAGTTACGAAGAGTAAGCACTTTTCCTTGTTTTTAATTTGTAAACTGAAATCCTATATAATTAGTTATTTATATTTTTCTTAAGTTATTCATTATTTGAATGTCAATTTTTAAAGTAATAAATAGCTAAATTTGCACCGAACGGGTTGTATATTTTAGTAGATTATTCCGGAAATTATTCATTGAGCTCACACAGAACTTAAAAAAAAAGATTATATGATTTGAAACTACTATTTAACCATATAA
The DNA here is from genome assembly GCA_019973955.1 of Trichonephila inaurata madagascariensis. Lineage (NCBI taxonomy): Eukaryota > Metazoa > Arthropoda > Arachnida > Araneae > Nephilidae > Trichonephila > Trichonephila inaurata. The sequence goes on along the minus strand of BMAV01012301.1, from coordinate 51,016 downwards.
TTTAGCTCGGAATACTGAATAAACATTTCGTTCCTTATTTAAAAACTTTTATACGTACTCGCTGCGAAACCGTTATATTGTATTAGAACAAGTAACATATTCTTAAATATATGAGGGAATTTTTAAACTACTCTTTTGCAAAATTCAACTGACTTGTATTTGTATGAAAGTTTCCATATTATACTTAAGGCCTTTTGAGCAGGAACTTAAGAACCCTGTAAAGATTAAGAATTAATCACATATTAATAAACAATCAATCAAATCATATCTTTTCGTTTTCAGTGAACTCGTCATTTGAATTGATTACTTTGAAAATTCAAAGCATTTAGCCAGTAAAATATTGTAGTTCAATTGATTCATAAAGAAGTACTCACTTTCAAGATGCGTTAAGACAACAACAGTTAAGGACAGGTACCACCTCAGCTAACCGTAAGGTAGATGTACTCTTAAAGTTTGTGTTTTATGCTCTGATGGAAGTGACGTAAGCAATAGTAAACATGTCACGTGACTAGTCAGTTAAAGTGGCGGTGTTTGCAGTGTAAAAAGCTTTTTGTGTCATTGAATGTGTGTGTGGAAGCCGCAACTGCTGTGCAATGGCATTTTCGATCGTGATTAGGAGAAGCTCCAACTAGAAACTCTAACATTAAAACATTAAACTCTAACATCATAACTAACATTAACAGAAAAATTTTAAACTACCCTTTGTGCCAAAGTTAAAGTCCTGGATGAAGCTGAAACACTGTATCACAACCGCTATCAATGGACTTGATACCTTAACACGCGTTTGGGTAGAAATGGAGTAACGGCTAGATGTATGTCGTATGACTAAGGCTTCACACATAGAACATCTGTGACTGTCTCTCACAAAACCTAAAATAGTCCCATAGAATTTGGTTACTGGTGACATATAATACCTTTCATTGTTCTTTATGAATCACTCTGTATTACAGCTGCCCTGATCACTATCCTATGTGGCCATTACCTAAATCTGGTTGTTAGTAAATACTATTGAACAAATTATGTTATTCATTGTGGCCAAGGTAATCTAATACTTGTAGAAGGCGTGTTATGAGTTCAAGCCATAGTGCCACTGAAAATCCCCATGTAGAGGGGCAGATGCACGTTTAATCAGTCCTGGCTCAAAGTTCTCCCTTTGGCATTATATGGAGATTGAGTGGGATACCATCTCAGATAACGTCCCCGTCACTTGACCATGGTTCAAAATTACGAGGTCCATTACCAATAGCCCTCATGTACCTGTATAGTACGACATTAATAAATACTCACTTACTATTCATTATTCATTTTTAGGAATTAATGGCTTATCCTCAGTTACTGGAAGAATAGAGGATAAATACAGAGAGCAGCAAGCTGATATTGAAAAGCTTATTGCTAGTGAAATAAAAGCTCACGAACGCAGAGAGCAAGCTCGTAAAGAACTGTCTGTAGTGGAAGCTCAGGCTTTGAAAGCTCGACAGGAAAAAGAAAAAGTAATTGCCGAATACAGCAAAGCATTGAAGCCGAAGCAGTTGACAATGCAGGTATAGTTATAATGTGAAAAAGCATTAAGTTTCTTTATTCTACGGTTACACTTCTGCTTGAAGAATTAACTAGATCTTGAAGTTCATGCACACACACACATAAATTCGGAAAATCAAATATTCATGGTCTACGAATCATATCTTACGATTATATATCACCTGTTATATATATTATTATATTGATTTATTTCATAAGGATAATGTTTGAATTTTATTGTAATAATTTATTCGAATCAATAAAAATGGAAATCAATTTTCAAATGAATAACTTTTTTTTGAAAATGATCTTGAATGCAATGCATATTTTTAAAATAAAACTTCTATTCAATACAATAGTAAAATTTGAACTAGTTATAATCAAGATCTTTACTATTTAATTTGATTTCGAATTGTTTAATGAGAATTTTTTAATTTTTATTTGCAGAAACAATCCATGGAATTGAGAGATTCAGAAGCTGCAGAACAATGGAGACAGCTTCGTACAGAGCAAGAAGCAGAACTGAAAAGATTTCATGAAGCTTTTGAAAAAATTAAAGAAGCCATTGGCATATCAGATATTAACGTAAGTAAAGTACAGGGTTATACAACTAATCCAAGAAAATTCGTTATAAAAGTACTTTAAAAAATGTAATGATGGAAACTAAATAGGAAAATATATAAATTATATGCCAGTGGTATAGACCAAGACATCTCTCCGGCTTCTAATTCAGCCATAAATTTATAGATCAATCTGAATGAAAACAGATTTGGCTATGTCTCTTGTACCGTAATTTCTTAGTTAGCCAGCTGTCTGCAACCTTTCTTTTGTTCCTTGGGCCCCAGGTGAAAAGGTGCACAATATGGCATCTTCCTTCAAAGTGAGCTATTAATAAAGCACGCCCGTGTCAGCTGCTTAATCCCTTCTTTCGTTTCATTTTTTGTGGTCGTGCTATACATGTGTGGAAAGGATATACTTTTATGAGTAGGAAATGCCAGGAATTGCATTCTATGCATTGGTGATATGTCAATTTATGGCCGTCCTTACGACTTTCGACCTATGGTGAGCAAGATGGTTGTGGATTAGACGGGATTTTATCCCGAAAGAACCAATGGTGCTTGGGATCTTGTCTTAAGGTGCCTTGTGGAAGTCCTTGTGCTTTCCAATTAGGGATTGAAGGGGTGTGAGACAGCCCCATCCAGAAGGTTTAAAGCAGGGGTGGGCGGAATTTTCAGGTACGGTCTAATTCTAATGCCTTAAGGTGTTGCTGTCCTCCCAGTGGCATAGGTGGGGCATTCTACATTAAAATGGCATGTTTTCTTTTGTAACACTTGTTTTAGACATTGCATCCCTCTTTTAATACAACTAAACGTTGTATCCCTATTTTTACTACAAAAACTCAAAATTGCCAAGTTGAATGCTTGAATAATTGTGAGCGACTTTTAGACCGTGTAACGTGAACGAATTCAATGCATCGAACAGAGAAGATACATGAATCCTAAACCGTCGTATGTACTTAATTTGTTTGCTACCGAGTCCTGTGACATCGTGGGACATGACTTCAACACAAGAACCCAATATCGTGGAAGCGCAGGAAGAGCTGATCATCAACACTTATTCTTCCCTTCAATCAGCAAGTGGGGAATTTTTCCCCTACAGTGGCACTGAACATGTTAAGGTCATCGTTTGCTTCAATGATGTCTCGTCTACACGTTTATCTAATCATTTGCTTAAGTAAACACAATTGCATGGATTGTGAAAAAACGATGCTAAAATTTAGCTGGCATCAATGTTCTACAAATAGGTTTCTTTTAGTAAGCGTGTCTTAAGTCTTAGTAAAGGCAGTCCCCCATAAAATGTTTTGGTGATCCTCCGAACGATCGCGATCGACTTAATGACCATCCTGAGTTTAAAGAGACGGATTTTAAAATGAACAAGGGGACCTACGAGAGAAAGAGACCAGCGACAGTCTTGGGAGAAAAATGCGGAAAGAAAAAGTGAATTCTGCTAGACTATTTTGGCGGATCTTGGATGTTACGAGATCGGGTGGAAAGAATTACAATAAAGCATCCAATAGCTATAAATGTAAAGTTAATTACTTATCTAAAGATACGATAGTTATATGCCAAGGGTGAGCAAATAACGGCTCACAAAGGGTTTTTATACGGCTCATCTAGACAGAAAGTCCACTTTGAACTTAGATTTCTTTTCCGTGAGTAATCAGAGATTCGTCTTTTATTTTGCACTATTAAGAAAATAAAGCACCCGAAAGTGTTTATACTAAGAGATTACACACACACGCGGAGTTTAGAGGACGAGGTCACAAGATTTTAAGAAAATTTAGCCTAAAGTCAATTTGTGCTGCCATCCCATTTCTGCCGATATTGATACCAGCATCTGAGGAGCTGCAGCTTGAACTTAGTGACTTGAAGTCAGAGCACACTGCAAAGAAAGTATTTAATGCTATGACATTGACTTTTACTAATATTTGTTAGCTGAAAAATTTTCATGTATGAAGAAATTTGCAGGGAAATTGCTCTTTATATTTTTGTTCGCATTATTTGTGAGCAACGTTTTTCTTGTATGAAGACCAACAAAAGAAAATAAAGATGCAAGTTGGTTGACACAAACTTTCAGGAAACTCTCGATGAATTCTATCAGTCCAAAACCATTAGAGTTAAATTACTTGTAGTGGTGCAAATCCGGAGGACAAAACCCGCGACCCTCGGTTCGTAGCCACTTAACATAACCATCAGACAAAGACCATCACCCTGCCAGGAGGCTGTTACTGGCTTATGTAGATACCGCTACATTACTCATGAAATATTTAATTCATAATTCCTATTCTTAAGTTTTTCAGGGGTGTTCTTGCATGGAATAATATTAAGAAAGCAGTATCTGTAAGTTCCTTAATACTAGCTGTAACAACTTTATCGTTTGTTTCAGGATGCTGAGGCAAGGTTTTTATCTCAAAAGGCTACAAAAGAAGAACTATCGGAGCTCGTTAAGAAAGCAGAGCAAAAATTAGAAGATATGAAAGCCGAAGCAAAGGAATTGCAGAGCAAGAATGAAGGATTGCGAGGAGCAGAACTGGCATCACCTCAAATGTAAATTTAATTTTATGTTACCCAACTTCTATTACTATGTTAAAAACTGAAAGTATTTTAATAATATTATAAAAAACACCATTCAAATGTTAAACCTTATAGGCAAATAATCCATCTTTTATGAGTTCCTTTGATTACTATAAACTCAAACTCAATGGCGCAACTGCCCATGAGCGCCAGATTCTACTGTGCCCATCCCAGTATACGTGACCATTGGGCGCTGAGGTGTATGAGCATATGTCTCGATCAGGTGGTCAATCTGAAGCAAGACCCCAAGCAAGCTTGGTACTCATTCATCGACCCACTGCAGTTGGGATGAAAGGCTGAGTCTATCTTGCCTATCCAGGAATAGAACCCGGACCTGCAGTGTGGAAGCGCGATACGCTACCACTTCGATTACTAGAACATAGTCAATTGATTGATTGAATATTAACGTCGCACTGTTCAGCTAAACGAGGGCTTTTGGCGACGAACCACGTAATTTTAAACCATGGTCAAGTGACGTGGACGACACCTGAGCTGGCCCCCCCTCCCAAATTCCACACCACACCACGGAGGACGTTTCAGCCTCGATAGATTTAACGTGCATCGCTGCCCCACACGGCGGGTCTTAAGTGGTACTGGGCCCGGGAACTCGTGAAAGGCAAGCCGCGGTCCGATACCTATACCACTCGGCTACCGCGGCCACTAGAACATAGTCAAAATAAAGCTGAGTTGAATAATACTGAATAATTATGCTCTTTTTTAAATATTATAAGCAGGATTAAAATGTGGTACTTTTGGTTCTGTTTCATAAGTAAGGATTTCTTTAATGTAAGCTCTTATTAAAGATTTGAGCAACTAACGAATTTTATGAAATGGATATTTGAAGTTTTGAGAGTATATACTGGATTCACACACAACAAATGTAATGCCTCACGAGTAAAATGATAAATTGAAAAGTCGAAACATATATTATTAATATTATTAAACTTATATTAAAAATATATTTTTTGAATTTTCTATTGTTAAATATTATATTTATTTAAAAATTTTCTCTTATAAATTAAAAGAAATCTACAATTTGATTTGCAATAAAAGTAATGTTTCTTTAGCCACAATACGGAAATTTTACAAGTTTACACATTTACAAGTCAGAAATAAATAGAGATCATTATATTTTTTTCCGAACCCTGCAATTTAAGTGGGAATAAGTTTTAATAATAAAATAAATTTTCTGAATTTATAGCACAAGTGTTTTTTTTCTAGAGTGCTTGAAAAGGAATTGGAGCAAGCAAAGTTGGAATATGAAGAACAACTGAAAAGAAAGTCAGCCTCAGAATATGAGTTGGAAAGGATAAAGAAATTATATGCTGATATTAAGTCTGGATTATGGCAACAACTTCAACTGATGGAAAAATATCTCAAAGAGGTAAAATAATTTATTATGTCAGAAAAAATATCGATTTCAGGAGACTGCGAATTTTTAAATAGTCTATTCAAGTCTAAAAAAACTAGTTTTCCTAATTTGTAGGTCATTTTTTAATTCCTACTATTAGCTCACACTCTCTATATATTTATTTATCTTGGTGGAATTTTCAATCGATAATAAAATACATTTTAAAGCGCTCAAGTCAGCTGAAATTTTATATACATGATTATTTTGAATGACAATACATTAATTTAATTATAATTAATAAAAATTAATTAATTAAAATGAATTATTTAAAGAATTACAAATACACATGCCACAATGGCATCATTTTTGGCGACTTAGCGACCCTTTTGGCTACTTGTGTCAAAACTTGAAAAGGTTTTTTTTCTCACGTTTTAAAGCATTCAGTGGAACTGAAATTTTATATACACGATTGTTTTGGATAACAATACGTACTTTAATGATAATGAATAAAAATTAATTACCACTTAAATGTTGTGATTCTGTGTGTCCTATGTATATAATATTTATATTAATTGTAACTATTTAATAAAAAGTAGCTAAAAGAAAATTTTTCTTTGTTGATCGAAGTAGGAATTGACTTAAAATTTTTATATATATTACTTGTTTAACTTTAACTAATATTTTTTTAAAATGTATTTAGGAAATATACATTTTTATTTTTTATATCTTTTTTGTAGAATCTGATATTAGAAAATAATAATACTAATCTTTAGCTGTTTAGAAAGTAATTTTTCTTCAAGAAGAAACTGAGGTTAAAAGTAATTGTTTTTCTTAGAAGTTATAAAGTCATTCAAACTTATGAATTAAAAATGCATTTTTTCCGTGTATTACTCATTTATTTAATGTTTTGTTTATTATATTGTGATCCTCTTTGTTATTTTCTGTTACATTATAATTATTCATATGATTTTTACTTACTGAATACATAATTCATGCTGGAATTCAAGATTCAACTTCCTATTTCAATAGTTACATGTATGAATTTTTAAATTAGGTAAAAAGTTGAGTAGATATTATTTCGTAGATTGGGTCTCGAGGATTTTATGCTATTAGTCTTAAATAGTAAAACAGTTCTTTAAGAGCGATGGAAATTTATTGCGGAAAAATGATCCTTAGAAATACAGGATACAGCAGCAAAATTCTCAAAATAAATCCCAGAAGGCCTTCATACCTTCTACAGCGGTTTGACACAACTATCAGTGTCTAAAATACAAATACGTAATGATTAAGATTATTCGCAAGCACTCGCTCGATAGTAGCAACTAATCGCTAGTCGACTCTTCAAAGGTCAGAACAATACTGACTCAGTTTTAGCGAGCGAATCCTATTTATAGGTTACATCAATCTTTCGAGAAAGATCCTCTTACGTTATTGATTGTAATATTTATAGATTTCTCCAGTAATTTCCAGAAGTATCCAAATGGTCGTCAAGTCGCCAAAAATTATGCCAACTTGGCTCTATCACCAAATTTTCGCCAAGTTTCCATTGAATCGCCATTATAATGTAAGGAACGACGTTGCTTGCAAATATTACGATTTTAACATATAATAAATACAATATAAAGTAATATTAACGTAATACGCATCCAGATATAAATTATTTACGCTATTTTAAGCATTGACTATACAAAATTGGTAAAAACATTGTGTTTCAAACAGGATGATGAAAGCGAAATGGGAACAACACCTGATGAGGAAGCGACTGTAATTGTCACTAAAATAGAGACTCTTCTGGGCAGAATATTCGAAAAATTAAAAGATCAAGATCTAGCAGCTCTGAAGGAAGAACTAAAAGAAGAAGAAGTAAATACAAATCTGAAAGTTTATATATATGAATAGAATTAAATGCAAAACATTAATCCTTTGTGAGGAGAACAGTGAAACACCCACTATTCTTTTAGTGGGTGTTTCTAGCATGTGTTGTTTTCTCTGCAGTTATACTCTCCTTGTTGAAAATTGAGTTATACAAGCGAACTTCGCCTATAAAACTTAATTTCCCTCAAGGAAAATACCACAGCAGAGAAAACAACACAATATGTGCTTCAATATGTTATAATGACTCAAGATCTTTTTTTAAAACATATAATTTTTAATTTGTTTGTAATATGTTATACATACAATTAATATCTTATTGCACTTTAAGTTTATATGTACTTATACAATACTTTATATGAAAAATTTATAATATACACTGCTGCCACACAAGTTAAAAGTAATGGTTATTTTTTTCAAATAGGATGTGGAGTAAAAAGTATAATAAAATGAAATTTAATGCACTCAAATAGCTATTACAAATAAAGGGAGTTGTTGAAGGAAGCATAAAAATAAATTCATTGCTTTATTTTACTAACGATTCAAGATGGAGTCATAAAAAAAGGTTTGGTCTGTCACTGCAAGAACAATTACTGCAATTGTTTAAAAATTTTTGCAAGAAGGTAATAAAATGACCATACGTCATAATCTCATGATGCAATACGACCATTGACAGCAATATTTCAAGCTAGGAATGAGAATCTGGATCAACTGAGGTGTTACATTTGCAGTTGAACAGTTTTAGCTCAGTAATGTCTTTAGTGAAAGCTGACGAGCTGAAGCCTTTCATCCAAGGGCGTCTTATACATGTTAACTAACAAGTCTAGAGTAGGGCCGTTTTTAACTTCCCTGGTGCCCTAGGTACTTCAAATTGTTACGCCCTCCCCTTATTTCCAGAGCACCCTCCTCCTTTAGTTCGTACCTTGCCAGTTTTGTTTCAGGAGGGATTTTTATTTAAATCAAGAGTTGTACTTTGGAGTCTTTCCATTATCCACCACCTGTAGACCCGTCGTGTCCTGGACTGGCAACTGGCAGTCGTAAGGAAAGGATAATGACATGGTTTGGCCATTGTCCTTTCCTTACTTTCATTTCCCCTTATTTCCAGAGCACCCTCCTCCTTTAGTTCGTACCTTGCCAGTTTTGTTTCAGGAGGGATTTTTATTTAAATCAAGAGTTGTACTTTGGAGTCTTTCCATTATCCACCACCTGTAGACCGTCGTCCTGGACTGGCAACTGGCAGTCGTAAGGAAAGGATAATGACATGGTTTGGCCATTGTCCTTCCCTACTTTCATTTCCCTTATTTCCAAAACACCCTCCTCCTTTGGTTCTACCTTGCCAGTTTTGTTTCAGGAGGATTTTTATTTAAATCAAGAGTTGTACTTGGAGTCTTCCCATTATCCACCACCTGTAGGACCCGTCGTGTCCGGGACTGGCAACTGGAGTCAGGAAAGGATAATGACATGGTTTGCTTTGTCCTTTCCTTACTTTCATTTCCCTTATTTCCAGAGCACTCTCCTCCTTTTAGTTCTACCTTGCCATTTTGTTTCAGGAGGGATTTTTATTTAAATCAAGAGTTGTACTTTGGAGTCTTTCCATTATCCACCACCTGTAGACCCGTCGTGTCCTGGACTGGCAACTGGCAGTCGTAAGGAAAGGATAATGACATGGTTTGGCCATTGTCCTCCTTACTTTCATTTCCCTTATTTCCAGAACACCCTCCCCCCTTTTAGTTCGTACCTTGCCAGTTTTGTTTCAGGAGGGATTTTTATTTAAATCAAGAGTTGTACTTTGGAGTCTTCCCATTATCCACCACCTGTAGACCCGTCGTGTCCTGGACTGGCAACTGGCAGTCGAAAGGGAAAAGGGAAAATAATGACATGGTTTGGCCATTGTCCTTTCCTTATTTTTCATTTCCCCTTATTTCCGGGAACACCCTCCTCCTTTAAAGTTCGTACCGCAGTTTTGTTTCAGGAGGGATTTTTATTTAAATCAAGAGTTGACTTTGGAGTCTTTCCTTTATTACCACCTGTAGACCCGTCGTGTCCTGGACTGGCAACTGGCAGTCGTAAGGAAAGGATAATGACATGGTTTGGCCATTGTCCTTTCCTTACTTTCATTTCCCCTTATTTCCAGAGCACCCTCCTCCTTTAGTTCGTACCTTGCCAGTTTTGTTTCAGGAGGGATTTTTATTTAAATCAAGAGTTGTACTTTGGAGTCTTTCCATTATCCACCACCTGTAGACCCGTCGTGTCCTGGACTGGCAACTGGCAGTCGTAAGGAAAGGATAATGACATGGTTTGGCCATTGTTCTTTCCTTACTTTCATTTCTTGCCTTGTGGCATTACGGAACACCCATTTGTTTGTAAATTTCAGTACAGTAAATTACTAAAATCGTTTGCAGTTACAGTATAGAGGGTACAGTAATGTATGAACTGTTTTCAATTTGTTAATTATCTTCTTTTTCATCGCCTATCGCTTTACTATTTTTTACTTTCAGACATCCTTATTCTATGCTGCGTCACTATCATTGTGTCTGCACAACAAAGGTTTTCTTCGAACTTTCATCATATCAAAATAATTAATGACATCATTGTAATCCATTTCCATTGTAATATTATTTTGACTACATAGAAACATCAAACTGTTAAGCTTTTCTTTTTCCATAGTATTTCTCATTTCAGATTTTACCCTCAATAAGGGCAGAAAAGCTTCTCTCGTGACTCGCTGGGGAGTGGTACATTAACTGTAATTTGCCTTTACCCCCTTTTTTCACCCTACTTTTTCTTGCCCCCCAATCTTTTCCTCCCTAGGCATGTACCCCCCCAAGGCGTGTTTTTAAGGGTACCCGGGAACCCATGTTTTTGCAAAAGCGTATTTTTTATTTGGGTGATATTTGGGTTCACTTAGTTTAAAAAAAGAAAATTTAAAATTTTTTTAAAGAATAGAAAGTACAAAAAAAATATTTAAAAAGTACAATATTTTGAAAAAAAATGAACATAGAATGACCCATTTTCAAAATATTTTCCTTTTTTGAAAAATTTTTTTAAATTATAATAATTTTTTGGGCCTGTAAAAGCTCATACCTCTGTACAGAGGCTCAACTAAAAATTTTTGAAATATATATTTTAAAAGGGGGTTTATTCAAATTTTACAACCACAGGGGGGAAAAATTTTTTAAAAAAAACGCCGATAATTATTTTTTGGTTGTAACCTAAAAAAATAATGTGAATTTTCAAAAATCATCCCTTGAGCATCTGTACAGAGGCCCGGAGCAAATATACAGGCAAAATTTTAAATTAAAAATAAAAAAGCATTTTTTTATAAAAGGAAAAACATTTTTAAAAAAGGTTATTCTAAGTTAATTTTTCCGAAATAAAATTTAAAAAATTTTGTCAAAAATTTTTTAAAACAATTTCATCTTATTCTAATCCAAGTGGGCATTAAAAAAATTTGAAACCTTTTTCATTTTTTGCGCTATTTTTCACGGTTCCCAAAGTAAGGCGGATACCTTGGGGGAAAAACATTTTAGTCATTTTGATTATGCTAGCTATTATTGCATGATAACTTCACGTTCAAGACATGCCTTCCCGATTTGAAAAATGATGTGACGTCCCATTGTAGTGTTTGAATAAGGACTCTAAGCCTATAGCACCTCGAAAAAGACAAAAAATGAAAAAGAACCTTTTATCTTTATACCCTTTTTTCCATTAACAGATTCTCCTCAGTAAATGTGAAGGTCTGAGCATCAAGTAAACATTATACCAACCTCTACCCAAACACCACCATTTTAGTACTGATCTCTTTCTGTGATATGTGAATGGTAAAGTGTTTTACACGTTCTCTCCAGTTATTCTATGAGGAAAATCACACTATCAGTCTTTTGATTCACAGGAAGAATGTCATATCTTTTTTGATTGTCTGTTCAGCTCCATCTGCTCGACATGATTACAAAAGAGGTCTCTTTTGCATACAAAATAACACGTAAATAGCTAGGTGCCAGTCATACAAGGTCTCTTCCTTGAATCTTTTGTAAAGTTTTTCCTGAAATAATTTTCCCCGTCTTACAGTAAGTTTCTCTAACACAAATAGTGCAGATAAGGGTAGAAATTGGTCTTGTCTAGATTATTGTTACTCTCTGCTACCTTTTAAGGTTGTATGTGAACGTTTCCAATGGTTTCATTGCTTTTGAGAGATTATGTATTGTGCAACAATTATGACACTAGAATTTCTGTCTTTGATTCTCTACTTTCCCAAATTCTAATGATTATGCATTTGAAAACAATTTAATTTGTTTTCTTTTAGCGTAATCAATACTTTTGCAGCAAATGAAATGCTCACGCTCTAACTGATAACACAACCAACCAAAATCTCATTACGCATTCACATTACTTTATTTACATTTTCCCCACATACAACAGCTTTTCTCATAGTCCTATTGGATCATTAGTAAAAAAAATTCCATGAACGTAATACATAATCATTGCTTTATATCAACAGATCATGCATATCAATATCAAGATTTTCTGTTTCATTAAATACTTTCGTTTCTACACCAGTCTTCTCCTATGTATTACATTTATTTATGTATAAACTAAACTAAACTCAGTGGCACAACAGTCTATGAGGGCCAAGGCCTACGTACCTTCTTAGTATACATTATGGGTGCTGAGGTGCATGAGCAGATGTTCCAGTCAGGTGGTCAGTCGGACGTGAAAACCCCAATGTTTAGTTCCCAAGCAAGTTTGGTACTTTTATCGATTTAATGAAGGGATGAAAGGCTGAGTCGACCTTGCGCAGCTCGAGATTTGAACCCCGGACTTGAGGTATGGAGGCGCGATACACTACCACTCAGCCACCTGGCTTCAATTTATGTATAATATGTATTATAATATATCTTCAAAAAGATATTTTTTATATTTATTAATTGAAATAAAGTCTTTTAAATCTATTTTCAGTAGGATTTATCTAAATAGAAATAGTCTCAAAGAAGAATAAATGTTCTGTTCTGTTTCTTATTTTAGATTAGGAATGATGAAAAATGTATAAAAAGTATTAACAAGTTTAAATTGAAAAATGCAAGGAATCTTTAGAAGAACTAGCGTATTATAACTTTTCATACTAAAATTTAGCATCTGGTTAGCTCTAAGATTGATTACAAAGTGTATTAAATCAAAATGAATTAATGTTTTCAATCTATATCTATAAGTACATAATGATTCTCATTTATTTTCAGATTCCAAAAGGTATTTATTTTAATATAATTTTGAATGATTTATGCACAATAATTTTTTTTACATTTTTAAATTCCATTTACGGTTGTTGATTTATATGTTCAATTTTTAGTTCTTACAGAAAATGGAGCCAGCGAAATTGGCACCTTTGCCAGGAACACGTAAATTGAAAGTTACAGGTAATCAAAATTAATAAAAATTCTTTTTTGTATTATGAAGGATTTTTACAATGAATACAATAAATCAATACTTTTTATAATCAATTTTATGAAGTTATTGATATTTTTGTAATATTTAATTAAGAAACAGAAATTTGTATTCTTTTATAAAATCATTAATTTACTTCGAATATTTGATTGATCTTTTATGAATGTCAGCTAAAAAAACAATTAAAAATATTTTGTATGTGTGTGTGCACAAGCGTAAAAAACTTTTTCTTTGAGGAGTTAATTTTCAATGTTTTATTTTTTAATAAATCAACCTTTTCTTAAAAATATTTCCAGATACGAATACAAAATAAATTTTACGTTTCAAACAATGAAAATATTTTAAATTATTTTTCTGGAGATTAATTACTTTTTTTCCAGTGCTATTTATTTATTTGCTATTATTTATTAAAATTCAACATCTAATTCCTTGTCTTTCTATCTGTTCTTCTATTATTTAGAAGAGGAAGAATCTAGTGGCGATGAAGATTTCGAAAAGAAAAGAATGATGTTGAAGAAAGAAGCTCAAGTTTATGCAGAAATGAAAAAGAAACAACAGGGAAGAGGAAGAATGATGATGCTATAAAGTTTCAAACCAAAAAACTTTGGAAATCTTCCGAATTACATTTTTTTGTATGTTAGTCAATACAGTTTAATATGAGATAAAATATGCTGAAGATATGCTTTAGAAATTTAGAGAAGATCATTTCACAGATATTGAAAACTAGGTTTAATTTTGCAGACATTTATTCCATCATCAAAGATACATTTTAAGGGAATTTTTTTATAATGATTATAAATTAAAATGTGCATTAAAAGAACAATATTTAGGAAAGTTTTTTAAAGTAGAACATCGATATTTGCCGGATTTTCGATTTCCTAGATAATTTAGAAATGAGAAAACGACAGTTCAGTGGGAGTTGTTGATTTTCTACGTTTTTATCATATATATATATATTATCTGTATTTTATATTATTTTCTAAATTCTTATAGAGATTCATGTAATTTTTATGCACATATTATTGCATATGTATTACTTTTGAGACGAAATAAAAATGGTAAAACTTTATAATTTTTTTTATATCTTTGATTGTCAGCGTGAGCTAGAGGTGTAGGATTTGTAAAAGGAATAGATATTTTAAATTCTTAATGACTTTGTTAAGAATAGAACTTAAATGTCTAACAATTTAGATAAATTTAAATGAGTGAGAATCTAGAATGAACGAACACACAGTGATAGTTAAACCGAGTCACGTAATTTAGACCACTTTCTCTAAGTTATAATTATTTTCCGCCTATTCTTACTTCTAATAATATTACAAGTCCTTATATCAAACAATCAGTCCTACCTTAATCCAACTAAGATTCGATTTCTAAATGGAGACGTCTGGGCGCGCGTGCAATGGTATTTACCTTGTATTACTGGTTTACTTTCCAGGTAACTTCACGAGTGGCTGTCAATTCACCACGCTTGTATCTCTTCAAACATAACTTTCCCCAAATTGCCATCGTACTTACTGAAACTTCTGTTCTTTTAAAAGCTATCTTATTTGCATTTCTTGTTAACATTTCGCTTCTTGGGTTTTGGTTGGAAAAGAGTTGCCATTAATCTTAGCCACCAAAGAACCCAGAGGTTATGTTAAAGAAAAGACGCGTGAGCCTTTCACAACATATATATATATACATATAGGGAGAGAGAGAGAGAAGACATATTAGACTGAATTTTTGAGAAGTTAATCTGGTGAAGGACTGGGCGGCAAACTTACAGGAAGAGGTGACGATTCGGATTCATATAGCATTGTAGGGTCGGAAATACCTTTCTTCTACATGAGTTAAGGTCAAGAAAAGCAAAGACAAGAACAACAACAGCAACACGTTAGTGTAAAAGAACGTAGTTTAATGAGTAGTTTGGACTCATTACTCCAAAATGTTACAGTCACAGTGTATTATTATATCTAATAAGTGTAATGTTTCAATAATAAGAGGTGGGGCTCGCTGCATTTTCACAACTGTTTTGCTATTTTTGCTATCACATGCTATTTTTTACAGATGAATAAAAATAGCATGAGTCGGAATGATTCTCTTGATTATGTACTGAATATGTAGTTAATTATTTACGTCCACCTAAGAAGCGTTTAATCATTGTGTCCGTATTAAAAGTGGGATATGATTTTTAAAAAATGGGAAAGTTGTGTTATCAGCATTGTGGGGTGAATACCTGTAAATGAAAATTCATTTCCGGGGTTGATTCAACTCTTTGTTGGTCCCCTCCTGCCCAGTGCCAACTCCCCTCCTCTATTTTCCATCTGCTATTCGAAGGGTCTCTCTCCCCTCTTCCCTCCGCTTATGACCAAGGCTACCTTGAAGGACCAGGCCGCGACAGAGTTTTGATGACATCACGAAAGGAGGGAATGCTTTGCTACTCGCAGTGGCTGTCAAAAATATAAAGCTTACGACGTTTATTTCTTTTCAGGACGTAGAATCAAGATAGCCTTGTTATGACTCGCATTCCTTTCCGACTGTTACTTTCATTGCTGTGAGGTGTACAGAAAATTGAGGAGGGAGTGGGGTGTATGTGCTTTTGTGGTGACACATGAGCACATACACCCTTTCGTCCCCTCGTCACTGTGGCTCTATGTGGTCAATGTCTTTCTTGCTCTCTTCCCGAGCCACGTTACGGTAGCCTAGTGGTCAAGGTAACGGACTCGAGGTGGTCTTCTTACAAGTTCGAGTCAAGTATCACTGAAGACCCACAGTGTAGGGGAGTGATGCACGTCGAATTTGTCGAGAGCTCAAATATCTTCCCGTTGGTGTGGTAGTTAGGAGAGGGAGTGACAATTCGGGTGTCATCCTCGTCACTTGACCATGGTTCAAAATTACGAGATCCATCGCCTAAAGCCTCGTGTAGTTGAACAGTGTGATGTTAATATTCACTCACTTACTCACTTGCTCTCTTTCCAAAAATGTGGTAGAAGATAATTATGGACCTTCACTCTCTTTCATCTTGCATCCTCCCTGTTTCTGTTTTTTGTATTCCCTTTCAAGTGCGGTATTCATTTGCGCTTTATTTCTTTTCTGAGGACTTTCCTGTCTCATTAGTGAGACAGCATCTGTGTGTAAGCGTGTATGTTTTATATATTTTTAAGTATTTACATTGTCACTCTAACTATTAATCACTTTCCGGCACCCGGTGAGTGGCCACTTTTGTTAACTGCTTTTCCATGAATGTATTTTGTATTCCCCTATTCTCTAGAATTTTGAGGAAGGGTCCCTCATTCGGGACCTCATTTTGTGTATCTATTTCGTTTTGTCGTCAATAACTTATCCATTAGAGGGTCGGTTCGCAGCTTGAAACTCTTTGTGTAAGCTTGGATTCTCCCAAATAAGTAAAGCGCCTACGGTAGCCGAGTTGTCAAGGTATCAGATCGTGACTAGCCTTGTCACGAGTTCGAGCCCAGTACCACTAAAGACCCGCCATGTAGGCGTGTGATGCACGTTAAATCTGTCGAGAGCTCAAACGTCCTCCCGTTGGTGTGGTGTGGTAATTAGGAGAAGGGGTACCAGCTCAGGTGTCGTCCACGTAACTTGACCATGGTTCAAAATTGCGTGGTCCATCGCCAAAAGCCCTCGAGTAGCTGATCAGTGCGACGTTAATATTCACTCACTCACTCACCCGAGTAAGTAAGTAAAAAAAAAAATGTGTATGCCTTTTTTTTAGCTGTAAATTGTGTTTTCATTGAAAAGACAGAGAGCATTTTGTAGCATGGATTTTTATGAGAATAATTGCCATGATTGTATTTTTGTGATAGATTTTCGTATTATTGACTTATACTTTTTCTGTCATATTTCATTTGTTGTATGATAATGATATCCCAGCTTGGCTGATACTTTTGGGGACGAGGATGAAATTTCGCCAAGTTGGAGATAAATAAGAGTATGCACTAGACTAGAATTGGATGCAACCGTTTTTATTTGATAATTTAAGTATGAAGTATGTGGTTGGTGGAAGGGGAAAAGAGGTGGGAGGCCTCTGACCACTCCAGAGTGTTCTCCCTCTAAATTGGGGTGGAACCGAGCCAAATCGTTCTGTCACCTGCATGGTGCTCAAATCTACGGATAATGACAGGCGTCACTTAGTCCTTTGCCATGATGAATTTCGTGGGCCTTGATCTGGCATTAGTAACAACACAACAAGTATGAAGTATAGAGCACGAAAAAGGCATTTCTAATCCTGCAAATGCAAATTGATTCCGAATCGTTTTAGTACCCTCTATCCCTTTAGCAAGTGTTTTGTCACTCTGGTAGTGAATAACTGTAAAAGCTAGGAATTTCAGAGGCTGAGAAAATCTTAGAAAATATCAAGTTGAGAGCTTTAAATATTCTAAATGAGAAAATGCAGTACGTGTTATGTATAATTTCGATCATATTGAAAATAAGAAAAAGTTCTTTAAAAAATTACACAAATTCTTCAAAATATATAATTAATTGAATAAGATTACTAATAAAAAGTATCAAAAGGAGTAAAATTAAAGTTATTAATGAAGAGATAAAAGTAAAGATGATAAGAAAAATCTGTACTTACGTATTATCACAACCGTATTGGTGACATTCTATGAGAAACGAAGCACATGGTAGCCAATTCAGCACGTATGACACATGTGTGAAATCGGAGTTGCGAACTTGGCGAGTTATCTTGAACTTTGGCATTGTTGCAACAGTACGTAAGTACTAAAAAATCTAATACATTTTGAGTATGAGTGCATATTACATTCGAGACACAGGTGGTTTCTTGCGTTAAGAAGGTACTTACGTATTATCGCAACAATCGCCAACGTTCGAGATAACTCGCCAAGTTGGCAACTCCAATTTCGCATGTGTCGTATGAGCTGAATTGGCAATCATGTGCTTTATTTCATATAATGTCACCAATAGGTTGCGGTAATATGTAATTACCGTTAAGGGATTCCAAAATTAAAATATGAAAAAAAGTTTCACTTTAATTTGACAAAGGATAATGGAGTGAGGTATAAATTGTTTAATGGGGAAGATGCATGCGTATTCTGAATGGGCAGATCTTATTTATTTAAATTCTTATTGTTGTCTGCTTAGTAATTTGGCCATATTACATTTGAGTTCATTCACTGAAACAAAAAAGAACATATTAGTATTTAATATCACATTTTTATGGATCTTTCAATTGTGATTTTGTCTATTGAGAATTCAATTGTATTGCTTAGTATTAACAATTAAGTGTTATTTTCTTTTTAAAAAAAATGTTTCATGTTAAATTTTTGTGATATTTTTCCATACAAGCATCAATTATCCGTAACAATGACATTTCATACATGAATAAAAATGATTTAAACAACGTGATACAACAAAAATGTAATGATCAAATCTTTAGGTAACGACTATAATTACGAGATTCCTATTTTATTTAAAAAATTATACCCTCTTATCAGGATAAAGATTTCTAATAAAAGGATGTATTTTCCATAGTTAAAAATTATTAAACTTTTAACATGATAATCAGATGGCGTGAAATAAATATAAATGCATACGAATTAAGATTATATAATCTTTAAACCGAAATTTAATGCAAGTGATTTTGCGAAATTTGAAGCTGCGCTACGTTAAAAAACATTTGCCTTAGTATAAATTTACTAAACAAATTTATAAAGAATAATTAAAGGTTAGTAATTACCATGTTACATATATTGACTTAAAAATAGTTTTATTGTTATTTTCTTATACTTATATATCTATTTGTATTAAATGATGTTGACTAATATGTCAGTTAAAAGATTGATTTAAATATTATACATTACAAATGTCAGCTTCCATTTTTGGCTTAATTTGAATTTGTCCTTCATTCCTAAAGTATGCTCTGCTCCCTTCGATATATTTTGTAAATATTTTAGTTTAATATTTAAATGCTGATAATTATCTCTGATTCTTGACAAAACAGAATAAATTTGAAAAAAGTTTCCAAAAATAAATTTACGGAAATTTGATACACGAGTGCTACGCGCCAAACGCTGCTTGGCACGATTTCTTAATAGCGAAAATAATAAACAAAATAGCTTCAAAAATAAACAAAAGGATAAGCATAAAAAAATTTAGACTTCTACATACATCGAAGTATTGTTTATTCAAAAGAACTGACATACCTAATGAACTTAAAGGGTTATAGCTCTAGAATATAATATTTTTTCAAAAGTCTGGGATAATATCTCGAATAAAGGATTTCAAAAATATAAGACCCATCAAAATTTGTACAATTTGGGACTTTTTGCCCAAGCGTAGTATAAGGGGGAAAAATTTTGATTTGGGTTTTTTTATCAAAAATGCCATGGTGAGATAACGAATTACTGAAAAAATTAAAATAAATAATTCTGAAAAAAAATACCTAGGCGAACGCTTTTTTTCCCCCAAAAAAAGGACTGCGCCGGCCCCCCTCCCCTATACTACATTTTTAACCCGGGCCCCGTAAAAAGGGGGGGGCGCTTTAAAAGCCTTATATACCTAAAAAATTTAAAAAAAACAGCTTGAAAGTGTAGGGGGCGTTATACACCGGTGCGGGGTTATACGCCGGTTTCCTACGGTAAATAATTTTTATTGTAATAATATTTTTAAAACAATTTTATATACATTTTCTAACGGTGACACAAAAATTCATAAGTATTATCCATTTATACGTTTTTTGTAATATCACGGTTCCAAAGAGTGGGATCCCCTTTAAATCTTTTTTAAAAAATTTTTTATTTAAAAAATTTTCTTGAACCCGTTTGGGTTTTACTTGAATTTCAGAAAGTGGAGAAAATTCATTACTTAAGTCCTATCGCAGCAATGCCAACGTTCAAGATATCTCCCCAAATTGGCAACCTCGTTTTCCCACATGTATGGGAACCTAAAATTGGCAACCACGTGCTTCGGTTCATATAATATCGCCAATAAGGTTGCGATAGTACTAAGTACCGAAAATCCCCATATTCCATAGTTTTTCCACAATTAATAACAAACTTTCCTAAGAATCGCGGCTTACCGCTTTTGATGGTGAATAGGTAAATGTTTATTCATGTATTGCATTCTCAGCTGTTTTAAAATTTCACTCTAAAGTTTATTCTCAGTGAGTGAGTGAGTGAAGATTAACGTCGCACTATTCAACTACACGAGGGCTTTTGGCGACGGACCTCGTTATTTTAAACCATGGTCAAGTGAAGAGGACGACAGCTGAGCTGGAACCTCCTCTCCTAACTACCACACCCAACGGAGGACGTTTGACCCGACAGTTTTTAACGTCCACCCCCCCTACACGGCGGGTTTTCAGTGGTACTGAGCTCGAACTAGACACGCCAGCCATGATCCGATCCCTTGAACCCCTACCAGGGCCCAAATTTTTCCACCCAAAAACTCTGCTGATTCAGAACAATTATCGTGACTGGAACCAGAACCAGTTTCCCCCGAAAAAATTTTAAAAAGTCTTTTTGCACCGTTGTAGACCCCTTGGGAAGTAGAATCATAAAACACGTAGTATTTTCCCTTTTTTAGTGTAAAACCGAAAACGGGGATCTGACAAAGTTTTGGGTTTCTTTTGCTGGGGTGGTGCTCTAATATAACAGCTGATACAGACTAAAATTTCAAGCACTTGGGGATAAAAACCTCCCCGTAAAATTTTGGAAATTTCCCCAACAAAAACCCATGATTTTGAAATCAGGGGTTACAATTAGAAAACGGAACCAGCTTTGGGTTTCCAAAATAGAGATGGTTTGAATCTGACTGGCATAAGCTCATTAAGAAGAATTTTCGACGTGAATTTCTACTTTTCATCCATATGAGACATTTTAAGAAAAAGGGGGGGAATTTTTCGCACTATTTTTAACCTATTGGGGAATTTTATGAAACAAAGCACATGAGTGTCAATTCAGCCCGATTTAGCCCGGGAAAATTGGGGCGCCAATTTGGGGATTTTTAATAGAGTTTGCGATTGTTGAGATAATACATAAGTACCGAAAAAGGTATTAATTTTAAGTTTATTGGGGCCTTGATGGAGTTGAGTGTCAACTTACGGACAAAAGGATTGTCAGATTAGAAACAACGGTCCAAAAATTCCCTTTTTAATATCAGAAGGTTAGTGGTAATTTTAAATTATTTTAAAATCCCCAGAGATAAAAAAAAGGTGAAAAATTCAGGACTAAGAGGGAAAAAAGGGAAGGGGATTAAAAAAACGATTGATAAAAATTTTCCCGGATATTGTCAGGTGAAGAAAGTTACATTTAATGCGCAACAGTTTTTTAGTTGAAACTGGAAAGCTTTTGAAATCCCACGACAACAGTAAAGTTAACAGTTACTCTTGAGATACAGTCATAAATTTTCGTCCGTTCTCCAAAGGGGGAAAAGTGCGGAAACCCAAATTTGGAAAATTTTTGGGGGAAAAGCAATTGAAATTTGTATAAGAACCAATATAGTTAAGTAAAATAGTTTGATTGAATTGCTCAAAAATTGTTTGTTTGAGAAAGTTGAACAATTTTCCGAAATTTTAAATTTAGACACTAAAATTAAATGTTATTTTTTAAATGGCAAATGTTTCATTCTCTAAAATAACATCAAGGATAAAAGTAATTATTTGAGTATTAAGATATATATATATATATATATATATGAAAAGTTTAAAACCTTTTTTTAACTACAAGGTAAACATTGTTTAAAATGGAAGATGTTGATATAGAGGAAGATATAGAAGAAAAATTATTCGATCTTCAAAATAACATACAACACATTGAAAGAAAAATGAGAATAACAGGTAAATATTATCAATTTTTTGTAATGAATTGTTTTACATTGCAGATAAAATCAGATATAAATATTGTGCTTGATTTCAAAATTCCTTTTATTATTTGGTAATTTTTAAGAAAACAATAGTGAAAAATTTCACTTGTGTCATAAGTTATGACGTCATAGAACACCAGAAATTTCGCGAGAATCCTGTATATAATCAACAAGTCGCCCAAAAGGGATGCTAATTTTTCTGTATCACCAAAAGTTCGCCAGATTCCCATTGAAACGAGATTATAATATAAGGGACGACGTTGTTTGCAAATATTACAGTTTTCATCATAAATAAATGAAAAAAAAGTAATATTAATTAAGCATTCAGATTTAAATTGCTTACACAATTGCGAAAACAACCTTTTCTAAATAGTATTGTTCATAAGGTCCCTAAAAAAGGAATTTTCTCTCTAAGAGATAATTCTATGTATGTGCGGTGATTTCTATGTATCGCAAATAGCATTGACAAGAGTTCCTCTTCGACATAATTGTCAAAGACATCGCCAAAGCGTGGATTTCCAGAATTGAAAATTGACAATTTGAGAGTTGCCCTTCCCCGAAAAGTTGCACCTAAGGCTAGCTAAAGATACAACCCATTGATGTAGAAATTAGTTCCTTTTGAGCTATTAACAGTGATATCAAAATTTCTCGAATCTAAAGGAAGTATGATACACATCAAATTTGGACTGAAATATTTCGGGCTTCAGAAAATATTTTTCTTAAATTATGTGTATTTATAACCCAAAACTTTTGAAACGTGTTTTATGCAAACTATTTTGATACAACTTTAAGAGAGTATTAAAATGTTAAAAAATAATGCATAGCAAATTTATTTTGAGAATTTAAAATTTTAATAAGATCTCTCTTTTGAAAGTATTTCTTTCCGTGACTTTTCAGATAAAGATTTGAAAACTAATTTATATTTAAGAAACAATTATATTTATTCTTTTTTAAATTTTGGGGAAGGGAAAAAGTGAACTACAAAGTAGAAACTAAAAACAAAAATCTAAAAAAATGGGAAAGGGCGAATAAGAAAAGTATAATCTGATTGTTAAATACTAAATGTGCACATCGTTAACACAAGAATTGTACTAAGTTCATTATATCTATATACACATATGAAAATAATTTTCAATTTTTTTACAGAATCTGAGAAAAAAGCCGATGCAGTGGAGAGTAACTCAAAAATAAAGAAAAATGAACTGGAAATAAAACGACTGAAAATGGAAATTAAAGAGCTACAAGTTCGCATAGAAAGATACCAGAAGGTAAATTTTAAGCCATTGAGAGAGAGAGAGAGAGAGAAAAGCAACTACACAATATAAAGTTTCATTAAAAACGTTAAAGCTGGGGTGGGCATTAAGTCGATCGCGATCGACGGTGGACCGCCAAGACATTTAGGGGTGACCGCCTTCACGTAAGACCTATGACTCGCATACTAAAAGGAATATATTTGTGGAACACCGACGCTCAAAATCAAACAATAGTAGAATTGATTGGATTTGTTAATACTTTCAAAAACAAGTTAAAGCTAATATCTCTTCTCAGTTGATGAAGAAGGAATTAAAAAATTTCCAAAATATCTATGATTTGGTTAAAAATGGAGGTATATACATTAAGCAAAGAGTAATATTATCATGGAAATAATAAAACTGCCCTCCAAATTTGAGAGACGTTTTCAAGAATTTACTAAACTAAAACAAATAGCTGCATTCATGTGTTACCTATTTGGTAATCTTGATGTGGATAATATAACTGAACCGATGTTATATGTTCTCTTTATCTCTTGAGGAAAACGAAGTTTCTTCTTTAAAATGACGTAATTTTAAAAGAATAACTTTTGGAACCTAATGGTCGAAGTATAAAGTATCCTAATTTAAAAAAAAAGCTGCATTTCTTTTAATACCGTTCTTTTGCTGTACCTGCCTGTGTGAATCTGCATTTTCAACGGTGAATATAATTAAGACAACATATTATTCCCGTTTCACCGACGACCACTTAGAATCCAATGCAGGAGTAGCAGTTAGTAATTATATTTCGAGACATTCAAGATTGGGAGGACAGTTTGCAAACTAAGTCTTCTACGGAGACTATAACTACGAGAATTAACTTTAAATGAAAATGATTTATTTTTTAATGTATTTTGAAAGGTTTGATAACATAAATGCATCATTTGATATTATTAAATTTGTGTGTATAATTATCATGTTTGTATCTTGCATTTTGCTTAAAACATAGTTTTAAAAAAGAGTAAGTTTTTTTTTATTGTAGTTGTATGTAGGTAAGTACATGTTCTGTTATTATTATTTTTATTATAATATAAATATTGTTGAGCCTTTTTTTTAGCTCACTACACCTACGCCACTGGGTGAACCGCAACATCTTGAAAAATTAGAAATACACCTTACCCTGGAAAACTGCCCACCTCTGCGTTAGAGGGTTTAATTTTGAAATTGTGCTGCAGATAATCAGAAACATTTACTTTATGCCTAGCACTGCAATTTTGTTTCATTTGAAATTGTTATTCCAGAAATGTATACAAAGTTTGTTAAAAAAGGATCTAATTTTTGCCCAGGAAAAATATGTTAGTTACTGCGGGATTTGGATCCTAATCAAATTCAAAGTAGACCCCCTGCGCTTTCATACACTTCCCCCAGCATTCCTTCCACTGGCGAAAACACTTCTAAAAGGCTTCTTTTAGAATGGTGTTCAACTCCGCCATCGCATTTTGCATTATCTCATCTCTACTCTGAAAACGGGATCAGTGGCATTTTCATTTTCGGGAACAGCCAGAAGTCGCAAGGAACCAGATTTAGCGTTGATAGTGTCCCGTAGCTTCTGTGCAGCTGCAAGACGGTGTTATTTCTGTTTCACAGACAAAAGCTAGGGAACAAATTTAGCAGCTACTCTGCGCATGATCACACAAAACCACATGTGCAGTACATGTACTGGTATGAACTTGTTCAGAAGTCTCTTTTAGGGTCAAACAACGAGCTTTCATTCTGAGATTTTCCACCTTTTCAGCAACAGCTACTTTTCGAACGGTTTGTGGCATCCCAGAACGCTGGTCACTCTCTACCGACGTGCGGTCACTTTTGAATTGGTTCCTTAATGACACTCTTTAATATGTGTGAACCACATAGCATCATTTCCAAACACTTACTGAATCTAACGAATTATTGATTTTGACGAAATTTGATGCACCTCTATTCGAGAAATTGAATATTTTGAATACATATTGAATATATTTGAATATGTATTGAATACATTTAAATATATTTGAATATATTTAAATATATTTGAATATATATTGAATATATTTAAATATATATTCATTTACTATTACTAAACATTTAAGAAAAATATCCAGTTATGCTGCCTCAATAGCCGTTCATAATTGGGAAATTGTCGCTGGCACAGGATTTTGCGTACGAAGTGCCCTTTCGATGATCATGGCTCATTTATACGCTCAATAGGATTCATGTCTGACGATATAGTTGGTCAAATCATTAGTCAGAATTGTACAAAATTTTTCCCAACAAGTCACAGAAAGGGTTTTGGCCAGGTGATCAGGCACATTGTCTTCCTGGAAAATTCCATTGTTTTTTCGGTCTATGAATAGCTGCAAATGGTCTCGAAGTAGTTGAACATAACCATTTTGAGTCAATGATTAGTTCAGTTTGACCAAAAGTCAAAACGCCATGTAGAAACAGCCTCCCAAAATTATGGAGAATGCCTAGCCTGCACAGGGCCTTGTTGGTAACTTAAGTACATGGGCATTGGAGGTATGCACAACAATCAAACTACCATCAGTTCAAATCAACTGGAATCAAGACTCATCAGACCAAAAAAGGTTTTTCGAGTTTTCTATGGTCAAAGCGATATCCTTGCATCCAGCAGAAGTGTTGCTGGGATGACAACAACAAAAAGGAAAATATCTTTACATTTTATATATGAAATATTTTATAAAAATGTTTTATTTCAGACAGACGAAAATATTGTTGCTAAAGAATTTCAAAAGCACTGTCGAGAATTAGGAAATTTCAAGGGAAAATCAGCGAAGGTAAACATATATTAATTAATGTAGCCAAATATTTCCTTAATTTTTCTGTTTAACGAAATCATTACGCCCCATAAAAGTTTATAAGAAATCTTAGTTGTTAGATATTTACTATTGAAATTATCTTCATATAATATGCTTGAGGATCCTTTTCTGAAAATATACATAAATAAATACCTTTTTCTAAAAGTTTAGTTGCAGACTCAATTGCTTACTCCCATTTCATAGATATGAACAAACTTTTCAAACAATGGGGATTTCTTTACCATCCTTTCTTTTAGAAAATCACAAGAGCGAATTTCGAATATATATATATAGCGATTTACTTCACATTTTTTTTAATGTTTAGGAATTTAGAAATATGATGATATAGTAGCAATAAGAGCGATAACTCGGATTCCAAATTCACTGCTATAAGTATAAAAAACACTATACGTACTATGCGGAGGGTCAAAGTCCTATATGAGCCAATATTCATAGGTGTTTATAGAAAGATTACAAATTTAGATCATCTTTAGCGTAACCAAGCTTTTCAAACCTTTTTATCAGATCAGTTACCGTTATTTTGGAAAACTTAGGTCGACTTCCGCATGTTGAAGAAATGTTTCGTAGAAACACTTTTTTCTTTTTACTACATGTATAAATAACAATTATTAGCAATAAAAATACCATCTTAGGAAAAATTTTCGTAATAGCTGGAATTATTTTTAAAATGGCGAGGAACTGATGTACAACGAACGATTTTGCTTTCTATGTATGATGTTGAACTATTATTTTTGTTTGTTACTATTTATTCCTTTTTTAATTTAATTTAATGAATTAGTGATTGAAAAAACTGTTACAAAAACTCCACTACAAGTTCAAAAAGATGTATTTGGACTTGAGTGGATTAATAGAAAGTATTTTTTAATAACGACTGAAAATTTGAACAAGATTATATATATATATATAAAGGGAGAAAGTGAACTAATAGTAATAACTGAAACAAATAAATGTTTGAAATATTTAGGAAGCTGTTCAAATGTTAGAAGCTGAGGCACTCGATCTTCAACGTAAAAGCAAAAGTTTAAATCATGAATTGGACCTAATGAACAGAACATTACAACACAATGAAGAACAGTATAAAGATATGATATCGAACTGTGATGCTGATTTTGAAAATGAACCAACTGAATATCACAGTATACAAGTAACGAATTTTATTTTCTCTATAGCTTATAACTTTTAATATTTATTTAAAAAGGAATTAAAATTTTTATTGTTTATTAATGTATAATACAAAAATTCGTCATGAATGTTAATATCACAATGTTTTTTGTTTTTTACATTTCAGTATACCAGAGAATTAGAAAATGAATGCCAAAAAATAAATAAATGTATCACTGAGTGCGAAAACGCGGAAACCGTGTTTAAACAGATGAAAGAGCAGCTGGAAGAGGTAACAGATTATTCAGTGAAAGCACGTGTAACGAATGGACTAAATTCTTGACGGTCACATGATAAAGACAAACGCGTGTTCGACATTGAATTCAAAAAGGACTTTAAACTAACTTGTACTTTTTATTCTGTTCGTGAAACTTAGATGAAATTTCAAATTTCATATATAATTGGGTAATGGGTTCAAGTGTTATTAAAAAGAAATTTCAGCAAAAGGATTTTAAAATTTAAGAAAAAATCTTGTTTTATGGGGTCACAGGGGTGTTGAATTTCTCTAGAGGTCTGAAAATATAAACAATTTTCAAACAGGTATAATTTTTAAATTGAAATTAAATGATTCGAAACTTTTACACATTATTTATAAAAGGATGAGGCTTCAGAAAAGTATAAAATTATTAAAATATAATAATAATTTTAAAAATCATAAGTATATAAAAATTCTATAATAAATATTAAGTATTTTTTGCGTTGCGCACGCTTTTTCTAAAATAGTAGCCTCTGATGTATAAAACTTTGTAGAATTATAAAATGCACCATACTCTTTAAACCCTACCTAATTTTAGTATTATATATCTTTTGTATTTTAAAATATTAAAGAAATATTGCAATTTTTTAAATATTTTTTAAAAATGTGTATTTTTTTTATTTATTAAAATATATAAGTTATTATTCTATTTATATAAAAATAGCTACAGTGTCATAAGAATACATTTAACTTTATAAATAAACTTATAGCTAGTAATTAATGTGCTACTATTTTAGAAAATAGCATGCGCGACTTAAAACTTAATAAATATTTTTGATAGAAATTTTTTAATTTCATAATGCTTATAATTTTTAAAATTATGATTATGTTTTAAACATTTTATACTTTTCTGAAGCCCCATTCTTTTATAAATAATGTGTAAGAGATTCGGTTTATTTAATTTAAATTTAAAAGAATTATACCTGTTTGAAAATTGTTTATAATTTCAGACCTCTATAGAAATTTAACACCCCTGAGACCCCTTATACATGTACTTTTAAATAAAGTGACATATATTACATTTTTAAAACAAAAGGTGTAATTTGGCAACAATGAAGCGCATGAACTGATTAGCTGAATACAGATTATTGCATTTATCGCAACTATGACGTCACATGAGTTTTTGCGCTGATTGGCTAGAAACACGTGGTTGCCATTATTATGTGACTAAATGACGTCACATGAATTTAGTCCATAGTAGCTAATTATTGCAAGTATATTAGCTTTTTATTTACCATTTACATAATATCCCGTTAACTATTTTCGCCTGTAATAATTATATTTCATTGATAAACTTCAAATATGTATATATGTAATCCGAACATGCAAAATACACGACGTTACTTAACGGTTTAATAAAAAAATTCCATTTAGAAAGTTTAAAGCATTTCTAAAACACCTTGATATAACGTAAAATATAATAACCAAGAGTGGTGGTTAGATTTCTGTACGTAACAGTAGGTAAGTGGCAACGTTGCATCACAAAACAATCATTTTTAATATGTTACTATGGTATATAACAGCGTCTAAGTTCTGCCTGGAACGTTGAACACAGGCAAAAGTGAGGACATAATCCCCAGATTTTCTGAGATTGAAGATTCCATACCTTCTCATCAGATGCAGAATTATTTAATTGGTTATTTAATTTTATTAGCACAAGGCTCTATCTAACCAAGCTAAGACACATATTTGTTAATTGAAAGAAGGAAAAGGAGAAAGTGGAATAGCAAAGAAAAGGATAGTAATAGAAAACCAAATTCCTCGGTCATTTTTTGAGTTAAAAATTTAATGTAAGAAGGGCTCTGCGGGATGTTTAATTCAAAATTGCTTAATTTATTATTATTGTATGTTGTAAAATAATAATTTATAGCGAAGCAAGGTCAATTGAGTTGGGTTAGTGTAAGTACTTCACCATTATTGGTGCAGAATAATTATTGATTGATTAAATTAGGGGTCTTCAACCTATCACGCTCGAGGGCCAAATTAATAAATTTAAAATGATCCACGAGCTACATCAAGAAATTTACAGTGATTTGTGGGCCACACGATTGTGTCATATATATATATTCATTACCATAAAAATTTGAGTACCAAGAAAAAGTCGTCAAAATGAAACGAAATTTTATATACGTAAGTACTACCTACAGTGATATAAGTTAGTGATTAGAAAATCAAAAAAAAAGAATAATTTATTGCAAAAAAAAGTAGAAATGAACGGAAGTTTTTGTACTCTGTTAAACCCCATCTAGCGCGAATATCGATGCGATACGAGCGGGCATTGAGGCATATAAGTTTCGTATGATGTCCTGAGATATCCCGTTCCACAGTTGCTTTAAACGCACCTCTAGTTCGACTAAACTCGTAGGCTGCCCAACTTGCCTTCCCAAATGATCTCGGATATACTCGATTGGTGTCAAAATTTGGGGATCGGGAAAGGGCCCGGGGAAAGGGGGGTAATTGGGGGGATTTTCTTTTTTTGTGGAAAAAGGCTTTTTTTAAATGGTTAAATATATGGAACATTTTCCCCAAATAATAGCCTTAAAAAATTTCTTTTGGGGTAATATTAAATATTTATGTTTATAACACAAAGTTTAGGTATCCTTAAAAGACGATTTGCTTTTTTAAGGGTTTTCCTTCCCAAAAGATTTATTTTTCAAATTTAATTTAGGTTTTGAGGAAAATAACCTTGTTTTAAATTTTGTTGTACCAACCAATTTTTATTCCAACAACCCTCAATGTAAGAGCTTTTGTAAAGCAATATGGAAGGGAAAATTCCTTGCCCCATTGGAATGAAATTAAACATAATAAATTCTTTAATCTTAACCAAGAGAATAATTAATCATTTGAAGATTTTTAATTTTTTTCCCTTTTCTTTCAGGGAAACGGGTTTTTTCAATGTAAATTTACTCTGCCCGGCAAAAATTCTCAAAAAATAAAAAAAAAGAAATTTCCACTGAAAAACCCAAGATATTTTCCCCCTGAAAGAAAATGCTAAATTTAATCAAAATTGTCACCCCAAATTTAAAATTTTTAAATTAATAAACAAAGTTTCTTACTAATTTAAAACTCCTAAAAAAAAGTTAACCCCCTTATTTGGATTAATTAATCATATTTTAAAGGCCCCCTTAAATTAAAAATTTTTAAAAAATTTTTTTTTATGGAATTTTTTTCAAAGGGAAATTTAAAAAAAAAAAAAAATTATAAAAATTTTTATTAATTTAAAATATTTAAATAAATTCCCTTTTTGGGGAAAAAAAATTAAA
Source organism: Trichonephila inaurata madagascariensis (assembly GCA_019973955.1). Lineage (NCBI taxonomy): Eukaryota > Metazoa > Arthropoda > Arachnida > Araneae > Nephilidae > Trichonephila > Trichonephila inaurata. The sequence goes on along the minus strand of BMAV01012301.1, from coordinate 20,088 downwards.
CAGTTAATAATTAACTTTTTTTAAAATTTTTTTTTTTGTTTAAAAAAAATTTTAAAAAAAAAATTTTTTTCTTTATGTTAAAAGTGAGGAAATTTTTTTTCAAATAAAAAATTTTTATATTTAAAACAAAAAAAAAATAATATCTTTTTTTGGGATAAATTTTAAAGAAATAAAAATTTTTTTTTTTTTAATAAAAATTAAAAAACAAAAAAAAATTTTTTTTTCCAATTTATTTTTACCAATTAAAAAAATAGTTTTAAAAATTTTTTAAAATTTTAATAATTATTAATTAAAAGGAAAAATTTTAAAATTAAAAAAATTTTCCAAATCCCCCCAAAACTTTTTGGGTAAATAAAATTTTTAAATTTTTTTTTGGTAAAGGGGAAAAAATTTTTTAAAAATATAAAAAAAAAATTTCTTTTATAAAATAAAAGTTTTTTAAAAATTTTTTTTTGGGGTAAGTTTATTTTTGTTTATAAAAAATTTTTTTCATGTTGGTTCATAAAAAATTGCTTTTAAGGTTTCCTTAAATTTTTTTTAAAAAAAATTTTTTATTTTTTTTTAAAAAAAATTCTTATTTTTTTTGGGAATAAATTTTAATTTTTTTATTTTAATCTTTTAATGTAAAATAATAATTTTTTAAACGTTTAAAAAGGGCCCCTCCATTTTAAAAATTAAATTTTTATAAAAATTTTTAAATTTTTCCAAAAAAATAATTTTAAAAAGGGAAATTTTTAATTATTTTCCTTTTCTTTCAGAATTTTTTGTTTGTAAATTTACTGCTAAGCGCGCAAAAAGAATATGAACGTCAGGAAGAAAATAAAGAAAAAGAAATTTCACAGGAAAAACGAGATATTGGTTCTCTGGAAGAAAATAGCTTAAATGAATCAAAGAAATTGGTACGAAATTTAAAAGTTTTAAATTATAAATAAATGTATTCTATAAAATAATGTAATTCTCCTTGAAATAGAATTATAGTAATTCTCTGTTTATTAGAAATTAATTTTATTAATGCATATTATTTTTGTATGGGGATAAAAGAGTCGTTTGGAAATTTTGTAGATAAATATCTTTAAAACAAACACTTCTCTCTCAAGGATATTTACTGATGAAAAAAAATTCATCATGAGAAATCAAAATTAGCAGTAAAATGAACAATGAAATTCGAATCATAAAACCACAATATCTGGTTTTAATGTTTTAAAAAAATAAATTCAAAATAAGTTTTTTCTTCAATTTAACCATTCGATGTAACAACATTTTAAACTATTTTAATATTATTTTCAGAGCCGTTACATAAACCTCCACATATACCGGTCTTTTTGCTATTAGTTCCTAAAACAAAAATGAGGTTTTTCCTTTTCATTAGTTTAACATAAGATGAAAGCAGAATTTTTTTTTGGCCAACTTTAAATATCACTATCAAGGGCTAACACAGAATCATAAATATTATCTATGAGGATACAGGGTAATATAACCTGAAAAAATTATTTTTCTTTATTTTTTAAATAGAAAATATTAGAGACAACCAAGAAAACCTTTTTTGCTTTATAGAATGTAATGAGATACACAAAATTGTATATATAGTTTTGACAAAAAAGATTCTGATAGTATTTATAACCATTAAATGTATTTAAAAATTAAAATCTATGAAATTTGAAATATTATTTATTGTTATTTGTGCTTAGAAATAAACAAAAAACATTTAAGGAGATACATAATGTAGATATTTTTAAATCAAGATGGAAAAGCGCCAAATGTGCAAGTTCTTTTTTTTGGGTTATATTTAGATTTTTTGGGAAAATAATTGTTAAATAATTTTTTCTTGTATCAGATAAGGAGATTTTACTTATGTTTATAAAGATAAATTGTCTCATGTCATGACTGTTTTCACAATGCATTTATTATGCATAATAATAATAATAATAGCAATTATTATTATTATTTATTACTACAGAAATATACTTTTAAAGGCATGCTCATTTTTTTTATAAAAATTCTTCAATTAGAAGTAAATTTAAAATCGTGGAAAAGTAACTTACTAATAATGTTTAAGTTAATGTAAAAATGAATAATTCTGCCTGTTTTACAAAAGCAACTATTTTTCATGTTTCTTATATTGTAGAAAATGCACGCATACAAAAAAAATAATAATTACAAATAAACAGTAATTCTACTGAGAAGGCCCACAGAAAATATGAATAATGATTGACTGATTATTTATTATTGTGTCACTTTTAATAAGAAATTATATTGTTTTTAAATTTATTATTTTACATTTATTGTTTTGATACAAATGATTTCTTTAGGTGAGATTCTCGGAACAGACGGATGAAGATCAAGAAAAACGACCTTCTGAGCAAGAAACGGAACTAGTTAAAAATGAAAGAAATTCTTGAAAGAATCAAAGATACGGTCGAAGTTTCAGACATCCAGGTAATTAAATATTAAATTAAGATTTTTCAAACCAAAAGAAGAAGAAATGTTGAAAACATTAGTCAGATGTCAAATAAAAGTAGGAAACAAAAAGAAGGGGTGGGGGGGCGTCACTGATTTTAAAAAATAGAATGTGAGATAATAATGAAAAAAAAAATTGTGTTTCTTAGAATTTCATTTGCTTTTATTAAGATAGAAATTATATGATATAAAAAGATTAATACATTTTTGCTTTATTAGAGTTTCCTTTGCAGATATTTTAATTTTATGTTTGAATTAGATTTTAAGCAACATTTATTGAAAACAGAATGAATTTTTGGGTAAATTAAGGTATTCAACTACTTGCGACAAAATTTTTTTGAAAAAATGGAAATAAGGAGATTTTTTTGTGGTTTTTAGATTTATTTAGTACATTTTAAGAAAACAAAGTCTAAAATTAAGAAGAGAAAAATAAATTATTACTATTAAAATGGGAAAAAATGTAAAAATTTTGACAAAAAGTTACATAAACGGGCCCCTTTCCCTCAAAAGTAAATGAACAAATTCTCAGTTTTTCTATTTTGATGTATTATTCTTTTTTTTAAAATGACCTTCGGGGATAAGAATATTTTAATTTTACAAAACTGGAGCACTTTATCTTAGTGATTAAAAATTGCTTAAAGAAACGGGATTATTTCCGCGAAATTTTGTTGATAAATCTGAATGTTAAAACTCTTTCTATTCACAGCCAAAAAAAAAAAATTTCATTTTATTCTTAAAACTTTTGAGCAATCACTGCCCCCGTTTGATTTTTTTGAAAAAAAGGAAAAACAACAAACATTTTGAGTAAAACGCTTTTTAAAAAGTTTGACATTTATGTAAAGTTATGAATCTTTTTTACTAAAACACTTTAGTTTTGTTTCTAGTGAATGGAAAAAAAAGAACTTGGTTTTTTAACAGAAATAAGATGGCCTGAAAAATAAAATTAAAAGAAAATTTCGATATTTGAAGAAAATCTGATTTTTGGGTATCGGGTACCTTAAGATAAATCGTTTTTGCTTTCAGTTTTTTATTTTTACATGGTTTGATTACAGTGTGACACACACACACGCAAAACGAGACTAAGTGTGTAGCTTGAAAAAAGTGTGGAATTGGCAAGAACTGTTTTGATGACGTCATCCCACACCCCTCCTCTATCCATTTGGCCAGTTTCACCTTAATCGATCATACCAGTTCAACACGCGCAACTGCATTCTGCCGGAAGAATGTCAAATCAAAATCAAGTTTCTTGTGAAGAAAATTTAGCACAAAAAAAATTTTTAAAATATTCCCGGTTTTTGGTGAAAAAAGCCTGTGTGTGTTTTGTGGCATTAGCGGTTTTTAGGGGATAATGGGGGCAAAAGTGGAAAAATAATGAATGGGAACCCAATCGCGATTATAAACAAAACATTGCCCTTTCGTGTAAGGGGGGTTCCCACCCCTTATATGGGCAACTGTTAATCAACACGCTACATTGAATCAAAAAGACTTCGGAAAAAAATTTTGGGAAAAAAACCGAAGGAAAAACCCCCCACCAGTCCTATCGTCAAGCAGTTTTGACCACGAAAAATTTCTGTATCATCCTTTTCACTTGATTTTTCCTCATGGGTTTTTTTTTTTTACCTCCAAAAATCTTGCTGAAAGGGGCCCATTTCACTTCGTTGAATGGGGTTTAGGCAAAAGGAGAATCCTTTGGTATCCATACGTTGGAACCGTGATTTTCAAAAACTATAAATGGATGTATTTATATTTTGTGTCCGTTAGAAAATGTATATAAAATTGTTTTAAAAATAGTATTACAATAAAAATGATTTAAAATACAATATTTTGACAAAAATGAACATAGAATGACCCGTTTTTTAAAAAATTCTCCTTTTTGGGAAAAAAGCTTCTATTATAATAAATTTTCCCGTATATAGCTCGACCCCCGACAGAGGCTCAACTAGAATTTTTTAAAAATATAACTTAGAAATGGGTTTTTTTAAGTTTTTTTCCAAAAAAAGAGGGAGAAATTTTAATAAAAAAAGAAAAATTATTTCAATGGGTGGTAACTCTGAAAATAATGTGTTTTTCAAAAATTTGTTAAACCTTTTAAAAAAGTTTTTAAATAAAAAGAAAGCTTTTCAAAAACTGGGAAAAAAAAATTATTCTAAGTTTTTTTTCCAAAAATTGTATTTAAATAAATTTTTGTCAAAATGTCCAAAACAATTTTTATTTTTTTTAATCTGGGGACAAAATATCAAAAAAAATCCATTTTTGCCTGAAATCCCGGTTCCGAACTTTCCTATCCAAAATTTTCAATCTTTTTTTCAAAAAATTTTTTTTTGTGAAAAATGCTTCTATTATAAAATATTTTTGCCTGCCCTTGCTAATCTTAGAAGGGCCCAATAAATTTTTTTGAAAAATTCACATTATTTTTTCAGAGTTAAATTGAAATAATTATTGGCGTTTTTTTTTTAAAAATTTTTTCCCCCCCTTTTTCGTGATGGATAAACCCATTTAAATTATATTTTTAAAAATTTAGTTGAGCCTTTAAGAGGGGTTTTGCAATACAAAAGGAAAAAATTATTATAATAGAAGCATTTTTCACAAAAGGGAAATTTTGAAAATTCTTTCAATCTTTTTTTTAAAATATTTTTATTAAATAATTTTTTTTGTATTCTTAAAAAATTTTTATCATTTTCTAATCTAAAGAATTTAATATCATGAAATTACCCAATTAATTTTTGAAATCCGGTTCAAGTGGGATCCCCTTTAAAGCCTTTCCCCTTTTTCCCAAATGTCCGAAGGCAGCACTGAATGAAAAAGTGTTTGAATCAAAGGGGGACTTTTTAAAAGGTGATAATGTCACGGAGAACCGATTCTGTACTACAGGGGGTTTTAGGACCCCGTTTTTTTTTTTGTGTCATACCTTGCATAATTCAAGAATCCGGGCCTTGTAAATAAAGGCTACTATTAGTAATTTTGAGTAACATGTGAAAAACTTTTTGACGAGGATTTCAATGTATATAACTAGCTTTCTTTTAACTGGTCATCATTGCTTTAAACCTTTAATTATTCCACGAGGGAAATAATAATTTTTGCTATTCCCTATTCAAACGCAAAACAAAATTTCGGCACAAAACTATTCTCATTACTCGAATGAATAGGACATAGGACCTTTAGGAGACTTATGGATAAAAGAAATGATTTTTATAACTCAAATTTCATTAAAAATACTCAGCCAAAGCCTTTCATTATGAAAAAACAATAATGCAAATTAAATTTTCTATTTTAAAGGACCCTTTTGAAAGAATTAAAAGCATATGAACTTGCAATAGGAAATCTTTCAGTTTCTAATCAGCTATTTTTGAATTTATAGTAACTCTAAAAGTCCCAGTAGCCGAGTGATAGCGTTTCGCGCTTCCACACCACAGGTTCGAGGTTCTATCATCGGCTGGGCAAGATCAACTCAGCCTTTCATCCCTCCTGCAATGGGTCGATAAATGAGTAAAAATCTTGCTTGGGGACTTAAACACTGGGGTTCTCGCTTCAAACCGACCACCCGATTGGGGGCTTGCTCACGCACCCTGCACCCTTTTACGTATACTGGGATGGGGACAGGGCCCCCGGCCCCCTGGGGGTTTGGGGCCCCCTGAGTTTATAACCCCAAACTGAAAAGGTACCAATTTCTATTTAAAAATTAATTTTTAAAGTAAAAATAAATAATAATTAATAAGTAGAATGGTGCTTTTATTCCACAAATATCCAATATACAAATAATTCAATTATGACATTGGCAACAAAGAACTGAACGCAATATTCTTAAGATATGCTTGGGGAAAAAGATAAAAGTAGCATCTATAATGGTGAAAAAATATTTTCACGGCTTTTTTCATTAAAATAATTAATAAAATCTTGGAGATTTACAAAAGAAAAATTAGAAGATGTCATGGTATATTTTAAAAGATATCCGATGCTATAAGTTTTATTGCTTCCTCCCAAATTCCAACTTAAAGAAAAACAACCAAAAATTTTCTTCAAAAGACATTGCAAGAACAGTAGATCTCTTTTTTAACACGCTTTTACTAGTTTCATCTGTATGTAACGGAATCTTTGAACTCGATTTTTACCCACTTTCCCAGATTAATTCGAAATTGTGCACACTTGTCAAGGACCGTTGACAATACAATAATTTAATAATTTTGTTCCTTTGTCCTGATCAGAATCATCCGGATTAACGATTTCCCATTTCCAGACTTGGCGACTAAAAGATTGTTACAACCCTAAAGCGAAAAAGCTTATGGTTAATAAATATACAACAAACAAACAAAAAAGTGTTTTTATAGGAAAAAGGGAAGGATGCGTCAACAATCTCTTACCATAATATAAACAAGTTCTTGGTTTTTCTGAAAATGGAATCTGTCATCCTCGTCACTTGACCATGGCTCAAAACTAGAAGGTCCGTCGCCAAAAGCCCTCGTGTAGCTTAACAGTGCGACGCTAATATTCACTCACTCTGAAAATGGAAATAAATAAATGATAGTTTAATAGAACTAAAAAACACGCCTTTATAGTTAATCGAATTATAAAGTAAAATATAATTTTTAATATAAGAATAAAATGATTAACGAGAAAATTAATTTCATTGTAGTCAAAAGTATGTGAGGTGCTTTGTACTACACTTTTACACTAACTCTGCATTTCGGAATATAACTAGTAAGAAAGTACAACAATTGATATCGAGCACCCCACGCTATTATCACAATGACATTAATTTTCTGGTTAGTCATTTTATTCTTATATTAGGAATTATTTTTTATTTTTTAATTCGATTAACTATAAAAGCGTGTTTTTAGTTTTTTCAAATTATAATTTATCAACACCTTTAGTTCAAATAATTATTCTTCAAGTTTCAAAAAAAAAAAACTACCTACGGCTGAAAAATAAAAAATTTAAATTTTTTTCTAAAGAAAAATGGAAAAGAGTGATAATTTTTTAAAGGGAATAAAAAAAAATGCTCTAGTTTTAGGGTCCCTCAAAAATTTTAAAGGACTAGATAGTATCCCTCACAAATTCCTCATTTAAAATTTGAAACTTTTTAACAAAATCTCCTGAGAAAAATGGGTTTTTTTAAATTCCCTTAGAAATAAGTATTTTTTATTCAAATTTTTAAAAACCCAAAGAAAAAGCCCTTATAAGCCCCTTCCATTTTAACCCCAAGGTTGCCTGTGCAAAATTTTCGAAGAAAGATAATAAGAAATGTTTTTTAAAGGGGGGTGTATTTTTTTTCAGGGTTTTTAAAAGGGGTTTTTTAGTGATTTTGGGATTTATAAAAAATAATATAACAACAGTTATTTTAGATACATATATAATAGATGTCTTGGGGGCAGGGGTAGTTTTTAAGAAAATTTTTTTTAATTTGGGTTTTTCAAAAATTTTTTTTGTTTCCTATGTGCGTATACTATAAAAACGGTTTTTTGTGCTCAAAATTTAAAAAAGGAACTTTTTTAATTTTTGGAAAAAAACCAAAGATTTTTTTGAAGTGATTTTAAAATGTCTCCCTCCTAAAAAAATTTCGTGCACACATGAAATTTAATTTTACAAGAGCCAAACTATGTAAAACCAAAAGTTGGGGTTTTTTGGGAAAAAACCCCGTTTGGGGTATTTGTAAATACTTTTTTTTTTTAACCCTTTATTAAAAATTTCCCTTAAAAATTTTGCAAATTCTAACTTCAATTTTTTTTAAAAAAATAAAAATTGCTTTGATTCAAAAAGCATACCAACTTTTTTTTACGTATTATTGGCAATGGGAAAAAAATTCAAAGCATTAGGTACCCAAAAAAAACCTTAAGCATTTTTTAAAAGAAGACAAACTAGTTATTTTACCTTTTTGGGGATAAAAAAGTTTAAAAATTTTTTTGGGTTTGCCAAGGGATTTAATAAAAAAGAAAAGTAAAAATTTCAAAATTTGGGTTTTTTTAAAATTTTGAAAATTTTCAAATTTTGTGATTATAGAAAAGTATATAAAAAAATAATTTAGGGGTGAAAAATTATATTTGATTTTTTGACCGATTTTTGTCAATTGAATTGTACTGTGTCCCCTTAATACATAATAAACAGCTTAACTCCTTTTTTATTTATATTTTGTGGATATTGAAAAAGCCTATGCTAGCACTTGAAGATAGGGTATTAGGGTATTCTTACGAGATATTTAGATGTGATTTAAAGATTTTTCGAGAATTTTATTTCTATTCACAGAATTTTTTCTACCAATTGGGAAATTTTGTATAATAAAGACCCCACCCAAAACCCTTTTCCCGGATCCTGTATGTCCCATTTTTACCTCTGAAATGCCTGCAATTTAATAAAGGAAGTTTAAGAAAGTGAAAATTATCTCATGTTTACAGATCCTTTGAGTATTCTAGAATCCTTACACCACACACACATTCAAACTCTTCTTATCAATCGGTTATAAGAGAGTCATATGAATAATTCATAAACTAAAATATCGAAATGTTAAATTTTTGTTTGGTTGGATTTCTTTCCACACAAAAATTAAATGGAACGGTCGACAGTGTTCCATAATTTGCATCTGTCTAATCTCCTTTACGATTTCATATTGCGGTATTTTAAAATATTTTAATTAGCTGTTCAAGATCATTACAATATCAATGAAATCTTGAAAAAAAAAACCGATTATACATTGCGTAAAAGCTGAAATTTCTCATGCATGGTTGTTTGTGAATTGATCACACGAGACTTAAACACAGACACTTTTTATCTGGAGGATGATCTCTCTATGTTTAATCACTTTTATTGCTATTGACTGGCTGAATGTTCTGCTTTTAAGTCTGCTATTTTTCAATACTTTAAATCGCCTGTTTTAAATTCAATTGACTTGGTTGGTTAAACCAAGAGCAGGCGCGCACTCGATACTAACGTTAATGGTCGCACGAGGTGACTGAGTCACCAAAATCCGTTTTTTATAATTATTTTTATTGTACACGACAAAAATCATTACTCCAGTGAGTAATTTAATTAAAGGAAAGTATATTTATCTAACTTTAAGAGGACCTTTCAATTTTTCCTCGATAATTTGAGAAAAAAAATATCAATCAAACTGAACCAAGTAGTTTCCAATGTGCGTGACTTAAATAAAGGACACAAATCACAGACACTTTTCGCTAACATTACAGGAATGTTATTTGCAGGCAAAACTGTCATATTTCGTTCAAGTTATCGTAGTTTTATTGTCCTTTGATGATCGACAAGATAGCATGTTGAATTTTTTCTTGCTCGTGTCTTTTCAGGAAGTGTGTCTTGTGGCTTCATATTTTTCTTGATGCAGTAGAAAAGGATTCAATGTGTCAGAGATTTTAAGAAATAAATGACGAAGAAAAAGTTTTAAATATATTGTGTTCTAAGTATATGTAAATAAAATATTTCTAGCTGATATTTCGGGCCTTAGACAGATGGGCGTTTTAGAACTCTATCTTATAATGAGGAGTTTCCAAAATACGAGTATCTGGTGCAATATCTTCATATGCAAGCGACTAGATCTAAGCAAAAGTATAACCACAGAAAGTTTTTAAACTTTTATACAAGTACTCATATACAAAAAAGAGAGAGTTTAATATAAAGAGAGAGGAAGAAAAATGAAAATACACACTCTGTCACACGCACAAAAAAACGACGCACCAAGGAGTTGCCCGATTGTCATAAAATTTCGTATGCACAGACATTTGTATAGAACATACAAATGATTTAAAATTTGGTGTACAATGAGCGGGAGCTACAACGCATTGGAACTGTGCACTCAGTAGGTGTCTACAAGAAGCGATTCTCAATATGATGATCAAAATTTCTGTTGCATTGCGATTTAGGATACCTTTCAACAACTGAAAAAATATCTCGCCGCAGGATTCGAGCTCATTACGAGCAACTGTCAGAGTTTGAAAGAGGTCCTATCATTGGATTGAAAGAGGCAGGTTGTGCAAATCGGAGAATCGCTCGTCATATGGGTCGAAACGATGCAGCCATTAGAAGATACTGGCAAGAATGGGTGAATAATGGTAGATTTCAGCGTCATGTTGGTAGCGGTCGACCTAGGTCCATAGCAGATAGGGAGGACAGATTAATTGTCAGATCAGCTACCACAGCGCCTGATTCATCGTTATCAACTATCAGACGTGTGACCCGCACACGAGTGTCCACTATGACCATTCACAGACGGCTGACAGAGCGAAATTTACACTCGTACCTACCGCTAAGTTAAGTGCCAATCCCACCTGCACACTGTCAACCCAAATTACAGTGGTATTTGGCTCGAACAGGTTGGAATCATGCTGACTGTGGACGTATAGTGTTTAGCGACGAATTCAGCTTCCAACTGTGTCCTGACAAACATCGAAGACGTGTCTGGAGACGGCCAGGGCAGCCTGCCGGTCCTGCTTTTACTATTGCAGACCACACAGGCCCTCAACAAGGAGTTATAGTCTGGGGTGCCATTTCATTTGAAGCCGGACCCCTTTGCTCGTCATTAAAGGCACACTTACAGCACAGCGGTACGTCGACGATATTCAGAGAACTGTTTTGCTACCGTTCATTTGCAATACCCTAGCCTTATTTTTCAGCAAGATAATGCCAGGCCCCGTACGAAACGTATTTTTCTAAGAACTGTCTTACAGCTTTCCAAATACTTCCTTGGCCAGCCAGATCTCTCTCCAATCGAGCATGTCTGGGATATGATGGGAAAGGCGACTGTATCTACCAGGGAATATTGATGATCTAGCCCGACAATTGGAGCAAATTTATTGAGAAATACCGCATGAGACTATCAGGGTGCTTTATCACTCTATGCCACGTCGTGTGGGAGCTTGTATCCAGGCTAGAGGTGGGTCAACACCTTATTGAGCTCATTACTTTGCAACTATGTAATAAATCATTCAATTTTTCGAAATTTTAATCGTTTTCTATTCTGTACATAATCTTTCTACCCACCAATTTTTGTCTCGATCGGACCACTGGTCCTTGGTGCGTCGTTTATTTATTTATTATTATTTTTTTTGTTATAGAGTGTATAACAAATAAATTTTAAAATATTGTTGTAAATGTTGAACATTGGAGAATGTACTGAAAGATCCTAATGCTTTTTTCTGCCGAATTTCAGGATATTGAAAATCGTTTTTTAGAGCAAAAAGCCACTGAAGAAAAGCTCGTCGAGCTTAAAAAAATGTTTTCGAAAACACTCTATGATTTAAAAACTGAAAAGAAACAACTGGATTCTAGAATGGAATTGCTCCGCGGAGCGAATGCTGGTTGCCCTAAAAGGTAAAATGAAGTATGCATTTTTTCTTTTCGAGTTTGAAATACAATTTTTAGTACTATGATGGAAGTTAAAGTGAAATATTTTCAAATTTATTCGGTTCTGAAAAATACCTATCTCTATATCATTATATTTTGGGGTAAAATATATCTTATCATGATTATTCTATCTCCTTTTAGTGCATCTTTTTATGACTAGTCAAGGAAGTTATACATAAAAGATTCTTTTAAAAATTCTTAATAGTGCTTTATTGAAACTAACGCATCTAAAAAAAACGCTATTTATTTTAAAAGGATACTATAAATTCACTCACGTTTCAAAACTCCAGAAAAACATTTAAAATGTTAAGACTTTTCTCAAGAACAATAATTTCAGCTTTTGAGATAAATAAATTTTCAATTTGATTCTGATCTCAGCCTAACGTAAAAAATAAATTCATAAAAATTATAAACGGAAACAAAAAAAATTATTTTTGTATGGATAATGTACGTACATAAAAGCAGAGAAAATATTTAATATAAAATGGATAACATTTTGACAGAGAACTCGAAGATGAATTAAAACTAGCAAAATCCCGCCTGGAAGAACAAGAGAAAAGGATAACGAATGCTAGAATGGAACTGGACAAAATCGCAATGCTATTATCAAACGCAGATGGACTGACACAAAAACTGGAACAAGCAATAAGAAAAAAATTGCCTGGTTTAAAAGTAAGTGCTTTTAAAAACTGGTGGGTGGCCGCGGTAGCCGAGTGGTATAGGTATCGGATCGTGGCTGGCCTTGTCACGAGTTCGAGCCAGTACCACTAAGACCCGCCGTGTAGGTGCGATGCACATTAAATCTGTCGAGACTGAAACGTCCTCCGTTGGTGTGGTGTGGTAGTTAGGAGGGTGCCAGCTGGGTGCGTCCACGTCCTTGATCATGGTTCAAAATTACGTGGTCCGTCGCCAAAAGCCCTCGAGTAGCTGAACAGTGCGACGTTAATATTCAATCAATCAATTTAAAAACCGGTGGAAAAACAAAATAAATGAATATAAATTTCCATGTTGATTGAATCAATCAATTTAAAAACCGGTGGAAAAACAAAATAAATGAATATAAATTTTCATGATTGATTGAATCAATCAATTAAATTGATTGAATCAATCAATTAAATTGATTGAATCACTCAATTTAAAAACCGGTGGAAAAACAAAATAAATTAATATAAATATCCATGATTGATTGAATCAATCAATCAATTAAATTGATTGAATCAATCAATTTAAAAACCGGTGGAAAAACAAAATAAATGAATATAAATTTCCATGATTGATTGATTGATTGAATATTAACGTCGCACTGTTCAGCTACTCGAGGGCTTTTGGCGACGGACCACGTAATTTTGAACCATGGCAGTGACGTGGACAACTGAGCTACCTCAACCAGGAGGACGTTTCAGCTCTCGACAGATTTAACGTGCATCGCTCCCTACACGGCGGGTCTTTAGTGGTACTGGGCTCGAATTCGTGACAAGGCAAGCCACGGTCCGATATCTATACCACTTGTCTACCGCGGCCGCTATAAATTTCCATACTTTAACAGAAAACATTAATACAAGTGAGGTAAATTTAATTTGATATATGCAAATCCTTACTAATATTATAAACATGAAAGTTTATGTGGATGTTTGGTACTCTTTCACGTAAAAACAACTGAATGGATTTTAATGAAACTTTAAAATAATACAGCTTATACACCAGAATAACACATAGGCTGTAATTTATAACGATATTGTGTGAAATCTCTAAAATATAACGATAATTGTTAAGTAAGTAGGGAAAAATTCTGCCATCTGCAAAAAATCCCACAACAGGATAGATCTATCTTTAATGTGGGAAGCCAAACTCTTTCCTGTTTTGTTTTGTCTACGCCAGGCGCCAGGAACTGCGAAAGCTTGAACAAGCAGAGTGTGTGAGGCTGATTACAATTTTAACATAAAATAAATACAACAAAAGTAATATTTAACGTATTACATTTCCAGATATAAATTATTTATACTATTTTAAGCGCTCATTACACAAAATTTATAACAATGTGTTTCTTTTGCAGAGATGAGAACAGCTTAAGAAGGTTTTTTTCAAAAATCGACCCACAAGAGAGTTACGGGGAGTTATAAATAAAATAATCCTTTTTATCAGCTATTAGATTTACAGACATAAAATTTAACAAGCATGATTTATTGTTGTTCAGCTGATATGCAAAAAACTTTTTTTTTTGTTTAATGTGTAATCCACGTAAAATTAACTCATTAAAAACTTCTTTATTCTTCAATCTGTATTGTTTAATTTTTCAATTCACCCGTGCGAAGAACGGGTATACCAGCCAGTATTTTTTAAAGGGAAGAGTGATTAATACGAGGGTTCAAAAGTTCCCGGACTAAGCCTATAAACGAGAAATGTTTTTGCAGTAGAGCGACTACGATAACTTTTCTATGGTATTGTGTTGAAGCATATGAACAACAGTGATATATTATCCCAAACGCAAGCCTTAGAGTGGCATTGACGTTTCAGGAAAGGCAGGGAAAGTGTCGAAGACAGCAAACGCTCTGGACGTCCGCAGACTTCCCGCACTGCAGAAAACATTAAAAAAGTTTCTATGGCGGTACGTCAGAACAGACTTCAAACAAAGATGAGATAAAAACGAAAACAACTATTTTGCCACATCTTTCGTACTACCCTGATTTCATCCCCTGCAACTTCAGAATATTTCCAGAACTGGCACGTCACTTTCAGCTAAATTTAAATGAAAACTATCAGATAAAGCCAAGCTAAATTGATAAATCATTTTTTTTAGAAGAATCAATGTAACGTTTTTAAATAAATTAGTTCACAGATATTTTTATAACTCTACTGAACTGAATTCAATGGCACAACAGCCCATGAAGGTTAAAGCTTACTGTATCTATCTCAGTTTACGTGACCTTAGGTGCTGGGGTGCATATGCAGGAGTTTCGGTCAAGTAATCAGTCTAACGCGAAACCCACAGTGTTTAGTTCCGAAGCTAGCCTGGTACTCATTTATCGACCCACTGAAAGTATGAAAGGTTGATAACTCTACTAAGTTGTTTAAATAATGTGTTAAATGTAAATAAAGTAAGATAAAACGATATATGTGATGCATAAAATTATAACGTAGTTTAAACAGAAATATTAATTTTAAATCCTTTTAACCTTAACAGAGGTACAATACTTGTAGTAGCCGTTACCCGAACGCATTCTCTCGTACTTCGGTTCATCGTCAAAAACGACTTTAAAAGAACTTTTAAGATTTGCAATCAGATGGTTCATTGAAAATGAAATTTGATGCCATGGTTTTTGATCGTACTTGTGTGAAAAATATTCTTTCTTGTTTAACAAGCATTAAGAGTAAGGGCAAGAATTACTTCCTTTCTGTGGAAGATGAAATTCTCATATATGTATCGTAAGTCAGACTTTGGATTTAATACTTACTTATTTATATATTTTTAAAAAAAGCACAGATTTCACATTTGTTACACCAACGAAATTTTTATTATTTACCTATACCTAATTATGTTTAGGATTGTAACAATTGTACAGATTCGCATTTTTTAAAAAATAAACGCCTAAAATGAATCTTTTATTTATTATTATTATTAATTATCGTTCATAAAACTATTAAGATATTATTACTTGGATGCTGGGGTTCCCCCTAGAATTTGAATGTTGTCACAAGGGTTTCATAAGAGTAAAAAGGTTAAGGTGACACAGTACAATTCAATTGACAAAAATCGGTCAAAAAATCAAATCTAATTTTTCTAGCCTAAATAATTCTTTACATACTTTTCTCTATAACCTCACAAAATTTGAAAACTTTAAACTTAAAAAACGCAGAATTATGATAGCATTTACATTCATTTTTATTCACATCCCTATGCCAAATCAAAACTTTAAACTTACTTATCTCAGAAAGGTAAAATAACTAGTTTGTCTTCTTTTAAAATGCTAAGGCTTTTTTTCTATTGTGCCTAATGCTTTGAATTTTTTTTAACCTATTGTTAATAGTACATGTAACAAAGGTTGGTATGCATTTTTGAATCAAAGCAATACTTATTTTTAAAAAATAATTGAAGTTAGAATTTGCAATTTTTTTAAGGTATTTTCAATAAGGATTCATAAAAAGAAGCATTGTACAAATACCAATCGAGTTATCGCAAAACCCATACCAACTTTTGTTATACATAGTTGGACGTACTTGTAAATCAAATTTCATGCATGTACGTACATTTTTGTAGGAGTAGCATTTTAAAATCACTTCACAAAATTTAAGTTTTTTCCTTAAAAAATTAAATATCTAACATTTTATGAAATTTTGAGCATAAAATCTGTTTTACATAGTATACACATACAGGAGGCAACCAAAAAATTTTTGAAAATCCTTAAATTAAAATTTTTTCCTTAAATCGTACCATGTCCCCTTAAGAAACGCTGACGAATAGACGAACATCTAGATGACCTTACCGAGATCGAACATTCGAAAAATGTAGTACTTGTATCGCCTATAATGTTCTTTGATAAGTCTAAGGAACATTTCAAATAGGAAGAGCTATTCGGTAATGGTCCACCACGAAAAGCAGCAACAGACGACCATTATATTGTTCTATCGCCGAAAAGGAGCAAATGGTAGATAGGGAGAGAAATCTCAAGACATGTGAAACAAAAGTATTGGGCGACTTATATCTCGTTTTATCATGGTCAAGAGGCTATAAAATAGACTTCAATTAGCAAGATGACGGTGGAAATAGATGAATGTGCATCATTAATGCCGGTTCAATTAAAACGGCGCTTTTGGTGGGTATCGGATAAACAAGAGCTGTACAGATCAGCAATAGAGTCGAGTATTCTTGACATAAAAGAGCAAATTTAGTTTGATAAGCGATTCTGGATTCCTATACATCCAAAGAACCAGGTGAACATCATCGAGAACGCGAAGTTTTTGTTTGGCAAAGTATATTTACATGCTGGAAGCACGTGTTCTTGAAATTAATTCGTATAGACCTTCACACTTCTTCCATGGCAACTCAGTCCCTGGTGTCCTCTATTATACCGATGTTATTCTTCACTTAGGTTTTTGTAGTGTGCCATTGGCCCTCGTTCTCTTTATGAAAACAATGCTTCTACAACTCATTGTACAGCGGTTGTACAATAGTGTAGATATTGTACGTGTCGAATGGCTGGCAAGATCCCTGGATCTACAGTGTGAAACACTTTTGGGAGAAATTTGTCAGTACGTCACAAGCTGCAGCACCGATTCCAGAACTACAATTGTTGCTAAAAAATAATGTGGTCACCCGTATCTCAATAACTCGTTGACAACCTTGTACTCAGCATTAAAATAAGATGTAAAACTTTCACAGCAATGAGGGATGATCACGTCTCCAACTAAAGGCTGGATTTTTCTTGACATCTGCTTGTCTCATGAACGTTTGCCTTGCATGCAATTGTGCTTGAAGCAAATTTTTAAATTAAGTTCCATTCTATCCTTTGTATATCTTTATTGAAAAGAGTGTGTAATGTTTACTTTTACATCTTGTGGCCTTTTTATTTAAACCATTAAGCAAGGGTGACAAACTAAAGGGGATTTGGCCAAAAAAACCCAGGTTTTTAGGGGGGTTTAAAAAATCTATTCACAGAAACGTAATTTAATTTCGAAGAATACATTACAATAAATGTAAATTAAACAACAAGAAAAATTTAATGTCTACATTCTGACACTTGACATCCCTTCTCTGTTACTATCTATCCTGTTTTGGGAGA
This sequence comes from Trichonephila inaurata madagascariensis, assembly GCA_019973955.1. NCBI lineage: Eukaryota > Metazoa > Arthropoda > Arachnida > Araneae > Nephilidae > Trichonephila > Trichonephila inaurata. The sequence goes on along the minus strand of BMAV01012301.1, from coordinate 2,512 downwards.
AATTTTGATATTGTATTATGCATTATTGTGTGCCTATATACTGGCCAGGCCGCAAAAATATTTGATGTGGGCCTCATGTGCCCTGCCAGTTTGACACCCCTGCTTTAGATTACATTAGAAAAACCATCTCGTCCTTATTTTTTTAGATACTGGTGTACAAATTACATTGTGTTATTAAACAGATTGTACATAAGTTTTCCAAATTGTACAAAAAACAAAACAAAAATTGTATAGATATAAGTTTTAAATTTACTATGTATTAATAAAAGGTTTATTGTTATATGAGAAAAATTTGGATAGAAGTACTAAAAATTTTGGTTTTAAAAAAAGTTTGGGGGGAATTTTCCCCAAAATTCCAACCAAAAACCTTTTAAAAACAAATATTTCAGTTTTTTCTATAATTTTTCACTTTGACAACAAATTTAAATAATGATTTATAATTTCTTGACCCGCCACTTAAGAAACTGTAAAGACTGGATTATAAGATTTATGCTTCAAATTTTACTACACTTTAAGCCATCTCTTTTTGTTAAGACTATAGTTTTCTATTTCTTACAGAGTGATGTATCTCATAACCAGGCTGTGACGGGTGTAAGTGCAAGTCTAGAAGAAATACTTGCAAAACTAGAAAACTTTGCTTGTCATGAAGTGCCAGAAACAAGAAAAAAATAATCATTTATAATTTTGACTGTACAAACATTTAGTGCAATATATTTTTAAAATTACAAATGTTTTAAATTAAATATCATTAAAGATTAAATAAAAAAGATTATTTTGATTGCTTTAGTTTATTTTTAAACATGAACAAGTACAGAAATCAACACAGATGTCTTCACTATATTAGTTTTTTTAAATGAATGTCACATCAGAAATATCCAATAGACACAAACTGGCTAAATGCTCTAAAATCCTGCTCCTCTTTTTTGAAAAATTCACTTATTTTTGAAGTTATTTTATAATTGCTACTCTTTTTAATTATGTATTATATTAATGTTTTCTTTTCAGTAAACTAATTACTGCTTACAATGTTGCATTAAAGACCACACATGAATATTTTAAAAAAAGGAATATCTAATTATAACTTAATAATGTAAAGGGATAAATTCATTATATATACTTTATTTAATTTTGAACAAAATATATTTTTCAGATTAAGCATGCAATATTTCAGCTTATTTAACCAATTAAAAATATTGTTGAATAAACTAGCTTTTAATACTGTTTTAAGAAATTTAATAAGGTAATATAATCTTGATAAATAGTTCAGATTTTATATACAATACATTTGGTTATTATTATTAGAGATTTACCTCAAAAGGGGGAGAACGACTAAAATTCATTTGGGATGAGACTTGGTGTAATAGTAGTACTTTTTTAGGGTGTTCACCTCAATGTAATTCCGTCGAATGGCCAGTCAACCCGGAGAAATCACCCTTTCCCGAAATTCATTCTCAGTTTTTATACAATTAAATTTTAATTTTCCAACAGTTAAGTAGCGATTGGTAAATCGTCTGCTTTCTATGCTGGAGGTTAGGGTTGGGTTTGCGAGATCAACTTTTTCTTCAATTCATTTAATTATTTTTAAATTAAATAAATTTATTTATGAAAAGTTTACTAAGTATTAAATTATATTTTTTGCAATTATTTTGTATTTTATAAAAATAAATTTTTAAATGTATAACTTAAATTTTACTAGTAAAATATTAAAAATTTTTATTAATTAAAAATATTTAAAATTATTATTAATTAAAAATATTAAAATAGTTATTAAATAAAAATATTTAATTAATTATTTAATTAAAATTAGTAAATTGATTATTTTTATTAAAATTAATTAATTAATCACTATTTATACTAATTAATTAATCACTATTTATTATAATTAATTAATTATTATTAAGCATTAGTATTAATAAGAAATATTATTAATTTATTATTAAAATTATTATTAATTTATAATTAAAATTATTAATTTATTATTAAAATTATTGTTTATTATTAAAATTATGATTTATTATTGAAATTATTATTAATTTATTATAGAAATTAATTAATTAAATTTATTAAAATTATTTAAATAAACTTTTTGAAATTAAATAAATTTATTTGAAAAGGACTTATTAAATATTTTATAAAATTGTAAAATAATTAGTTTAATAACATATAAAAAGACATATTTTTTTATTATATTAATTTTAAAATAATTAATTTAATATTAATAATATATTTTATTAAATTTTTTATTATATATAATATTTTATTTATAGTATATTGTATTTCACATTATAAAACTATTAGCAACTAATTTTTTTAAAATATCATTTTTAAAATTTATTATATATTTTATTATAATATTATTTATTAATATAAAATATATTTATAAAATTTAATATAAATTTTTTATATATATAATGAAAGTAATTTTTATTTTATGAAATACAAATAATTACAAAAATATCATTTAATATTTAATAAACCTTTATAAATAAATTTATTTAATTTAAAAATAATT
>BMAV01012300.1:0-51123 GCA_019973955.1 Trichonephila inaurata madagascariensis | reverse complement strand
TTTTTTTTTTTTTTTTTTTGTGACTAAATAATGTTTATAGAGGATGAGAACATTACATTTATCAAGTACTTTATCACTGAAAATCGTGTTTTAGCTGTGTGCCCGTTAAAGGATTAACAAGATAGACGAGATCTTAATAAATTGTATCACTTACGTCCAAGCAGTATATCCTCTAATTCCAAGCGACCTAATCTAATTTAATTACTAGTTCACAAATCGCCAATCTTTAATATAACACTAATCAGCTACGAAGTATTCACGCCTCACTTCACATTACCAGTCACTGCTATCCATTAGCAGTCTAACCTCTCTCTCCTTCTAACTTGAAAGTTTAATCTATATATGCAAGTCTTGATTTACATACTCACATCTTCTTCGGGGGAAGGTTTATAATAGAATAAATTTGAAAGACCCAAAATTACCCAAGAGGATTAGTTGAAAGAACACGGATAGACCCGTCACAAGTCTTTGTTTTGAAGTCTTCCATTGAAAATTTGTTCTGTATTTTCAACTCAAGCATTACCAGTGATGTAACGCAAGCCCCCGCATAGCGGAGGGCCCAAAGCCTGACTGACGACAAGTACGGCTAGTGGCCCAAAACCTGATTTTGCAGGGAGGCCTTGATATTCTCCATTACACGCCTCTGAGCATTACAACAGAATTATTTTAAAAGTAGTTTATAAATGTATACTGTACTCTACAAGAATTCTAAAGATACGAGATTTTCTTTTACTTTTAAATACAGTCGAACCTCCATATTACCAACCTCTATATAGCGAATTTTTCTATATAGCAAACTTTTTCCTTTAACCAAGAACATTTCACGATTTTCTTCGTGAAATAACCTCCCAATAGCGAAGTACATTTTCTATATAACGAACTTTTTCTGTTGTGATTCAATTTTTCATCTCGCTATTTTTAAAGTATTTCTAGACATTTCAAGTTATTATCTCTTTTAACACATTTTATGGTGGTCATAAACCTTGAGCTGGTTTTATTAGGTGCCCAACTCACCGAGTACAATAAAATTTGAGCGTTTCATCGAAGAAGTGCAACTTTTAACCCCCATTGTCCAGTTCACTGGAAACATCTTCGATACCCCCTTTCACCCTCAGTGGAGTTGTCTCGTGTCTTTGAACTAGTCTCCATTCATTTGTAGCATTGGTCAGTCGTACTGGTTACTTCATTTCTTGTACCTCGAAAATTTCAAAACGAAAGTGCTTGAGCATCAAAGAAAAAAAATGTAATCATTCATCAAGCGAATAAAGGCTTCAAGAAACTTTCTTTGTGGTTTTTCTTTCTTCCTTTTTATTTTTTTTTATGGGTAAGATATATAAAATGAATATATATTAATTTACAAAACGATGTGAACAATTACTTTTTTAAATACTTAGTACTTATGAATTTAAAATTTGCTTCATATGGTTTATAAAGAAAATTGAAAGATGAACCTCTGTGTAACGAATTTTCCATATAACGAACTTTTTTTCGGGATTTAGCGACTTCGTTATATAGAGGTCCGACTGTATAATTTAAAATCATATTCTAATAGCGTCGTGTTTTATTTTGAAATATTCCTTAACCCTAATTTATTTCGGATATGCGTAATTTTTCAAGGTAAAAGGAAATGCAATCTGCTAAAGTTGTATTGTTTTGATTGACCTATAAAAAATCAATCTAATTTTACATTTGCATAATTTTCATAATAGAAATTACATTTTCTTAAAGGTATTTTTATTTCAAGAGTTCTCAGTAATAATTACAGTTTTAAATGAATCATTTTCATCATAATAGGAGGCAACTTCTGTTAATTTGCATTGTTTTGAAATAATACATTGGCAAATATGTCCTTTTCATTAGCATTGTTTTTTTAAAGAAAAGAAAGTGTCTTTTACTAAAAATGCCCAATATTCAAAAGTTTATTCCGAAATATTCTCCAGAACAACGATTTCTAATGTTCATTTACTGAAAGGTTGTAGAGAGTTGATCCATAAAAGCTATACGTTTTGCAATTGCTTTATTTTTTCCCCATCTTGACAATAGAAAGAATATCTTTTATTAAATATCATTTTGTTCTGATATATTCTATTCAAATTAGCTTTGCTTTTACATTAATTTTCATGGTAATGAAAAGTAAAGTTATCGAACAAGATTTGCTTTTAAATGTTTCTTAGACATCTTTGTGTGGGAGTTATGAAGTTTCTGGGATTTTCTTATTATAGAGTAAAATTGCAATTCGTTTTAACCAATCATTCATCAGAGATTTGTGATTTTTAACTTTTTAATGCTATGTTATTATTTTAAACTTGTAAAGCGATATTCTTTCAAAAATGGATTCTTCATCATGAAATATATTTCAGTCACTTTAGGAAATATAAGAAGAAAAAAAATTTTTTTTTTAAGTCTAAAAAATGAGAACCGAGAAAGAAATTTCGGAGAATTTTATGTGGCCACGGTAGCCAAGTGGTTATGGTCACGAACTTGTGTCCGGAAAGTCGAGTCCTGGTGCCCCTGAAGAGAGACCTCCCTTGTAGAGGAACGTTAAATCAGCTGAAGCTCTTTGATGTGGAGTGGTAGTTAGGTGAAGGGGGCTCAAGTGTCGTCCACGTCGTCAATAGTCCTCGTGTTGCTTTTGAGGAGGGGCGTCCAACCCAAATGACCGGACGGGCCACTTCGGAAAAACATTATCATCTCGCGGGCCGCACATAAAAATATGTACCTTTATATTAGATTTGAAAACAAAAAAGCATTTATTGGAGTGAAAATTTAAAACAGAATGAATTATTATTATTGTTTTCATTATTTGTCATGTATATAGACATAGATAATATAATAATGTTTATATATAATACAATAATGCAATGATCAAATAATGTTTAAAATATTACAGTTGCCATTTTCTTGAAAATTACGGTGTTCCTATTGAATTGATCTTTCGTTGCTCATTGTTAAAATTTGATAGTGCTGTCATTCGCAAACGATTAAGTATACATTGTCTTTATTTTAACCATCCTGAATAATTTTTTAAACTTTAAAAAACATCTCTGACTGCCTCTTGCTTTTTGGGCACTCCAAACACAGAACAGGAGGAGGAGAAACGAAAGTCGCACACACAAATAATCATGTACCATCCATAGTAAAGGATATGCATAATGCACAATTCGAAATTTATTAAAAAAGCAATTTACTATAGTAAAATCAAACGTAACTGTTTGATAAAATATAAATCTATTTCAATCTAAAGAACATTTCTATTATCAAAAAGTATTTATTTTAAAACAAGAACAGATAACAGGCAAATACATTGTATATATACATATATATATATAAATTTCCACTCAAATAAATTTCAAAATGAAAAAACTTTAAAAATCTGATATTTAAAATTCTTTTAAAAAGAGTCGACGGGCCGCAACTTACGTACTGGCGGACCGCGTGGTGGATACCCTTGCTTTAGAGTGCAACGTTAATTTAACTCTCACTTCGGAGAACTTTATATCACTTTTTCTTTGGTTTTCTTAGTATTTCTTAACACGGAAATGTGTTAGAATCTTTAACAAACGCAAAAAAAGAAAACATTTTTTAGTTATTTGATAAATTAAAAAAAAAAAAAAAAACAGCAATTTAGAAATTATAAAAGCAAAAATGGGGAGGGTATTTAAATTTTATAGACTTTTTATTCTTTTAATGTATGTGAATTCACATTGTCATTGTCATTTCTACTTACTATTTTAAAATTTCATCACTTGCTCCTGCGAAGATTTCTCTGTTTATTTTCAAGAAACTTTTGATTATGATCTTTAAAACTAAATGTTACTTTTTAAATGAAAGTAGATTGGAGCAATAGTGTTTTAACGAATTAAAACGAGATTCATTAAAAAATAATAATAGTGCACTATTTTTTTAATCTAGATGCATAGCTCTTAGTTATTGTATAGTTTTTATTATTTAATTTGTGTAGAGGTGAAAGAAAATTGTGAAGGTATTTAAAGACTCTGTATTTTTTCTTCACTTGTGTATTTTTATACAACTTTCACTTTTTTTCTGCATAATATAATGGCATAATTCATACTTTTTTTTTTTTTTTGTTCTTCGATTTTAACGTGGTTATAGTAATTTATAATATAATACTTATGTAAGTAATATATAATTTATAATAATGTTAACGAGTTAATTAATCTTGAACTCATTTTTATTTGGAAAATTAGGTATTTAATTTATTTAAAAAATTTTATTAACTAAATTTATTATGTGATTATATACATTGCAAAAGAATATATATATATATTCACTATAACAATAATTAGCCATAAATAACCTTTAAAATGGAATTTATGCATTTTACATTATTAATTTGATGCACCAGGAATCCAGGGTCGCTCTAAATGTCACGACGTTTTCTCGGAAATTCTATTTTCGTTTCAAACTTAAAGCATCCCTGCACTGAATTGGAGGTTGGATAAAAGAGAATCTGTTTCTATGGTAACTGGAGAGAATAATCCAGAGCAACAGGTAGTAACCATGGCAACCAATGCGCAATCAGCTGTATCGATCGTTGACACGTGTCGCTTTCCTGAATTAGGGTTGCTATAAGAACTAGTACATATGATTCTTGCAATCACCCCACAAAAAAAATGATTTCGAGAGATTTCTAGAAAAGAGGAGAAGGAACTGTTGCTATTAATAACCATAGATCGAATTTTTAATCGATAAATCATTGGCGCCGTTGTATTTGCTTGGCGATATTTGTATGTAGCGTTATTTTAAAATTACTGATTTATTCATTTTACTTTCACACATATTTTTCGAGTTTTCATGTTACTTTGTTTCTTTGAGATTTTTCAGAATCTTTTATCTATATATTATATTCTTAAAAATTTAAGTTTTCTGTAATTTTGAACAGAATAGTCCATCGTAATTCAACCAATTAATAATATGTTTCTACCCACTGATCTCGTTAGGGGTAAAAGTGATTATTTGTACTTAAATAAACTGTACAACAAAAATCTCAGCTATAGAGATATATCAAAAGTAAGCTTTTACAAGAGAAAATAAATAATCAACAATACGGAAGTGAGAAAATAAACGCAAGTTGAAACTAAATTGATTCGTGTGATCTTATATAATGATTAAATATCTTAATCTGGACTCAGTGTTTATAAAATTAAATCTACCTTAGATACCATAAGATAAAATACAATTTTGTTTCCTGCTAAGCCCATGAATTTAACTTACTATCAATTCTTACGATTACATATGAGAAGTATGTTGTATATTAAAGAGCTGGAAAATCGATTTATATTGCTTAATCTTTATTTTTGTGCCATTCAATTTCAACTCTAGAAATAAACATGTGTGTGAACCTTGTAGAAGAAATAGAGATTCCATAGAATTGCATAAAATCACACAAAATGAAGCAGTAAAATAAGAACGAAACTCATACTTCTCCAGCCTAAAGACTAATAATTGATTATACATCATACTAACACGAATAATATTATTTTAAGTAACTTTTTAACAAATAGTTTGGTTAATTTTATGAGGATGGCTAACACTATAAATAATGAAGTTCAAGGGACCTGAAAAGAAGTAGTTAAAGACAATTCCGGGGAATTGTCCCCCTATTTTGAATGTACTCGAAATGCTTAAAAATTTAGCTCGTTTCAGTATTTCTTACCTCTATACTAATTTAAAGTCAGTACTATACCGTAAAATTCGGAGTATAACGTGCACTGATACGTTCAAACTGCAATATTTAAATTTGTGGTTTATTTGCCGCATAACGCTTTTTTTTCCGAAGAAACCTGAAATGTACGTATGCAATGCACTTAAGTTTTGAAGTCATTTGTGTTCGAGGAATTATTCCAAACTCTAGAAAAAAAAATGTTATATACTTCTAGAATTACAACCCTGTAAGTTCATAAAGAATGTCATTTCCTTTAAATAAACAGTATTTTGATAAAAGTAGAAGTCTAATTTTTTTTATATGACCATCTTTTTAATTATTTTGAAAGCTCTCATTTTAATGCCCGGTGTATAACGCTCATGCGTAAATTTCTATCTTATTTTTTTGTGTTAAAAGTGTGCATTAAACGTCGGATTTTACCGGTAAGTAAAAAAAAAAAAAATTATGAAGATACCTATTTATCTCAGAATGTGTGGGTGATTGGTAAGAAATTATTTTTAAATTCATGTTTGATATTTTTTTGGTTCTTTTCTTGAGTATACTATGGATTAATTATTCTATTAGCGTCCTAGAGAGAAGCAATGCTAGTGCTATTGGTATTGGATATTGTAATTTTGAGCCACTGTCAAGCGATAAAGATGACGTTTGAGCTGGCACTCTGTTCTTCAGATCTATGCCATGTCAAGAATATAAAGTGCATACACATAATCTACACGAATGAACAAGCTGTTAACTAGAATTAATTTACTATATAACTAACCTTTTAACTGCACAGTAAAAACAATAACATGATTTTATCTGAAGCTCTGTTAATGAATTCTTTTTTTTTAAAGCTTGTTTCCCTTACAGAAATAATAGCTTTTGAAACCATATCAGTTTAAATTTATTTTACTTTTAAAAGTATCAAAATTTATCAGGGTATTAAGTTATATTCCAATAACGTTTTGATGAAATTCATTTTCTCAATACACACTCTTGTCCAGATAATAGATAATATGTAATTAAAATAAATACAAAACGAATAATTATAATTATTCATACTTTTTTACATATCTAACAGAGAATATTCTTTTCAAATTTATCTTGAAAATAATACTTGGAAAAGATATTCTACACGAAAAGTGTTATTTAATTAATATTAGGAAATTGAATCTTTTTTTTTTGTCAAGTTTTACTTTTTATTAATTTTTAATGTCAAAAGTCATAAATATTTTCATCAATAAATAAAAAGACCAGATTTTAATTCAATATTTTAAGTTAAGCGGAACAAATAACAAAATCCTTAATTTTAGTATGAAAATATTACGTTGCTTATTCAGTTATTCACGTGTTAATTCCAATTTCCATCATCTTTATGAATTCAAAATAAAATATATCAATTATATATATATATAAACAAGATATTTGGATCTCATTTAACTCCAGATACATGATGAAATTTTAGGGGGCCCAAACTTGCGTTTAGTTTGGAACTTTTAAGGCTGTGGGTACGCCTATGCCATTGTGTACAGTAATATCCCAAACTTACGCGATTGTGATGGGATTGAGTGATAGCTGGGTAATTCGATGTATAATTTCACATATAAATGCATTGAAATTATTTTATTGGGACCAGAGACGAAAAAAATTAGAATTAAAAAAAAAGAAACATTTCAATAAAATCTTAGATAAAACAAATACAAAATCGCAAACCTAAGTTATTTTGTGTTTGTAGGGGTTTTATAAAATCCAACAAAGTAGTCTGCCTGGGGGGGCGCCCCCCTTAAAGAATTTTTTTCCCGTAAAATTTCCTTGTAGCATGCTAATATTTTTTTATTGCCTTGTTTCGTTGAAAAATGCTGTTCGTTGGAATCTGAAAAATTTGAAAATCTTTTTCAATTAAACTTAGGCCTTCTCTCAAATTCCCAGCCATCATTCGATCTTCTAATTGAACCGGGTCTAAAGACAAGTTCCTCAATGTCTTGTTCTTTCTCATGCATTTCTATGAGTTCATCAGTTATCAGCTCCTGATTGTGGGGAATCCAGTAGTTCTTGAACATCATCACTGCCCACATCTGAATTTATTTAGGGCTACGGTAGCCCAGTGGCCAAGGTATTGGATCATGGCAGGCATGTCATGAGTTCGAGCCCAGTACCAATAATGACCCGCCGTGTAGGCGAGCGATGCACGTTAAATCTGTCGAGAGCTCAAACGTCCTCCCGTTGGTGTGGTGTGGTAGGAGAGAGGGGTGCCAGCTCAGATGTCGTCCTCGTCACTTGACTATGGTTCAGAAGCAAGGCCGGATCTACGTAAGGGCTTAATGGGCTGCAGCCCAGGGGTCCTGGGTTCTAGGGGCCTCCGTTCCCCATTGAAGATAACAAACAGTACAAGATTCTTACTATAGTAATAAATAATAAACCAGTAAAAATATACAAATAAAAAAAAACCGAAATACTATATCAAACTTATTTTCATTTTTGAGAGCAAGGGCAATTTGCTTTTTTTCTTCCGTCCTAACGTCGAATACGCGGAAATTAATAATTAATGGACAGAGGCTCTATCATAGAGCGGCGCCGACGAGTATCGAGCATTTATATAAACATAGTGGTACTATTTCTGTAGCCATTTAGTTTTGTGTAATATTAGTTCTAAGTTACAATAGTATACTGATTTGGTGCGGTGTCCTGTGCATAATACCTGAAATTAAAAGATACTTAGGTGCCTGGTTATTCAAGTAAAAAGTAAGTACCAATACACATTTCTAAATTATTTAAATAGGAAGATATTAAAGTTATGATTATAAGTATTTTCTGTATTTTCAATTTTTCAAACATTGAAAACATCAGGATTTCCCATAAATATGAATGGTATCTTAAAATTTGTGATGAGTAACTTAATTATTTCTATAGGATGGAAAAAAATTACAAATATTTTATGTAGGTTATGGAGATTTCCAGCGAATATTATGAATAAAAGTCAAGTGGTCTTGATTTTCATAATAAATCGATTTTTTTAAATATAGGTAGCAACACAGCAAATAATGGATGACAACAGAAAAACAACATTTACTTAAAGTGGGGCAAATAGTTCTAAAGTTTATTTTTATAAAAACCCTTTGAAACTGATGGGCAAATAAATAATGATAATCATCGTTTTAGGTTTTAACGAGTATAGACAATGATTTTTTTTAATAAACTAGGTATTTTTTGAAATTATCTCAGAAATGTTCTATATTGTTTTTTGTAAATATTTAATAGCATATTTTTAGTTTAAACACAGTCGGTTGTGTTATCGTAATTTTATGACCTAAATTTATTTTCAGGAAAATCAAGTCCTTAGATAACAATTTAAATATGTCTGTCAGAAAATATAAAAGTGGAGTAGGAAAACAAAAATTACTGTTAAATCGAGAAAAATTAAAAATTAAATGTGTGTGTGTGTGTCAAAATTTCAAATTTTTTTACAATGGAACAAAGTAACAAGAATATAACAAACGCAGATACATTAACAAGCCAAAGGGAAAGGAATTTAAAGAAAACGAAGAAACACAACAAGCAAATATTAATGATGAAAATATGTAAGATCTCGATGATCAGCAGCCTTCTGAAAACGATATTGTTCAGCCAGAGGACATTAGTAATACCCCGACCGAAAAGTGTTTCGAAAATGTTGAGTTTGAGTTTGAAAAATAAGGTGAGGTAGGCTCGTGACCTAAATTGCTAAGTAATAATTTTATTGATTATATCCTTTCACATATATGAAATGACTTGTTTTCAAAATAAAGATCCAAACAATATATATTCTGTTTCGGTAAGAGAATACAAAGATCAAAAGAGATCATTTTCGCGAATTATCATTTCATTAAAAAACTTAAAAATGGCCAAGTGCTGGAAAGATCTTGGCTATGTTATTCAACTAGTATTGGTAGTGTCTTTTGTTTGACCAGCTTTTTTCTAAAATGTATTCTTAATACACAACCGGTTTTTCTGATAGGAAACACGTAACAGGTTGCTTAGAAAATCATGAAAATTCTATTGAACATAAAAATTCAATGTGTGTTAGTTTGGTTGACACGAAAAGAAAATAAGTCTGTTTCAGATAAACAGTTACAGAAGCAACTAAGAAAAGATACAGAATATAACCACAATGTCCTCAAACGTGTTATTGCGGTAGTAAAGTATTTGGCTATAAGAAGTTTAGCATTTAGAGGTACCGAGGAAGTTTTTGGTTCTCCTCATAATGGTAATTTTATAGGTGCCCTGAAACTCTGTTAGCAGAGTTCAACCCATTCATTCGTGAACATATTGAACAGCGAGAATTACGCGACCAAAATAGTTAATATCGTACTTATCAAGAACAGTATATGAGCAAATAATTGAGATCACATGGGTAAGCAAATCATTAAAACAATTACAACTCAAATAATCAATAATGACACAAAGTACTATTCAATTGGAATGGATTCAACACCATATTTGTCCCACAATGATCAATTTGCCATTGTACTACGATATTGTTTTCGGGGAAAAGTGCATGAAAGTTGTCTCATCAATTAAGATTGGTATAGTCTCTCACTCTGGCTTATACATATTTAATTCTCTACAAGAATTTTTAGAAATAAATGGACTACTGTTGAATAATTGTAGGCGACAGTCATTTGACAAAGCTGCCAATATGTCCGGTCTATATAATGGTGTGCAAGCACTTCTAAAAGAAAAAAATAAATTCTCCAGTTATGCTCCGTGTGCTGCACATTCTCTTAATCTGGTTGGTGCAGAATTAGTTAAGATTGCAACCGAAATCGTGAACTTCTTTAGTTTAATGCAACAAATATGTTTACTTTTCTGTTTCGATCCATAGGTGGGAGCTTCTAAATTGTGAAATTAAGTTGAAATTTACCTTAAAAAGTTTAAGTCAGACCAGATGGTCTTGTCACAACGATGCTGTTGAAGCCTTAAAAGATAATTATGGTAAAATCATGAATATTTTTAAGAGACATTTAGTGTTAATGAAAATGAGAAAATTGATTTTCGTAAAGAGGCAATAACTTTATTTAATAAATTAACAAAACTCGAAACTGTCCTTTTAACTATATTTTGGGAAGAAATTTTAGAAAGATTTAATTCAGTTCACAAAAAATTACAGACTCCTGGTTTGAACATCTGTGAAGGGAATAAGTTAACTATATATATATGTCATTAAAAACGTTTATAAGCAATGTACGACATGAATCAGATCAAAAACTAAAAGAGCATCAAGATGCAGCCAAAAAATTTTCTAGTGTCGAAACAGAATATAGCGATGTGAACAAGATTTCAAAATTTGCCGGTAAATCCACAGAAAAAGCTGTGTATGGGACAGAAAAATTGAAGAGGCACGCTTATTGTTGAGTTAGATAAGCTAATCCTTGATTTAAACAAAAGTCAAGTATATGCAGAATATTGTAAGAAATTATAAAATTTTTGATGGATATGCAAGATGAAAGTAAGAAGAACGTCGACCTGGAGAGTGTACGCGCGTTATTATTGATTACTATTCAGATGACGTAGACTAAACATTTAGTAAATGAAGGTGTTCAGTTCAAAACTTATCTAAAACAAGCTGAGCGAGAGTCCTATACTTGTAGCGATATGTTCAATTTAATTTTTGGAAACAAACTTATTGACGTTTTTCCAAATTTGTATACCATTTTAAAGATTTTTCTAACGCTCCTTATTACTAGTTGTGTAGCGGCGCATGAGTTCTCTAAAATGTCCTATGTAGAAAACAAATATAGGACAACAATGACAAATACTAGGCTTAATTATTTATCTCTTCTTTCTATTAATACTGATCTCACCAAAAACTTAAAATGTGATGAGAAAATAAAAGAATTTGCAGCACAAAAGTGTACAGAAGTTTTTTTGTAAATTATGTTATTGCTTATAACGTATTTAAATTGTTTGAAATAAAAAAAAATTTATGAAAATAAACTCTTAAGCTTTGTATGCAGTCGAACCTCCATATTGTGACCAACATATTGCGAATTTTTCTATACAGCGAACTTTTTCCTGGAACCAAGAAAATTTCATGATTTTCTTCGTAAAATAACTTCCCAATAGCGAAGTGCATTTTCTATATAATGAACTTTTTTTCTTGTGATTCAATTTTTTTCCCTTCCTATTTTTAAAGTATTTCTGGACATTTCAAATTATTCTATCTTTTAACACATTTTATGGTGGGCATAAATCTTGATTTGGTTTTATTAGGTGCCTAACTCGCCGAAAGCAATAGAACTCTGGGCATTTCAAACAAAACGTGCAACCTTAGCTTCCTATTGTCCAGTTAATTAGAAACATCTCCGATAGCCCCTTTCACCCTCAATAGAGTTGTCTCGTGTCCTTGAACTAGTCTCTGTTCATTAGTAGTGTTGATCAGTTGTACTGGTAATTTCGTTTCTTGTAACTCGAAATGTCAAAACGTAGGTGCTTGAGCATCAAAGAAAAAAATTTATTCTTCAGGAAGTAGATAAAGGTGTCGAGAAAAAGGATTTTGCTATAAAATTTGGTATTCCTCCAAGCAGCCTATCAACTGTTATAAAAAATCGAAATAAGTTTCAAAATTATGATTTATCGAATTCTTGTTCAAAAAGTTTAACATCATGTGTCTATGAAGATGTCGACGTGGCAGTTTCGAAGTGGATACACACATTGCGAGATAAAAAAAAGTTCCGATCTCTAGACCTTTCACAATAGAGAAAGCTCACCAATTTGCGAATGCATTGGGATGCGATCAACTTTTAGGCCGCAATGGATGGCTAGAAAAATTTAAGAAAAGACACGGAAAAATACAACTGAAGGGATTTTTGGTGCAGTGCAAGGATGTGAGGCGTATTATTTTAAACGAAGCATTTCTTCAAATAAAAAAAACCCAAATAAAATTAGCGGATTTTATGAGTAATAAAATTTAAGGATGCACGTGATAATGTACTTTAAAATTAATTGTATGCTTTAAATTAGAAAATTCCTTAACATTCATTAATTTTAAAGTAAAATTATTTTCTTAATGTCGATAATACAGTATATTCCTCGACATTCTTTTTTCTTGTTTTGCTCGCAGTTTTTTTTTTTTTTTTTTTGTTGTTGTTGTTATTGGGTAAGATATATAAAATAAATAAATATATATTAATTTGCATAAAAGTGTGAATAATTAATTTTTTTAATATTTAGTGTTTATGAATTTAAAATTGGTTTTATGTGGTTTTTAAAGTGTATTGAAAGATGAGCCTATATATAACGAATTTTCTAAATAATGAAATTTTTTTCGGGATTTGGCGACTTCGTTAAATAGAGGCCTGACTGTATTTTAAATTTTCCCGCACAAAATTTTTTAGCAAAATGGTAAAATTTTTAATTATTTAGGGGCCCCCAGATATCATTAGCCCAGGGCCCCCAAAGGTCACGGTCCGGCCCTGTTCAGAATTACGAGGTCCGTCGCCAAAAGCCCTTGTGTAGCTGAACAGTGCGACGTTTTTTTCACTCACTCACTCCTCTGAATTTATTTGCCTGGCTAGATGGACAATTTCTTTAATCACATTACCAATTTCATCAGGATCTGGCACTGATTCCATCTGAGTTTCAGCGATGAAAAAAAAAAAAAAAAAAAACCCATTACAAACAAAAGCGCTGAAACAAAAGAAGAATCGACGAGATATGAAAAGTGCGTAACTCCGGGCTCGAGTAAGTCGAGGTATTACTGTACTTCTCCTTTAACAATGTCACCAAATTCGATATGTACACGTCACCGTATATAAGTGCTACTCTAGCGTTAAAATATTTTGGGATGACAGAAAATTTGTGTTAGGTTAGTAAAAAAATTAAGAAAAAGGTAAAGGAAAAATCCCCTTCCTTAAATTATTAGGTATGTATAAGATTTAACTTTTAATTATATCAGTTTTCAAATCTATGTAATTTAAAGGTATTCAGAAATTTGAATTTAATATGTATATCGAAGCTATGATAATGATGCATGAATTACTGCAAAAATTCCTCATAAATAATGTTAAAAAAATACAGCAGTTTTTATTCTAATTGATAATTATTGAGTACGAAGAAGCTGAAAAACTGAAGGCAGTTGAAGATAAATAATGCTAAAAGAGTCTCTAACATGTCTGAAAATGTAAGAACCTTTGATAGTTTTGATTACTTTTCTACTTTTATAAGTGCTGATATTTGAGAGCACTTAGCATTACATTACGATTAGTAATGAAAAGCCAAAATGTCGCGCTTAAGAATTCGGTAAATTGAGAATTATTTTTCATTTTCTTTATTTATATACGTATATTGAACTCTTGGCAAATAGATCTTATACTTTAGAAGATCATTTAATTTCTCATTATCTTAAGGATAAATGTTATCAAAATAATCAAAGCAAATAAAAAGTTAAATATTCAAATGAATGACTTAATGACGTTTTAAAATACAGAAAGTTGGACCTTCGTAATTCATAAAACAAAAATTGGAATATTTTTTAAAATGTATAAAATTTTGTATGTGTAAAGGAGATTTTAAAATGATTTTAATTGGATTTAGTAAAAGGGATATAACATAATGTGTCTATATTTTATTATACTTAAATAATGCTAATAAAATAAAAATATTATGATATAAAATGCCAATTCTAATTTAATAATAAACATTTTTTATTAAAATTGTTATTGGTTAATAAAAAAAAAATCAGAAATTTAGAATTTGTATTTTTTAAATTACAAAAACCATTTGGAGATATTCGAAAAAATTCAGAGATTTTCAATTTTTAGCTACGCAAACAAGCTTTATTCACCAATTATTTCCTTTTTTCTAAATCAATCACAAGATGTTAAAAGCGTTTCGGCAAACAGTGCCTCTAAGTCTCCATATTCTAATTTTCTCTTGAAGCTGTTTCACTTCTCAGATATTTTATGTTTACCAAATTGAATTCTTAGCAGGTATTAGATACTAGCACTTGAAGAAAATTTTTTTTTAAAAAAAAGTGTTATTTTCGTTTTACAAAAGCATTTGCAATTGAAGCCTTTTTACAACTATTTTGATATAATTTTTCAATAGAAAAGGAAATTAAAATGTTTTAGCAATTTTAAGTGAGCAGTAACTCGCCAAATATAGTACATCAAGTAAATTCCAGGAATTGAGATGACCTTTTAAAGCGCCTAGCGACAGGACAATCCTAATGTTAAAAAAAAACTCGAAATCCCCAGAAGGCGCTGACTTCGTAAGGGACTGGGGAAATATGCGAGATAAAGAGGGAAAAATTTAATGTGAATTATATATATTTTGTATTACGTTTTATTGCAGGGCATATAGCTACCCGTACCTATGATACGGGGCCCCCACATATGTAATTTTCTGACACGTTCAAATAAGTGTTTTTTATTTCTTTTCGAAAAAAAAGGGGCCCCAAGGAGTTTTGATACAGAGCCCACTCAGGTCTAGCCATGTAAGTGTTTGATTGGCATCATTTTTGTAAATAGTGCTAACACTTTTCTTACATTATTTGACGATTATATCAACATTATTTTAACAAGTTCGATATTGCTTTTCGCAACATGTCATTCAATCATTCAAAAGAATAATCAAATCACACATTTTCTTTTCAGTTATAGATGAATCAAGATTTTTTTTTTCAATTAGTATATTTTTATAAATGTTTCTTGAAGCAGTGAAAGTGTATAAAATAAAATCTCATGTAATTTCTATTTTTAATTCTGGGCTCAAAATTTAAGTTTCGATTTTTCTCATTGTTCTGAAATCACACTCTCCCCGTTTTATTTTAAATTTGAGAAAATAATTACTATTGGGAGAATGAATATACCTAATTTTAATAGTGCTTTATATATCAGATAAATTTTCTCTCCTTAATAAATGTTATTTCATTAACATTCTTAAATGTATTAGATGCTGAATTTATCAAATGAAAAACCCGTAAAATGTAAGAAAACTAGCTCCAAGATTTCCCCATATTGTATTTTTTCTTTTTCTTTCTGGTTGTTCTCTCTTATATTATGAAGGTTAATAAATTTTTAAGGTACTCTAATTCTTTGCATTGCACCTTGCATTCAATATTTAAAATATATTAAATTAAATTGATACTTATTGAGTATTGTGTTAAAACAGGCAGAATTATTACCCATATTAGTAATAGTTTTGTATTTTATTCTTTTTTTCCTGAAGAGTTCTTTTTATGTGGGTATTTGGTATTATTAAAACTTATCTTTAAATCATATAACGCCGTGCTGATGAGTCAAAATATTCTGAATGCCTACTCAATAACACGTTGCACAACTTTCTGCTTGCTAAACAGTTACAACTCGTCTTGGCATGAATGCCACAAGTTCTTGGCAGATGACTGGAGACAGGCTGTTCCAAATATCTAAACAGTGGTCACGTAAAGTCGTGGTATTCCGACATGAAGATGTTTGATCTCTGAGCTGCATCTTAATTAGTTCATCTTTATGCTCCTGGAACCATTCTAACACAATTCTAGCCTTATGACTTGGGGTGTTGCCCTGCTGAAAGTTCCCATTTCCAGTTGGGAAAGCAGACATCATGGAAGGGTGCAACTGATCCGCAGTTATGCTCAGATCAGTCTACAGCTTTCGTTGTTTTACTGTAATGAAAAGTCCCAGAACCACCCATGAGAACATCCCTCAAAATATAATATCGCCCCCTCCAGCCTTTATATAATCTGATGTACATGGGACAGGGGGAGAGCAACTGTTCGCTTGGAAGACGGTGAACCCTGACACGACCATCGACGTGATGAATGAGAAATCATGATTCATCCAACCAGGCAACTTTCTTCCACTTCTCCATGGCCCAATTTCGATGTTCCTGGGCCCATTATAGGTATAGTTGTCAATAAAGCTTAGTCGACAGAGGTATTCGTGTGGGATGTTTACTGTGCAGCCCCATATCCAACAGTGTCTGCTGTGATGTGTGTCCCAAAACACTTGTACTTGGACCTGCATTGTATTGGGCTGTCAGCTAACCCACTGTCTGGCGCCGATTTTGATTTACTAAGCGGGACAGTCACCGACGTCCTTTGTCTTTGATGATACGTGGACATCCAACAGCTTGGCGTCTATTGCTGGTTTCACCGTCATTTACCGACTTTATACCAATACTAAAAATGACGCGGGTAGCAAAACGACTATCAGTCAGGCTGTTTTGGAGATACTCCTTCCGAGTTTTTGGAGCATTACAACTAGAGATTGCAATATCGGGATACCGAATACCGCGGTATTTTGCGCCATTTGTACAATTTTGTAATACCGGTATTCACAAGTTAAAATAACAGTTTTTCGGTATTTACTAGATTTTTTTAAAAAAAAATTGTCTCCTCTATATGTTCAGGGATCATCAACATAGCAAAATAGTATACGTTTATGTTTTTATGTCTCCCTAACGGCGAAATTAATTAGATTGTGAATATAAAGTTGCATCGTACAATCAAGAAGTTATAAAATATGTGAATCATCCAAGGAGGCGGGCCAAATATATTCAATTACAGCTCAGAGCGATACTGCCCACGCGTAGGATTTGTAGTCTAAAATTCGTATTTGTGAAAACAAGGTTGTAGTTGTGAAGAAAGTGCGTAATATTTCGAAATTTTTAAATTGGTGTCTTCATTATTCACATTGTATTTGCATATCATACTTATAATTATTTTAAAACTGAAAATGAAAAGGAAGAAAAGAAACTAACCAATTCAAATTTGGTCAAGTTTATAGTAAATTTTCTTAAATTTTTTTTTACCCACAAACCTATTCACATTCAGAAGAATTCGGTATAGTTATCAAAGATGATGATGACACTAATGTCGATAGTGAACAGGAATTGTCTCATGAACAAAAATTAGAATTAGAGACAACTAAAAAAAAATTTCCACAATCAAAATGCAATGCAGAAATTAGCTATATCCATAAAATCATCCGAAGTGAAATCGATTCATTTCAGAAGATGAGAGATTTAGTGGTAAATACTTGGAAAAAGTATATCGCACGTTGCTAATAGTACCACCAACGCATAGATGCCAAAAGAGCGTTTTCGATAGCAGGTGATTTTTGCACAAAATTACGTTCCAGACTTAATGACAGTACAATTGATGCATTATGTTTTTTAAGATCACATTTCAAAAATTTATAATAGTGCCACAAATTGAATAGTGATATTTACACTTTTTGGGATTTAAATAAATGAGATGTTCCCTTACTTTTTTGTGATTCTTTTTATTTACTGTTATAATTTATAAGTTACAAATTGTTTTTTGTGTTATTTACACTCTAATAAAAACTGGCAAATAAAACAAAGAAACAGCTGTGTTTTTCTAAAATTTCTAATACCGGTATTAAAACCGGTATCCTGGTATTAAGATCTAGATAATACCGATTATCGGTATTGAGCTCTTGTGTGGTCCGGTATTGCAACCCCTAATTATACAATCCGCTTCCTATCAAACTCGCTTAAATCAGCGGCCTTTCCTATCACTCGCAAAAGTAAGACAATAATGATTCCTTACCTTCTCCAGGAGCAGTTAAATAAAAAAAATTTTCTTGATCAGGTGCTTTCTACGTCATCCAGACGAGCTCATTAGTAAATGCGGTGGTGTTCATAAGGTTTTGGCTTGATAATATATATTAGAAAATTTTTGCAATCTATTTCTATTTACTAACAATCAGTCTCTATTAGTATTGAATATACAATATTTAATTATGGATAGTTCTAGCTGCTTTAAATATGTTGAAGGCGGTATAAGACCTTTTCTTCAGCAATTGACTTACATCGACAAACAAGACCGACACACAAAGCAAGAGGAATATGGTAAACATCAATAAACAAGTAAAATGCAATGTATTCAATGGAGAATTAAGCTATAGAAAAGGTACTGAAAAATAAACTACTGCCTTACTACTGAAGTAAATCTATTAAGATAGGTGAAAAAATATGACCTATTTTTATTGCCATCGTAATGATTTTTAAAATGTAATGGGTGATATTAGAAAAGAGAAATATTAAATTTTGTGACAGTACCAAGATAAGTGAAGTTGCCCTTCAAAGCTGAAATTATGTGTGAAGATATTGATTATAAAGTATTTGAGTAATTCACAAAAACCTGAAGAAATATTAGAACCTGGGACCTTCTGTTCCATCAGCGAGTACCTTAGCCACCATGCCAAAATGATCATCGTAGTATGGAGGCTATTACTGGTTTATATAAATACCACCACCACACACTTCCCTGCCAGTGATTCGGCGAATAGGTGAACGAACGATACCATTGTGATGGCGAGCGTGAAGGTTTTTGCGTCATGAATGAGACGGCTTTGCGGGTTGCATCCTTTGTGTGAGATGGCTTTGTTGGTTGCGTCATGTGTCTGACGGCTTGGTTGCATTTGCGGTGAATAGATGGCCCCATGACTGCTGCATGAAGGTTTCGGTTCCTTTGTATGGCCAGGGTCACCAATGAAGGAAGATTAGAACCTGGGACCTTCTGTTCCGTAAACGAGTACTTTAACCACCATGCCAAAATGATCATTGTAGTATGGAGGCTGTTACTGGTTTATATATATACCACCGCCACAAACCCATTTAGGACATGGTACAGGTATAGGACGAAGAAAAACAACGAGAATTAAAAGATATAAAAGAAAAATAGGTAAAAAAAACTTTAATGGAAGCTATCTTAGATGAGAAAAGAGATTCTGTGTTAATGAGAAATTCGAAAGGATTCCTTTGAGAACAAGTAAAAAATTACTAAACATAAAAGTAGATTATATACAGTATATATTCTGATGATGAATTTGAGACAATTAGTTTTAGTTTAGTTAGTTTAGTAGAGTTTTAATTGTAGAGACACACACAAGAAGCTTCTACAATAGTTCTGTGGTTATTTACTAAACGAAAATTAGAATAATTGCATATTAAATATGTCAAAACATTGCTCAAGTTGTTTAAGAGCATCAGAATAATAATAGAATACAAATTAAATTTTTTAACAAGTTTCACCACGAGCTACGTAAAGGAGCAAGAGTTGAACTGCAAACAATCATTATGCATAAACTACACAGGCCTGCGGCGGAAAAAAATACAAGGGAATTTGATGCATTTTTTGGTGCTGATTTCAAAAATCATAATAAAAAATTTCTATCACGTAACCTTTTTTTTTTTAAAAAAATTCACTTTTACTTGGATTTTGATGAGTATTTGCCAAATTTTTTTTCAGCATTGAATCTTTTTCCTCCGTGATTGACCTTCATTCTACTGTAGCGAAAGGTATTGAACACCTTTGGATCATTTTCGGTGATTGGAAAGTTATTTCCATGTTTCTTGGTCAATAAGACACGTTTGCAAAGTTTCCATATTTCATTTATGAATGGGACATTCGTGATAAAACTTAACAATGTGTCAAAACAAAATGGTCAAAAAAACAAAATGTTAAACCAGGCACCAAGATGTGAAACGAGCTGAATCGAACAAAGTATTGTAACCCCTTTTGCATATAAAATTAGATGTAATGAAGCAGTTTGTCAAGGCTATTCCAAAAGATGATTGTTTCAAATACCTGAGCAAAAAGTTTTCATTTTTATACGAAACTAAGTGAAAGAGGGTATTTTGTGGGTCCTTAAGCTGGTGACCGGTCTATCCGTGTTCTTTTAAATACTAATCCTCTTAGAAAATATTGGATCTTTAAAAATTATTATATTATAAAGATTCCTCCCGAAGATGTGACTGCAAATTAAGACTTATATATAAAGATAAAACTTTCAGGTTAGAGGGAGAGAGAGGTTATAGACTGCTAACGACTAGCAGTGATTAATTAAATGGGAAGTGAGGCGTGGATTCTATGTAGCTGATTACTGTAATATTAAAGTTGACGATTTGTCAACTAGGAATCAAATTAGATTAATTCGCTAAGAATTAGAAGCTATTGCCTAGACGTAAATGATGTGATTATTTAGTCTTCTCGTATCTCGCCTACCTCATTAATTGCTTTCCATATTCGGTATTTGGGTGCATCTCTAAACTTGGTTAATTGAATTGGTGTTGTTGTTCTTATCTGAGAATAAATTGAAGTTATTTTGAATATGGCTAGTCTTCCTTCCGACTCTCCCACTTTATTGGACACGTCGGGGTGACCTTTACAAGCTTATGAAAGATAAAAAATTTGAGACTAGCCTGACAACAAAGGGATCTTGCGTTGCCTGCCTTCAATTATGTCAACAGAAAATTTCTGGGTAATTACAAGGATCCTGATTATAAAGCAATTGTAATGAATATGCTGGACAAACTTCAAGAATTGGGTTGCTCCAGGAGCATACATTTCCTTCGCTCACATACGGATCCCCCCCCTACCCGAAAGTTTAGGATCAGTCAGCGAAAAACAGGGTGGAAGGTTCCACCTAGGACGCAAAAATCAAGGAAGATGGTCGAAAACAAGCTCATCGACTACTGTTAGATGTTAACATGAGATAGGTCTAAAATTGAACATAAAAGAAGAACACCAAAAGGACGTTTCAAAATAAAAAGAATACGTACTTAAATAGAAACTTTTTTTGTTTTGTATTTTGTGCAGTTAAAAATTTGTTTCAAACTTTCATGGACCCAGTCATTATATTTGCTCCTCTTGGTCAATCGTCTATTTCATGCGTCACCTTAATAAAAATATATAAACATAGTATGTTGAGGGGAATTCTCTTCTAGAAACTGGCCCTAATTGGATGTAAAAAGCTTAAACCTCAATGAAACTACTTGTTTTTCTTTCGATCAGAGATGGTTCATGACAGCAATTTTCATCCATTTGCTGAAAAATCAGTTTGTCACTCCAAGAATCAACATTTACATATATTGAACCACATAACCATATAACGAAGCATAAAAACCACTGTTTCCAGATAATACATGCTAACAGGGCCGCTTTTCCGCTTAGGCACTTGCCTAGGGTGCTGAATATTTGGAAGCGCAAAAAATTGGAGGGCGGAAAAAAGAGAAAAAAATTAAAATTACAGCGAACATACCAACGCCTAGTGACACGTGTGAGAAGCATTTCTGCCCTTAAGAGAATTAAGACTGAAATGAGATTTGTTATGTAAAAAGAAAAGATTAAAAGTTTGATGTTGATGCCCTCAGAATGATATTACAATGGAAATTTATCACAATAATGCCACATTAATGAGTCTGCAATGATCAAAGCTCGAAGAAAATCTTTGTTGTACAAGTACAATGACAGTAACTCTATAAAGAATGTCTAAAAGTAAAAGACAGTAAAGTGATAAGCGATGAAAAAGAGGATAATTAACAAGTTGAAAACAGTTCATACAATGATGTATACTCTATACTGTAATTGCAAACGATTTCATTAATTTAATGTATTAATGTAAAAAAAGGGGGTCCGTGATGTCATAAGGTAAGAAATGAGCAAGAGTGACCAAATCATGCCACTATCCTTTCTTTGAGGCTGCCAGTTGCTAGTCCAGGACACGGCCGGCGGGTTCATTGGTAGTGTATAATGGAAAGACGCTTCAAAGAGCAAAAACAAAGAAAGTGAAAAGAGTAAGAGAGTTAAGGAAAAGTCCCTCCTGAGCCAAAACTGTCAAGGTAAGAAATGAAGAAGGGGAGTGCTCTGGAAATAGTGGGGGGGGGGGGTAAGGCGTAAAAATTTGAAGTGCCTGGGACACCGGGGAGGTTTAAAACAGCCTTGCATGCTAAATTGTTCGAAAATTGAAATAATTCTTCTTCAAATAGGATTTTAGAAAAAACATAGATATCGATTTTACAAAAATTCCTGACACGAGGGAAAAAAATGGAGGTCATTTTCGAAATCGGAACATTAAACAACATAAAAAGCACCAAAAGTTTCTTCAGTATTTTTCAAAAACTTCAGTTTTACAGGTCTGTGCTGTTATTGCTAATTTACGTATCCCCACTATTCCTTTTAAGGATCCAAACATTTCTTATGAAGATATTTTCCCTGGTATGAAAGAAGATTTTCTTCTTTCTATAATGAAAATTTCGCGGAAAGACATGTTGAAGTTTTATGACAAGGATGACACTGTATGCTTTAACTTCTTCCAGCACGAGATGAATGCAGATGGAGTTGATTTAGGTACACAATCAATTTTTGACAAGCAATTGACAAAATTTTGCAGCTTTAACTCTTGCATTTGCAGCTATAAAGAAGCATTTATATGTTCCTCCAAAAGTGACCAATGACAGATGACGCAGAACCATTTTGTGAATGCTTGGGAGACTATTTTCAATTCGTGAAAAAATGCTATTATGCTTGTGTCACAGAATAGGCATACTTTGGAAGACCAATATATCCAGATGAATAACGAAGAAAATTCAAGTTATGTAGATGGCAGCGTAGCCAATTGGTTATGGTCTCGAACTCAAGTTTGGTGTTGTTGAGTCTGGAGTTCGACTCCTAGTAGCACGGAATAAACACCGTGTAAAGGGGTTGATGCATGTTAAATCTGTTGAGGCTCAGAGACCTTCCGTGGGTGGAAGTTGGGGTTCCATGTAGCCACGGGACACTACTGGTAGGGAAGGCCACATTTCTTGGCTTAAAGCTGTGGAGCATCCGGTTGTAGCAGAAATTAGAGTTCCAGTTGGCAGAAAACAACTACGAATCGGTTACTTCATGGACAGCTCCAAGTCAAATGTCCAAACCACTGTGGCTTGCAACTTAAGTTAGAGCTCATTGGAGGATGGAGTGGAGATCTGTTGTGTTTTCTGTCGAAAGCCGGGGTTCTGCCTTTGTGCCCATGATGATCGTGAGTTGGTTAAAAGGAGGCCAGGGGAGCGTGCCTGCAAATACACTGGACTTACAGTTATTGTGATCTGGGAAGCAATTTCCTTTGACAGCAGGAGCATTCACGGT
This sequence comes from Trichonephila inaurata madagascariensis, assembly GCA_019973955.1. NCBI lineage: Eukaryota > Metazoa > Arthropoda > Arachnida > Araneae > Nephilidae > Trichonephila > Trichonephila inaurata. Next base: position 27,544 of record BMAV01012300.1, on the reverse strand, counting down.
TTTTCCCCGCAGCTTAACTGCAAATGTGAACATTAGTCTGATGATTCAATCTGTTATTTTACAACTTATGAACAGCATTCAAAATAATTTTTTTCCCAACTAGATAACGTGTGCCCTTATACCTCTGTTGTAACCCAACATGCTCTACAGAGTGTTGACGATTTGCTTTGTCCTGCAAGATCACCACCTCTTTTTCCAATCAAGCACAAGTGGGACATTATTGGATGACAAGTCCAGCGTCATCCACAATCAGTACTTAAAAGCTCCTATATTAACCAACCAAGTGCTGTAGACATGTAATTCCATCCTATAAAATAATATCAGGTATCTGCACTACAAAATGCATGCATATTGACATGCTTGCCTTCAAAATTCTGGCAGTTTTACCGGTTATTTAAATACCATCCCTTTATATATGAAATGGTTTTTCTAGCGCTTACATCAGTGTTTCTCAAACTGTGGGGCGCGCCCCCCTGAGGGGCGCGATACCCCTACGAGGGGGGCGCGAGCATATCGAAAATAAAAGATTTAAAAACTAATTAATTTACTGGAATGAATTAAAACAAAATACTTTCAGACATAATAAAAAATGCACTTTTACTCTGATATAATTTATAAGCGATATAAGTCATCTCAAAAACAAAAACTTCTTCAATACCTAATTAGCTATCTTTAATCCAAAAAACCAAATAAAAAAAACTTTTATTTGATTTGCTGTAATCTCATGATGAATGATTTTTACTACTCTTTCAGAGAAAAAACAAATCCCAGACACAGAATCGAAAAAGTTTAGGAACATAAAAAATTCATCACTGTTATTATTTTTGAAATACTGCACATTATAGCTGTAATCTGTTTTTGCTGATAATCTGTTTAACCTTCTAAGTTATTGGTACAGTTAGTTATGACCCCTCTCTTTTGCGTTTGTTTCTCATTTAGGGAAGTTGTAAGTAATGTATTTATTTGTTGTGCTTTTTTCCATGCAAAAGAGTTTTATGATATTTGGAAAACCACGCACTTTGAAAGATTACTTGGCCAAGACTTATTTTTATGAGTATTCTCAAACATATAAAGCATAATGAAAAACGTTTTACGTAACATAAATATTATCATAATGAATACACTTTTAACCCGGAAGTGGTCGCGCGGGACACACAGATCACAAAATCGTTAATTCTGGCAAAACTGTTTATTTGTTACCAAAGAAAAATTGAAAAGTTCTTGAAAGTAGGTAAGTTTACTTTCTCTTAATTAAATTATTCACTGGAATCACGATTTGTATCGTGTACAATAAAATAATTATAAAAAAAAAGGATTGGGGTGACTCAATCACCCCACGTGACCATTAACGCTAGTATCGAGTGTATGTCTGCCACCGGGATAAAACATTTTGAAGTCTTCTAGCTTTAAATATTAAAAATAACGCTATTATTCTTCATTGTAATTTTATATTATTTTTCATTGTTTAACATTAATTCTAAATGCTCATTCTGTGATTCTTAAAATTACACAATTCGCTTAAAACTAATTATAATATGAGAATTCATTTTAAAATATCATTTTACATTTTCGTAAGCGTTGTCACGCATTCAGGTTTACTCTCCTGGCAATTCAGCTATTTATCAAGAATGTTTTAGTTTTTTAAAAAATGAGCTCGTTCGAAGAGCGGGTACTTCAGACAGTATAATTTTAATGTATCAGTGCTGCACAAGGTATTTTATAACTAATTTATTAATACTAAATTAAGAGCAAGTTTAATAAGTATTAGCGACTTCCGCGGGCTTGTCTTGCAGAGGAAAGTTTTTCAAAGGAAGGTTTGCGATTAGAAATTGACACTCTGAGTGCATTTTTTATATATATTTGGCTGAGATCTATATTTTGTCCAATCTAAAAAATCTAATTCAATCTAAATCTATATCTGTTCCAATTTAAAAATTCGAGAAAAAAAATATATATTACTTAAAAAAGTTACATATATAAAATTTAATAAACTTACCTTATTAATTTGTACGGTTTATAACTAAGATAGTTTTGTAGCTTTAGCGTCAAAGTGCATTATTATTGCATTCAATACATTATTATTGTATAAGGGGGCCGCAATAAAAATTATGATTGAAAAGTGAGTCGCCAGTATTGAAAGTTTGAGAACTGACTTATGTTATTAATTTGTACGGTTTATAACTAAGATCGCATATTGTAGCTTTAGCGTCAAAGTGCATTATTATTGCATTCAGTACATTATTAATGTATAAGGGGAGCGCGATAAATTTGTGATTGAAAAGGGAGGCGCCAGTATTGAAAGTTTGAGAAGCACTGGCTTACATTAACCTGTTATTTAGAAACTAAAACTAATTAATTATGTTACCAAAACAAATGTTTTGCCAAAATTTCATTAAACTGCTAGAATTTCTCTTGGTGTTGGGATTTTTTTCCCTCAGTATAGAAACAATGAAAAACATTACTAATACGTATTATTTATTTATTTATTTTTGATAATGAATGTACATGTGTACTTTTTTGCCTCAGTTTCGTATGGTAATGAAAACAATCATTACAAAAAAATAAAGTTACAGTAAAACTTAAATGAATGTTTAAAAATATAAATAAATACTATTATATATATATATTACAAATCTCATAATCTAATGATACAATTGAAAACTTAATTACAATTTAAAAATTTAACTATTCAAAAAGTCAACCAAATTTAGAAAGTTCTGATACACTTAAACTTTAAAAACTAAAGAAAGCCTTCCTCTCTCTTTTCATCAAGAAATATTTCTCAAATGTTATTATTTTGCTCTCGTGTTCTAACATATTCGCGTTTCTACTGTCAGGTTCCGTGCTGATCCAGGATTCTTTCTGTCCCGATTCAAAATATTGATCTCGAATTCTTCCTGCCTCAATCCCTTTTTCCCCTATTCAAAAATCCCTATCCTCTTTGGATTTTCCTGTCGCTAGACGTGTTATTTTCTACATAGAGCCATTTATTTTCGCCTGCAAAGCTACTTCAGTGCATCACGCAGTGAGACGTCGTACCTAGTCTTCGGTCACATCCATGATTATTATACTACTGGTTTATTCCTGAAAAGGTAATTATATAATATATTTTTACCAGCTTTGTTTCTGAAAACACAATCAATTGATTATGTTTTTATATTTTTTTCTTTTTCCTGATTCAAGGGACGGTTTAACTGTATGCATTCATTTTAAGCTGTTCAGCAGCGTGGGTGGTATAGATAGCTTTTCTCAAAACCATCTTTTATAAATTTCATGACACCAAACCACCGATAATTGTTGAGGTTGGATTGTTGAAGTTTTATAAATTATTACTTCTTATTATAACTATTATGTGATGTTATTAACTTAAAATGAACAAGTTCGTTTTGTTTGATATTAATTTCCATTTATTTATTTTTTAATAATTATTTGTGAGGGATCTTTAGTTATTTTCTCAATGATATGTATTTTATCTCAATTCGGTTTTATTTTTAATGATTTATTAGTTTTCTTTGACATTTCAAAAATTTTGTCTTGTACTATTATTTCTTAATTAATTATGTAAGTTTTTATTATTCTAATAATTGATATTTAATATTAAGTGGTTGTCTAATAATCTAATCAAGTGATTCCCAAAGTGGTCTATATAGACCCCCGGGGGTCTATGATGACCTGCAAGGGATCCACGTCAGCAAAAAAATAATTTGGGCGTCCATGAGGTCTAAGTGGGGGTCTATGACAGTGGTTCTCATTAAATTAGATCGTGACTTTAACTTTAAAAGAAAATTTAATCAAGTGGAAACCAAATTTTATTTACTAAATTTAATGAGGTTTGTTTTTACTTACAAGATGACAGCATAAATTTTTTAAAAACATTTCAGCGTTTCTTTCCAGAGGTAAGCTAAAGAAGTATAATACTAGAGGTCCCGAATTTTCTCAATTTGTCACAGACATTCTGCTCGATTGTTTTAACCTACGTTCAACATTTAGCGGCCTTTTATTCAGATTTTGAAACTAGTTTTTAGAAGGCTTTGACTATGGTAATATCACAGTTGGTAATGAATTTATATGGTCTTATTGAGAAAAAAAAATGTCACATGACAATAGGAACTGATTGTAATATGCACTAATGAGAAGATCTTAATTTAGAAACGGAGATGTCAGCAATTTTGGCTTTAAAAAGGCAAACCTGTTACTTGTCACGAATTATGGAATATTATGAGGATGTTTTTAATTGCTTTTCCAAGTGAGAAGGAGTTTCAGTGCGGTTACCAATCTCCAAAACAAAAAAAGAAAGATAAAAAAAAAAAAATCTAGACAGTACTAACAAAGGAGGTTTAAGGTTAAACCTGACAAGATTGATAACAAATGTTGAAAATGTATTGATAATTTCTTTATTGTTTGTTTATTTTATTTAACAGTTATTTTATATATTGATTACCTTTTAATTTAATTAACATGTGCTTTTTAAATTTTAAACACTATACTTCATTAGTTAGAAATTTAATTATCTTAAAGTAGTAGTAGTACTAGCTGTCACAAAGACATATTCAAGTTGATAAATTTGCAAAAAATTCAATAGTAATTAAGCAGGGGTCTATCCAAAACCGAAAAACGTTGCAAGGGGTCTATGAGACAAAAAAGTTTGGGAACCGCTGATCTAACCATTCATCATGAAAAGTTTATATTAAAGCTATTCATCATTTAAAGTTTGATGTTAAAAAATGCAATGTGTGAAGATATTCATTAGATTATTAGAAGGGAGGCACAAAGGAGACAGACATTATAGACAAAGGAGTGGTACAAACTATTACATCAGTTAGTTATTTACAACTTTTGGAAACTCTCATTTAAAAGGATGGTGCTTTTGGCATGTGATAATTATGAAATAAATTTTAAAACAGTAATGCCTAATCATGAAATTTATAGTAAATCTGTAAATATACATGCATTTAAAAGTGTGCTAGACTAGAATTTTTATTCTAAGACCTACCCAATTATGTATTAACCACACATTTAAGATATACCACTTAATGTATTGTTTTGAGAGTATTAAGATTGGAAAATTGTCATTTGTTGCCTTTGGTTACAAGCAGAAAAAAAGTGTGTTGAAATTTACCATGTGAATTAAAGAGCTTGATAGGGGTAAATTGATATTACCCACTCAATGTTCCACAATTGCTGTTGCAGCTGCTGAGAACAAAATAAAAGCAGTATTTTTTTTTAAATTCAAAATGAATTTTTAAATTCGAGGACATCATATTGATTAGTCCTCAAATGTGGTTAAAAAAATTTGGCAGCTATAAGGGGACATGGTATGATTTATATAAAAAATTTTTTATTTAATGGTTTTACAATTATTTTGCTTGTAACCAATGTATGTGGATTACATAAAACATTTTTTGTTCTGAAAATGTTACAAAAAAAAAAACAACCATTTAATTTTTTATAGAAAAGGGACTTCAAAATGCTATTCCTCTTACAATAATTGATGTACCACACACGAAATTTAATTTGCAAATACATTAACATATAACTATGACGATATTCGAAAAATCATTGTTGTTTTTTTCCCTTTCTGGATGCTTATTGAAAATTTTTTAAGCAATATGTAAATGATAAATTTAACTATTTTTTAAAAAATAAGAATTGTTTTGATTAAAAAAAAAGGCATACCAAATTTAGTTACATGTACCAATAACAACAGGTAAAAGAAATGTCAAAGCATTTGGCCCAGTCGAAAAAAGCCTTAGCATTTCAATTGAAGATAAATGAGTTATTTTTTCTTTCTGAGATAAATCCGTTTAATATTTTTATTTGCCATTGGAACGTGAATAAAAACGAACACATAAAAGTTATCATAACTCTGAAAATTTTTTTAACCAGAGCTTTCAAATTTTTTGTAAGATTATAGAAAATTATATAAAGAATAATAAAGCTAGAAAATTTTCTTTTGAGTTTTCGACCGATTTTTGCCAATTGAATCGTACTGTGTCCCCTAGTAACAATAAGTTCAGAACATGTATACCACGGCTGTCATGCTGGCGGTATCAGATGATTCCGTTCTGCATGCCGAGCTTCCTGACAAACATACTGCGCGGGAAATGTGCGCAAATGTTCAGGCAGGAAAATCAGCTTTTGGAGGGACAAGACGCCATGTCGTTATTTTCTGCATAGTGCCATTTGTTTTCGCCTTCAAAGTTTCTTTTTGCAACACGCAGTGAGGCGTCGTTCCTGGTCTTCGGTATTACACTATTGGTCTATTCCTTGTAAAGGTAATTATATATTCACCAGCTTTGTTTTTTCATATTTTTTTTCTGATTCAAGGGACAGTTTAACTGTATGCATTCATTTGAAGCTGTTCAGCTGCGTGGGTGGTAGATAGCTTTTCTCAAAACCATCTTTTATAAATTTAATGACACCAAACTACCGATAATTGTTGAGGTTGGATTGTTGAAGTTTTATAAATTATGTCGTGTTATTTATTTAAAATGAATAAGTTAGTTTTGTTTGATATTGATTAATTTCCAATTATTCATTTTTTAATAATTATTTGTGTGGGATCTTTAATTATTTTATCATTGATGTGTATTTTACCTCATTCGGTATTATTTTTAATAATTTATCATTAGTTTTGTTTATGACATTTCTAATTTTGATTTGAACTATTAATTCTTAATTTTGTTTTGATAATTCTATAATAACTGATCAGTGGCGCACACAAGGGAGGGGGTGTCCTAGGGGCCCGGACACCCAGTCCTTGATGTTTTTTCGATTGGTTATAATCCTATGTATATAGTACGTAAAATTTTATTATGCATTTGTTATTAATAATTAATTTTATTAATTAATGCTAATTATTTATTCAATAATTAATTTTGTATTGTTTTTGCCCGAAAATCGACAAAATCAAAAGAATATGTTGGGCGGCGTATTGGAGCATAATACCAAAATGGCGGACTTTTGCCCATGGCCCCCGCCCGGGGGGAAGTTGTTGTGGGCGCTACTGTAACTGATGCATAATATTAAATGGTTGTCTAACAATCAAACCATTCATCATGAAAAGTTTACATTAAAGCTATTCACATCATTTGAAGTTTGATGTTAAAAAATGCAATGTGTGAAGATATTTATTAGATTATTAGAAGAGTGACACATGATTTTCAAATCTCGCCAAATGCGATTTTGACACCCAGTAGTTTTTAATCCAAGATGGCGGCCTAACACTAGTACTTTTCATGAAAGTAATTTAAAAGAATCTCTTATTCCTGATGAGAGTTTAAACACATTAATGTTAAAAGAAGCACAAAGATACAATATGCAAGATGTATAAACTGTTTTTGTGGAAAACTAATTGGAAAACTACGAGTAACAGCATTTAAAGAAAGTAATGCCGAAAAAACAAAAATATGAAAAGTAGAATATGGGAAAAATGAAATATGTTTTTCACATTACGGTTTAAAAAAAAGAAAAATTTCAGGCTAAAAAAAAATTATCTGGGGGGAGGGGAGAAAAGATAGTGGAATATTGCAAGTTATCAGCATTTATATTGATATTGATTAATTTTAATATAATGTAGTTAGTTTATGTTTAATATAATATAATTGTTTTATACAATTATATTATGATTATTATATTATTATGAAACACACATTATTATATTATATATTTCAAAACAGTTCTCTCTTTAAAATTATTTTCCTGAGGATTTGTTACAGCTAGGACACCATCTTGGATTCCATATCACTCAACAACAATTGTTTCTTAACACACACGATTCTTTAAACAGGCTAGGCAGTGCTTGGCCCGTAGTGCTCCTCTTTCAAATTAGTTCTTTTTTCATAATAATTTATTCGTAATACTTCTAGATCTTTCAAAATATCTCCACTTGTCCATATTTAAATCATTGTTACTTTTGACAATTTTAAAACATTTTTTGGAGATTTTTCCTTGTCTTTCGACCACATTTAAAATTTTGTATTGATATTGTTTTATCCAAACTAGTGATTTTTATACAATCAGGGTATATAATCACACTAATCTGAATTGCTCTGATACTTGCAAGTTTGAAAGACTGTATTTCATTTCATGAAAATTATAGCCTTAAGTACTAGTGTTATATATTACATGGAAATAAATGTGTGTGTGAGAAAGAGAGATTATCTTTTTTAATAACCACATCAGTTTCACCTACTTGCTTGATACTAAAAAAAATTACTTAAGTAAGCTGCAATTAATCAGAAGATTATTATTTACTTGGTCTTCTAACTGATTAAAGCACTTTTTGTAAAATTTTCCTTCATATTGCAGTCTAGATATCAAAATTCTTCCAGGAATATTCTTTCATCTGCATCTCCGGGGTTGGCACTTTTGGTTGGCTGCTACTTCTATAGAGATTATAGTATCCTTGTCCTATTCCAGGATCCTCTTGAATAGTTCTGTCCTTGCTGTGCATGATCTCCTGGCACTTAAAAGAGTGTAAGTTTGAGACAACTTTTTAGTAATGGATCCAGTGGCGTAATGGAGAATATTAGGGTCCCTCAAACTCAGGCTTTGGGCCCCAAGCCCAAATACGTACTTAGCATCAGTCAAGCTTCCCCGCAATGCGGTGTTGTACGTTACATCACTGAATAGATCTCCATTACTGAAAATGTTATTTTTTGAAAGCTTATTTGCAATACTTCTGTTGTCTTTAAGTTTGTTGATTGGACACAGTTTTCAGAATATCTACCAAACCGTAATACTGAAAGTACTGACCATCCATGAAAAGCTTCACAAATTGATGTAGTTGTCACAGGTTGTTTGCTCCTTCCCAACATCCAGTGGATGTACTTGGATGTTCTTGGGATCTCCTACCTTTCAGTCCTCTGACTCCTATTCTTTTACACCATTGAAGATGTACTTGACTAATGCCTCTTTTTGGAGGGCTTTAGTCACCATGCTATAGAATGTTGTGGAGCAAATGCTCCCATCCTTATTTTGTGGGGGATTCTATCTGAGGATGTAACAGTATAAAACAAAAAAAAACTATATTTTTATTCTGCTTTCTAGTACTTTTACCTATGCCGCTACTATTGCATATATTTCACCCTGAATCTAACCGACTACTTTTACCTTTTTATTAACTCCATTTGAACCCACATTAAAAATGATCTTTGGATCTCTTTCTTCATACATATTCTAACCTGGTCTATATTGACGATTTGTTCCCTATATCTCAAAGATATAACTACATTGGTTCTACATCTTTCAATAACTTGTTAGTCCTTCAAACTTAGGCTTGGATTTTGATGCTTTTTGGTTATCCACAAAGGATGTTTGAACAAGAACACCTATCTTGACTTTCATAGTACACCATACTGATTGTAATACTTCGCTTATTTTTCAGTTCTTTTGTTTTTGAGCACATCCTGTATTTATTAATTTTTCTGTGTTGCAACAAACCAAGTGAAACCATGGAGTTTATACCAACTTCTAAAATGGAGTAAACAATATCCTTCCCAAAAATGAGGGATGGGGTCAATGTTAAAATATTTTTCTAGATAAAATTTGCACTCATTTGCATGACAGATAAGACTGAATTGCTGGATCTCCATATTGTGATAAAAATAATTTTCAAAAATTACTTTTGCTATACTAGTTGGATGAAGTTTTTCTAAGAGGCAGTAATCCAACCCATCTTGTGAAATTATCTATTATTACTTGATGGAAATAGTATTGTTCAGGTTTGGGCATTGGGTAAGGTCCTATAAGATATAAAGAAACTTTCATTGAGATGGCTACTTTCAATTGATATTAACCCTCTAAGCGGTCTGCACGTAAAGTCTTGCCATTCTGGAGATGCTTCGAAAATGCACCGCACGTATTTTTTTGCCGTCAGGTAGGGTTCTCAAAAGCGGTTGAGCCGTATTTTTAAGAATGCGGATCGGCCGCATTTGGGAATCTTGCTTGAAGGCAGGAAAAGCATCTCTGGAATGACGAGATTTTACGTGCAGACCGCTTGGAGGGTTAATTACCCAGATGGATGTGTGTATTTATAATTTAAGCAGTGACAAGTATCATATGGTGAGAAATACTTAGTGACAATTTTTCTTGTTTGATTGAAAGTAACATGTATCTTTTAAACAATCATTAGTTTCTTAGATAACAAATTGACCACAGGTTATCGTAAAGTTCCTTTTCAAAATAAGATTTCCACACAAATTTTGGAATGTAGACCTGATATTCCTTATCCAAAAGTGAGATTGTGGATAATTTTGAAATCCTGGGACTAAGCTTCACATAAAACAGTATTGAGTGGATCTTATTATGTTCCCACCAAATGTTTATAAATATGCCCTAATTCTAAATCACTTTTCCGTTCCTATATATGTGACTGCAGTAGCCTAATGGTCATAAACTCATGGTCAGTGTCTAAAAAGTCTAAAAAAGAAAAAAAAATTGTTAAATTAGTAACATTTTGTAATTTTATTCTACTTCACTTTTAATATATGAAATGTAATAAACAATTAACATACTTTTCATTTCAAATTTCTTTTAACACTATACACATGGCCTGTTATTAAACATACTTTGTAAAATTATCCAATATTTTTATTCAAAAGAATGTACTGTAGGTTTTTGAGAAAATTCGTGCATTATTGATCTTAACAAAAGAGTAACTTTAAGGTAAAGTTAAGAATATTTGCCCTTTTAACTTTAATAAAAACAAATCTTAATAAATAAAAATTGTATCATTCGTGTCACACACAATTTTTTATAGAAAATAGTTCTGTGTGAAGTTAGATTTCTGGGTAATTTCAGGCATTATTGGGAGGACTGAAAAACAGAGTATCATGAGCAGCTTACTTGTTTAAAGTTCTACTTTTCTTTCGCGTGTGATTCTTCTTCTTCAATGGCTCAACAGCCTTGGCCTTCTCCAGGAGTCTTTTGCAAACATCCCTACTTTTAGTAACTTTTTTCCAACTTTTGACATTTAAAATTTTTAGGTCCTTCTTAACACAGTCAATCCATCTTAACAGGGATCTGCCACGAGATCTACTTCCCATGGGCTTAGCCAGAAAGATCTTCTTGCAGCAATGATCTTCATTCATTCTAGCCAGATGGCCAGCCCATTTAAGTCTCTGTAATATGACAAACTTTACAACATTAAGGTTATTTATAAATTTTGTAAAGTTCTAAGTTAGATCTTCTTCTCCATGATCCATTCACTTGGATCCCACCAAGAATGCAGCGTAAGGTCTTTCTCTCGAAAACTCCCATAGCTTCCTCATCATGTAAAGTCACTGGCCAAGTCTCTGATGCATAAGTCAAGACAGATCTTATAAGACTTTTGTAAAGAAGCAATTTAGTTCTTTATTTGAGAAAGCTGGATTTTAAATAACTCTTCGAGACATAAAAACATCTATTTGCAGCAATGGTTATTTTATAAATTTCTGGGGCAAGCTCATTTTTATTATTTATCTCCGTTCCCAAATAAGTAACACTGTTAACTTTTTCAAATTTATAATTGCAAATTTCTATATGACTAAGTTGTAAGCTGGACTTTTTTTTAAAAACAAGGTAAATATTTAGTTTTATGCTCGTTTACGGATAAGTTAATTCTTTTAGCACTTTGTTCTAATGCCATAAATGCCTGTTTAAGAGCTGGTGTTGTTCAGGCAATAATGTGATTCGCTGTTGATGTATTTAGTTTGCTATGTATACTGATATATCCCTCAACAAATTCACTAATTTATTTTGTACTTCAGTCAATTGTCAAGAGATGGTAATGCAAGAATTAGTTTCTGGATAAAAGTTTTCTTTTTTATTTTCACATGTGTTGTGAATGTTGAATTTTACTGTCAGTGGAATGAGGCTAAGTGTAATAAAATCATTACTGGAAAGAATTTTGAATACCCAATATTCCGCAACACAAAGCGGGGTTTTTTTTTGCTGAATAAGCTTTCTACTCACAGTTTTTTTAATGTGCAGTTTCCAAGAATGACTTGAGATGTCACCACGTTACAACAACAAATATGCTAAATTTGTAAAGTACCTGAAATGGATGGATTATAAAAAATATTTATGCAAAAAAACATCTACTCCTGCAGTTTCTTAGTAGATAAATTATAGCTTATAGATTATAGTACCATAATAATTACTATAAATTAAAGTATTATTTCAATATAAACAGTTTCATATTAACAAAAAAGAATGACATCTTCAAAAGTTAATAGACACTGCGTTTTGATGTAGCAGCATGTAAATATTCTATTGTCATAGACAAACTTGCCTACTTTTATGCCTTATGCATAAAATTTACACTTTTCAGCCTTTCATTATGGATTTTTGCAAAATTTTCTTCATCCACCAACTACCCTTCCCTATATAGCTTTTATTTACCATTATATATTCACAATGACTGGTAAGTAATTAGACAAAAACTATAGAACTGGGAGGGCTAGGATTTTTTAAAAAATTCCCAGCCTTCTTTTTGGAAAGTATTTCCAAAGCATAATATTGCCAAGTAGTATGGATATGGAAGGACTAAAACATCAGTTATGGTTAGTGAACTAGTTTCTAGTCAGAAAGAGTTCATGATTTTATACATGAAACAAAGTCTTTTTTTTTTTTGCTGCAACATATTATAGAAGTATGGATATAAATTACAGATTATATCCTGTATAGTGGTCACTTAAATCATATAAAATATAATTCAAAGTTGCCTTTTTGTAATTCAATATTGAATAGGGAATTCCACTGAAGAAATTATGAGCCAACTCATTATGGATTAGTTTAAAATATGTAGGATATCCTTTTGAACACTTTGTTTTGTTTATAGCAGATATTGCTACAATAATGCAAGGAGGGAAATGCAGTTACCTATTTGAATAAAAAAAATTGTTAGTTTGTGTCATTTAATACATGTGGCAACAGAAAAGAAAACAGTTTCTTCACCTTTTGAAAGTTGTGATAAGATGCTGGTAGATATATTCAATCTATAAAACTTTCAGTTTGCACACAATGAAGAATCCTCAGAGATTTTAAGCAGTTTGTGGACTTGATAGTTATCATTTGGCCATAGTCTTAACCTCAACTTCTAACTTGGTCATTAACTTTTGTATATGAAATTTTTTAAATATAAATGTAATCTAAAAGTTAAGTCATTTCACTGTGTTTTTTATAAAAGCATCTTTATTGTAAAGTTCATTAGTTTTTCCTATGTAATTATATACATGCCTTTAAATTTACCCCTTAGAGTATTTTTATAAATAGTTAATACACACAGAAGCAGAGTTTTTACTGAGAAATTTTCTTATCGAAATATGTCCATGTTATGAAATTTTCTTTGCATTATTTTAAGAATATTTTTACATCCCATACGTTTATAAAAGTTACTATGTTGTTTGTAATATTTTAAGAATTTGCTTGAAATGTCGTTCACAAAAGAATAAATGTTTGTAGAAATGTCAATCCCATGGTATTTTATGTTGTCATTTTCAAAAATTAGCAGGTATATTTACTGCATTTGCCAAAGAATTTCAAATTTGTTGAAGTGCTTGATTTCAATTGATTATTATTGTAATAAAATCAACCAAATTCCTTTGAGTTACCTTATATGCACTTGCAAAGAAAGTTTAGAAATTGAAATGTGTTTGGAATCTGGACTTGCAGGAAACAAACATGTAAATTAGTAGTGAAGATTGAAAAAAAGAGCAAAAAGCCTCTAAGTGCTTTGAGTGAAACTCGTAAGACACCACAAATTTGTGGAGGCTGATACCTCAGATTCTGGTGATCATTTCAAGCCACTGGTATGAGTACCAATAAAAACAAAGCGTGGTTAATTGAGAGAAGGAAACTAAAAACATCATTGGTTAATTATTCTTATCTCAGTAGCATACACAAACCTTTTCTATGGCAGGTTACATTCTAAACATGTTGATGAAAGCACTAAAACATTATCTGAATTGTAAAAATTAAAAATCTGTTTGTCTGTGTGGGAGGGGGTGAACTATAAACCCCACCCTTTTGTATGCCAATGATTTTTGTGGTATTTCTGATAGAGCAATAACTGCTATCGCATCATTTATCCTTCAAGACTATAGTGCTGTAAATAACTCTGATACAATTTCCAAAAAGCTTCCACACTCTCATGCCTAAGCAGTAGAATGCTGTGATCGAAGCATCTGGAAGAGTGCATGGTGCTGGCGTAAGAGACTACATCAACAGAACATCTCTTTTATCTTCAATATTACTGAAATTTTCTCAAAAATCTGACAGTAAAGTACATTCTGCTATATTAAAATATAAGACAATTTTGTGTTAACTTACTTATAAAAATAGGTCCATGTATAATGTTAAAAATGTTTTAAATGAAACATAAGCTTAGCATTTTATTTTTCAGGGGTTTTTATTATTATTATTATTATTATTATTTATTTTTATTTTATTTATTTATTTATTTATTTTTTTTTGCCCTCTCAAATCTCGAACTTCACATTTAGAGCTATAGTGTTATGATTTAGGTAAATAAAATAATAAAAAAAATAGAGAAATTCCCCTATTTTACAAAACAATTGCTTTTCATTTCTTATGTAAACAGACGGTACTTTTATGACTAATGCCATGTGTGTGAACAGCCCTAATTCACCCTCTTAAATACATTCTCACAGATTTTTAAAACTCTGAAACTAAATTCTATCTTCTAAAGAGAGTAAGTTTTGAAAGACAAAATATGTTACTTACATAAAAGTACAGTTTACTCAATTGTGTTTTTAAATTTCCATTTTCTAAAATTTTAAAATTTAGAAATCTTAATTACAACCAGTTTTTAAATCTGTAACATCTATAAGATTTGGTGAAGCTATAGGTAGCATTCAATTTTATAAATGATATTAATATGTTATATATACTGTATTAAATGTTAAGTACATCTTTAATAATTTTTTCTAAGCTACTGTGTGTAATTTATATTTTTTGACTTTTAGGTTAGTTGTTAGTTGAGAAAGAGAGATCCTGACTGTCTAAATTTGCAAGTTTTTGTAAAGGTTTAGTTATGGCTAATACATAAATAATATTATACAGTTTTAAGGAGAGAAAAAACTAAGGTGAAATTATTTTATATTAATGTTCCTCAAATTCATTATAAATTCTAATAATTTTTAAAATCCAAGTATTTTCAGCCGAAGAATCAATTTTCTTAAAATATCTTGTGTACTCTTTTTTTTTTTTTTTTTTTGCCTTCTTTTTTTTGCCCCTTGCAAAACTATTTTACTTTAAATAATGGATTGGTTTTATTTTTATCATTAACATATTTAGTATGAACAATTGTTCTAATATATGTTAATATCTCATTGCTTCAAATTTTTCTCTTATAGGTAAAATATTGGTGTAACTGCTGGATGTTGCAAAAATAATCAATCATACATGCTATCATCTATTTGGAACTGATATATAAAAATTTATACAGTTAACTGCTAGTTTATTCTGGAAGGGAAAGGTACATAATGGAGGAAAAAATTGAGTTTAGTTTAGTTTTACCACTTAAAGAAATATGCAGACGAAGAATATCAGCTTCTTTATTTACTCATGATGATATTGTTACCTTGATTAAAACATGCAAATTTAATTCTTACTCTTATTCTGATAAGTTTCGAGAAGGAAATATTTTATATGATCAGATAATAGGAAGGGTAAAAAAACTCTTTTTACCTATTACAGTGGAAGATGAACTTAAAGAAACAATTCACTCAATTGGCTTTGAAATATTAAAATTTAAGTGTTTTCAAGAAAAATATCTAGGTGAGAACAACCATTTCTTTGACAATGAAATTCAAATTTATTGGACATATCTAGGAACAATAGATAAGTTCAGAACTGCAATGTCATTTGTGAAAGATGATAAAATTGATGTTACTTTGCGCTATAAAATAGCATGCATATATTGCTTAGAGGATGACATTCCAACTCTCTGGGAGAAGATGTCTGAAGATGACAAGAAATTCTCCTTTAAAACAGATTCCCTGCCAATATATCGGGTGTTAATTTCCTTTTGGGAATCGAAAATGAAAAAAAGACCGTTCAGACTTCGTGAATTGAGAAGAATGAATGAAAATGTCTATGTGGATGCATTGGAATATGCTGCATATAGCGGAAACATAGCAGCAACCCGGTACTTTTTTCAAAAATTATCAGACAAAGAAAAAAAAGAAGAGGTGCTCAAAATGACAAAATATATTCTCAGAAAAGTAGAATTTTCAAAAGAATATTATTTTGAAGTTCTTCAGTTTCTATTATTACAAATGAGTGAGAAAGATCAATTGGACGTGTTTCAGGCAGGCTCCTACAACCTTTTGTGTTGCTTTATGGAGTGGCCTTTGCAACCTTACTTTAATAATTTAGCAGGACATCTGTGGTCTTATCTTGTTCCTTCAGAATTTAATGATTTACTTTGGCACATAACAATAAGAAATTTGGAACATAAAAGCAATGGCTGTGATTACAAAAGCCTTTTTAGTAGATTATGGTCAGAGAGTCCTCTTCACTTTAAAAAATATATAATCTCACAAGAACCATGGGAGCACCTTTTGTGCCATTTATATGAAACTGGCGATATAGGCAGTGCTAATTTAATGCTAAAAATGGTGACTCCAGAACAAGTAGACGGATTTATTACAGGTAACTCTGGACTTCATCTGAGTTATAGTTTGACATGGTCAAACAAGTTTTATTATTTAGTAGCCTGCTTAGAAGCATGTGTTACATCAGAAACGATTGGCGAGATTCTTAAAGGTAACTTCAAAAAGTTTCTTGCTAGAACCATTGATGAGAAAATTTGTGTAGCTGGAGAAGAATCATGGAAGCACTTTTTCACGTTATTAGATGCAAAAATTTCAGCACTTGCTGCAAGAAGAGAAACTGGAGACAGAAACAATTGAAATGCAAAAAAAACTTTGCAAGGAAAAGACATGTTAAAATTAAAACACTATATGTAGCATAAATTTTGTTTCATGATCATTTTCAATCTATCTATCTTACTACTATTGCAGTTTCTAGTAGGGTCCCGGTGTTTTTCAATCCAATTTTTGTCTGAATTATATTTTTTCAAAAGCGTTTAAACGCTGGCCCAGCTGTGTTTTGTAACAGAAACCCAAGAAATGAAATGTTTTTTTAATATCAAATTTTTAATTTTATTTTCAGTTTTATTATGCAATTTCAACTATGCTAATGTGTAAGTATTTTAATAAATAGTTCAATCCTAATCCCGGGATTTGGATAATGTAATCCGGGGATTGCAAACCCTAGTTTCTAGCATTTTCATTCATGGAAAACTTTGTCTCTTCATGATAATGTGTTTTCGTTGTATGTTTAAAAAAAATTTCTGCGGAAGTTCATATTTTAAATCCTTTTCAAAATCATATTGTGTTAATAACCACTTGAAAAAAAAAATTTTTTTTCCTTATTCTTTTCTGACTTTATTAAAAACAAGGTTTTATAACTTTTCTCAAGTTGTTTCCCTACGTGACAATTTTTAACTATATTTAAAGTTATAAATATTTATTATTACCTTGGGAAACTGAGATCACCCAGCAAGAATTTAAAATTATATAGTATTAAGTATTATAGTATATTATATAGTTTAATCACATAGATATAGTCTCTGCATATAATCTTAAGTGTTCAGATGTTAGAAATTACATTTTAACTATTGTGAGGTGATTCATTTATTCATTATGACTACATTAGTTAATATAACACACTTTTTGTAAATTTATATATATACATACAGGTTGTTACTTATGCCACCTGATCGACAGTAATATCAGATCAAGGTCCACAAAATTTATCGCGATGAAGAGCTAGATTTTTACGCCTATCAGCCTTGAGTACCATGCAGGTGACAGCACGATTTTGCTCGGTTTCACTCCAATTTTGAGGGAGAACACCCTGGGGGTGGTCAGGGGCCTCCCACCTCTCTTCCCCTTCTACCAACCTCACGAGAGAACTTGCGGCTCGACGGCTATTTAGAGTACCCCCGTACCGCGCAAGGCACTATACATTTACAAACATCCATGCCTACTCCGGATTCGAACCCAGGCCCTACGGCACCGCAGTCAGCGTTACTAACAACTATA
This sequence comes from Trichonephila inaurata madagascariensis, assembly GCA_019973955.1. Taxonomy (NCBI): domain Eukaryota; kingdom Metazoa; phylum Arthropoda; class Arachnida; order Araneae; family Nephilidae; genus Trichonephila; species Trichonephila inaurata. The sequence continues at coordinate 9,428 of BMAV01012300.1, read as the reverse complement.
CCGGATGGGCAGCTTATATATATATATATATTAAATTATCTACATCATTATGTACATTAGGAAATAGTACTGTTTTTTTTCCCCTTTGCAATTTCTAATTATTTGTAATATGAAGAAGCGTACATTCCATGCATGTGTGTAATTTTAATTTTTTTAGAAGTTAGAAAACCACCTTTTAAAACTACTACTCACTCGTTGATGTAAAAAGCAGATGTTCAGTCTATTACTAATATTATAGAAAACTGCTCACCTTTTTCCTCTCCAAATATTACAATGTGAAATAATGAAAACGAACTGAATTATAAATGAAATATATATAATTGTATTGTTAAAATAATTGTATATCTGCTGAAACGATGAATAAAATAATTGTGAACGCTATCCCCTTGTTTTATTTTTTAAATATTTTTGGGTGACAAAAAATAAGACTATTACAGTATATTATGTATCATGACTTGCATACAGAAATTTGTGTCATTAATTACTTTATTTACTGCAAAAGGATAAAAATATTTTGAATACCGTATATTTCCGTGTGTAAGCCTAGAATTTTGGAACTTTTTTAGTTGAAGTAAGGGGGTCGTTGTGTATACAGATCCGCTGATCTCGCAGAAATGTAGGGAAAACGCGTGGGCGTTTTTTCAAACATTTTCCGGTAGCTATGCGCAAGTAATTTCATTTTTTAAATAAACTTTTTGGGTGTTTCGAATGGAATTGTTATTCTAAAGGGGGAAAAAAAGAGAAGTCACTTTTTTTTCCTTCAAAGCTAGTATCAGAATCCAACTTTCCGTACTATTCTTAAAATTTACATTTACTCATTGGGATATTCTGAATGAATATGTTCATCCTGTGTTCACTTGCGAATTTCTCTTTCCGCTTATTTTCCAACCAGATAAAAAGAAAAATGATGCAAAAATTAAGACTAGGACGAGTAACAAAGGAATGAAGAAAAAGTGCTTTTACTTCAAGATAGTATTACCAAAAATAAAGCTATCGTCGTTGTGGCGCCTTACTTTACAGCAGTTATAATGGGTGGCTAGGACTAAGATAAAAAGGAATTTTATTAAAACGTTCTCCATACGCTCTTGCTCCGTTTACACATACACACACTAGCGCCCTCTCGCGACAAATATTCACTTGTTGTGGGCGTCACAAGAATTATTTGTTCAACACTGAACATCCACCCCCGGGTTGAATGACATATTCAACAATTTTCAAATAATACACAAAAACAATGATACACACAATACAAAGCCAATAATACACAACACAGAAATCACTAATACTCAATAAAAATAATATTGTTCAATACGCAAAAGGTATAATACTCACACACAAAATTGAATTGAAAAAAATACACAAATTTGAAATTTTCACATACATTATTCACTTGAAAAAGGTAAAATACAAAGTTTAGTTATTGGACGTTTAAAAATTCCATTTTTAGTTTTCACTAACACTACTCAAACTTTATTATCTTTACCTTGATACACTTCAAGAATTCTTCCAAGAGGCCAATTACACACAGGTAAATTATCTTCTTTCAGAATTACCATATCATGTATTTTTACATTCTTTTCAAAATACCATTTATTTCGATTCTGAAGTGTACTCAAATAATTATTTGACCAACGTTTTCAAATCTGTTGCACAATTTTTGTTTGTTTTTGCCACACATTTAACCTGTTATCAGACACTTCAGTTTCGACCAACTAGGAAATGACCAGGAGTCAAAGTGTCAAATATCCCACTCAACACGTTCTTCACACAAAAATTACACAAATTACTCTCATTATTACTAATAATTTCTCAACGTCCTTTAACTCTAATTATGTGCCAACAGCATTGGTTGCGTTGTCTGAAAAATACATGCTTTAATCTTTCTCATCTACTAAAAAATCACTTTAAAGCTGCAATTAAAGCTTTACTAGATAAATCCAACTATTATTAGGTGACTTCGTCACCATGTACGCGAAAATGCACACCTAATCTTTATTTAAGACTCATTTTCTTTAATTAGAATATTTAATCCAGAAATTCCACAAAAAATCTATTTCCACTTTTCCACACTCTGAGAGATTCTCTTGGCTGGCAATTGATCCATAATTTGTGAACAAATAACGGGTTTCTCCTTAAGAACACTGTACTAAATACACACATAAGTAAATACAAAATCAGCACATTCACATAAAAGGTATCACAAAGAGTTATCTTTAAAACGTTTAATAATAAGGAAAATATTGTTTACATACAAAGAGAAATGCACATAGGAAAATTTTCCAAATCTAATTAAGTAGTAGTTTAGAAAGATACTTAACTTTTCCTCACTCTTTATATTAATGTAGTACACAAGTGTGAAGAAACCAAAATTATTTTACTATAAAATATCAAACTTCACAAATAGCATTACTGAATTAATTCTAAGAGTACATATGTAAACACTAAATACGTTTATAAATTCCATAATAGACACTTTCTTAGCAAATTATGAAAACTACACTTTTAAATGAATATATTAAGATTAACATATATGCATATACAACGTTAATAAAAAAAATATAATAATAAGGATACATTCTATGTATTGTCCAAGTCCCATCCACAAGGATTAATCACTTGATCTCCTGGGATCCTCCTCAAGAGTGTTCTCTTGGGAGGGAGGAAGACAGACATCTAGTTCCGCTCCTGCTTCAACTGGCGGTGCAAAGAAGGCTCTGTTAGCTCTCCTTTAGAGCTCACTTTTGAGAAGGGATCCGATTTCACCTCTTAACGTTTCACCAGCCGGCGTCCACCGAAGGGGAAAGGGGGTCTCCCTCTTGCAAATTTTCTCTCCATCTCTTCCGACCCACAACGCGAGGGTCACGGCTTTTCCTTCATACCACAAATCACCATGAATAAGCACTTTCGGTTTGGCTAGCCGTTTAAAAACACTATTTTGAAGTTTTGGAGAGTCTATGTCACTCATTCTAGACTTGTCTAACCTTTTTTCGCATTGTTGGTCGTTGGATAAAAGGCAGTTTTCGAGTAGGTTTTTCTACTCCTCGCTGAACTTGCGAATATTTATGCCAATGATGTTGCACAAATATAACGTTGCTTGAGGCTTTTAAATTCGGGTTAAAACACACTTTCTGTTTTACTTCTTCAATTTCATCATCATCTAAATTCACTGGCGCTTTACTAAGTACCACTGGATTAATATCCTCTTTAGCTGTCTCCTTTATCAGATCGACTGATATTTCTTCTTTTTCTTCACACATCTCATCGTCAGAAATTAGCAGTGCTCTAGGTAAACCCATCTCTTCCGGAACAGTGACAGGTTGTGTTACAGCATCTGGACCCACACTAAGCATTTGGGCTCGTTCACTTTCAAGAGGAAAAACTTTCTCGGTTGCTTGAGGTAACTCCATGTCTTTATCTGACTTTTCCGATCCCATTTCTTCTTTTAACACCCGTCTTTCGCAGGCACTAGCGTCAAACACTTTTCGCAATTTCGTTGTGAGAGATTCGTTTTTTATTATCACTTGGTGATGAAAATAAAGCACTGGGTCATTCGTTGAGATAAAAGGATTTTTTACCTTCTCAATTATTCCCTCGTCTAAATAATTCTTGAAAACCTTACAATACTCAGAATACAACACCTTATCACTTTGCATTTTTCTCATAGGACTTCCGAGTCGTTGTTTCTCTAAATTAAAATTATCACTCAACTCATCACTATCTATTTTCCACGGGAGTTCTACCTCATATCTATCATTTTTAAAATGTACTCTCTGCTTAAACATTTCTAAGCTAACGTCCTCCTCACTATTACAATTCTCGTTTTTGACACCAATCGATTTTAACTCCCTAAAAGACTTTAATGTTGTATTTAAATCACTATCTCTAATTAATCCACAGTGAATCTTACTATCCCTCACCTCATCTCCTACACTTCCGCTAACTACATATCCAAACATAGTATTTTGTAAAAGTAGTCGAGAATCTCCACACTATATTTGGCCTAGTCTCAGTAATTCGTAAAATATTTCCACGCCTAACAACACATCATTTTTACCAGGAATATTAAATTTATAATCGGCTAGTTTAATTTCACTTGGTTTATTTAATGAAACTTTTATTATTTGAGACTGAGACAAATCAGTTATCTTTTTTACAACTAATAAATTTAGCTCTTTTTTGAAACTTAAATCATCATTACATATGGAGGTCGTAATACCTTCATTTATTCTAATTGTTGACTCATTTAAACACGATACCAACAAATTAATTTTCTCATTTTTTAATTGTAATCTATCTGCACAATCCTTAGTAATAAAGTTTGATTGACTCCCCACGTCTAAGAGCGCTCTTACCTAATGTAAGATGCAAAATCTATCCCTAAGGAAACACTGAACACTACTCAGTAAAACTGTTTTTGTTTTATTTTTTAAAAAACTCGTTGCTATGCACGTGTTTTCTTCATTTCCGCCTTGGGGGGGGGGAGGGAAACGATGCAATCTGATCTTTCCGTTCCCCTAAACACATCTGCGAGTGGGTTGAGAACGGGCCCTTCAACAACTGTTTGGTTGAGGGTGAAAGATTCCTTGTCCGGTTTCGGAAAGTGAATCAAGCAATTGTGGGGCTTCCCACAAAAACAGTCCTTCGCACAGCAGCTTTTGACATTGCAGTTAGGGAAAAAATACTTGAAACACAAATGATTAGCTTTTACGAAATCCACTCTTGCACTGACGCTGAGAGATTTAAATTTTGGGCATGAATACAGCGGGTGGAATTCTTTCGATTTGCAACAAAAACATTTCACATTTTTAATAGAAGACAGATTTACGCTTGAGGTATTTTTTGATTCCACGATGATTATAGACCTCATTACGTTTAAACTTAGGAAATAAATTCTGTTCTCTAAATTTTCCCTTGGACGATATAAAAATATCACACTCGCGAGCTAGCTGTTACGGCTTAAACCACATTTCGTCCTGCTTAACGCCAATATGCGCATTTAATTCTCGGTCTAATGTCTCTATTATCTTATCTGATACAATTAACTCGCAAACTGACTTGAAATCATTGACCTCCCGTTATTGGCAATAGTAATTAAAATTCGCACTTAATCTGGAAGCGAATTGAACATAACTTTCGCTAGGTAATTTTTGAGCCTTTTTAAATTGATTTAAACATTCATAGGGGGTCGGTTGAAATTCTTTTAACACAATTGCCTTCAATTTATTATAGTCACTTAAATCTTCTTCTCGAAGATAAATCATTAAATTATTTGCTTTCTCTCCTAGAATATTCAACAGAATTTCGGGTTTTAATTTCTCAGGAACATTTTTAGTTTTGAATGCCTTTTCGATTGATTGAAAAAATAAATTAAACGACTCTGCTCTTAGGGGTACCGGGATTGTTAATGTTTTAATACTTTTAATCAAGCTTTCAATATTACACTCGGTTGTAATTAATTGATTTTCATTTTGTAAAGGTGCATTTTTGCCCGATTGATTATGTAATTTTGCTATTTCTAACTCCTTCTCTAACTGTGACAGTTTAATTTTTTCAATTTCTAGTCTATTTTCGTTTTCATTTCTTCTACTTTCGTCTTCGTTTCCCCTATCATTTATCTCCTCCAGTACACAATCTACAATAGCCTGATACGTTTCCTTATCATTTTTATAAATCTCACTTTCCTGTATTAATTCTCTTAAATCTAGAACTTTAGCATTGTCTGGGACAACCAATTTCAACTCTTCTGCAATAGACCGCAATTCATCTTTTTTAAATTTACCTTTACTCATTTTCACAAAGTAAAGTTATCTCAATCACCAATGAAACAAATAAATCACAATTTAATTATCCCAACCACAAATTAAGGTTATCTACCACAAATGAAACACATATAAATCACAATAATTATCTCAAAACACAAATTAAAGTTAACCACAAATAAAGTTGTTAGCCACAAAAATGAACCATAAAATCACAAAACAATTATCTCAATCACAAATTAAAGTTATCTTCACCACAAATGTAACACATATACATCACAAATAACTATCTCAAAACACAAATTAAAGTTATTTCAAACACAATTTAAACACTTATAAGTCACAAAATAACTATCTCAATCTCAAATTAAAGTTATTTCAACCATTCATAAACCACAAAATAATTTTTCTCAAAACACAAAATAAGAAAATCGATGACTGACCTCTCACCAAGTGACAATATCAATTTTCTCTCCACTAAAAGGACGCTTTCTTTGTTTTCATTTGTGCTCGTTGCGTGCACTAAAATTCCTTTTCTTCAGTCCCGGCCATTTCAGGCTCTGACGGACATGAACGCGCACTGATTCACTACACATATTTTTAAAAATCTCTAAAAGATTACACCACCCATTAAATGGCTAGGACTAAGATAAAAAGAAATTTTATTAGAGCGTTCTTTATACGCTCTTGCTCTTGCTCTGTTTACACATATACTGCACTACACACACTAGCGCCCTTTCGCGACAAATATTCACTTGTTGTTGTGGGCGTCACAAGAATTATTTGTTCAACACTGAACAATGGAAAAATGTCACCCGTTTTACTTTCTTTGCATTAAATTTGAAAATTGCCGGAATTTTTGTTTCCAATTCTGCTTATAAACCTTTTTCGAATCTCAGGTAAATTTTTTGAAGAAAAAACACTCTCGTGCCTTATACACGGATCGGCTTATACACATATATGGTAATAAATCATCTCCCAACAGGGAGTTAAATTTCATAATCTTTTTATTAAATTAACACGTTAGATTATTTATATCTCATTTAGTAATTTTTAATAAAAAATCTTTTGAAATTATATAAAATATATATATATATATATGAACATTTCTTATATCTAACTATTTAAATGCAAACACGCTTTTGCTTTTTTTTTTTTTTTTTTTGTTTTATGACTATTTTTCAAAAAGAAATCATTTATATATTTCTGCTGAAAAATTTTAATCAAATCTACCATGACAAAGGAAAAAAAAATGTTGTTCACTAATTTTAATTGCAAATGTTGAGTTATTTTGTAGCATATAACATATATATTAATCCAAATGTTATCTACATGATTTTTTTAGAATTTCGAGAAAAGAAAACTTATTTTTTCTCCCTATAAGCAGGTATTTTATAATCGATGAATTACAAATAATAACTAAATCAATTTGATCTTGTTTCATGGTTATTGTTACATATCAGGGCAATTAATTTTGTGGGAGACAGTATGATTAATGAACGAGGCGATGTTTAAAGAATTATTACTTGCTTTTATTCACATGGTTCTGCAACTGCTCTCGGAGGGATGCGTGTGCTGCCAGGGAAGTGTGAAGTCGGAATGAATGCAAGGGGTCGCTGTAGTTGAAGGGCTAACGCGTGCGCAGATTGCATCTTAGGTGCCTGCGCGAATAAGCATTACTCGCAATTGCTGGAGGTCTCGCGCACGCGCAGATCGCATTGAAAAGCTTACGAGAATGAGGAATTCAGAAACTCTACAGAGTATCCCCCCAGAGAGCAGGCGAACGATAAATAATTACAGAGTATAATTGCACAAATAAAACAACAGTTACATAAAAAAACAAAATACAAACATAAAATACATGGAAATGGGAAAAAAAAAAATCTGTAAGAGCTGAAAATCTACATGAAAGGAATGCATATTGTACTGTAATGTTAAAATAAATATGAATGCAATTATCATGTTCTACACAATACAATAAAAACAATGGTTTGCACCAAACACTTACTAAGATAAGGTTTTAAAAATATGTACATTAAGAATTGTACTATATATGAAATGACATACTTCTGTCAATGAAAATAGCATTATAAGTTTCAATAATAATATACATATGAAATCACGGTTTATATTGCAGATTATTTACATGTAGAATTATTCAACTATGCATATTAAATGAAAAATGTACTCTAGATTCAATTTTACAATAACAATTGAAATATTACATTAATTCAGTAGCAGGATAAACTGTTTCGGTTGTGAAAGTAAAGAATTAAAAGGTAATCCTAATGTAAACACACAATTGGGATTCTTACTAAGATCAGGAATAATAACTCGACAGTTCATTATTTAAATTTAAGCAATCAAAATGTACTATTAATAGACTCATAGGAATTGATAGATATTTACAAATACTGGTTGAACACAGGCAATTTCTATATTGTTGACAACACTTACATACACAAAATATACAGCACTAGCTGCATGGCCCGGCGTTGCACGGACTTTCTCTACTTTTATTAATTTTCACTTTCCTTCACAAAATCAGCACTTCTAATACTCTTTTTCAAAATGACCCCCCGCCCCAGCTCCTCCGCTTAGCCCGGCGTTGCTCGGAAAACAAAAAACTTAAAAAAAATAATGCTTAAATATTTCTCGCAAAAAGGGAAAAAAACGAAAAACACAATTTTCTTTTAAAAAAACCCATAATTTTTAAGATATTTTATCAATCTTTGTACACAGATTATGGATAATATCATTCTACACACTGGAAAAAAGTTTTTTTTTTTATTTCGAGCTTCATTTTTAAGTTAATGCCTTCAAACTTAAACAAACAACGATAATTTTTAAACAAAAATAATTTTTAAATATTTCTAGCAAAAAGGGAAAAAAACGAAAAATACGCGATTTCTTCTTAAAAAAAAAAAACCCGTAATTTTTACGTAATTTTTTCAATCTTTGTACAGATTACGGATAATATCGTTCTGCACACGGAAAAAAGTTTCGTGAGATTATTTTTATAAATAAAGAAGTTATTAAATATTTAAATTTTGAGTATTTTTTAAAAAATCGTAAAAAAAAGTTTTTTTTTGATATTCAATTCAATATTTATAGGCGCTATCAATTTGTAATTCGTCCTAAAACGTCCGGGCCGGGTGAGTTTTCCCGTGTTGAGTCGAATTAAGCCGTAGGCTCCACTCCTGGTAGTGCCCCTCCGTCAATTCCTTTCCTTTTCTATATATATATATATAGTGTAACCTTTCATCAAACGTAACGGGCTGAAAGTTAATGCCTTCAAACTTAACACATCGATTGCGAACAACGGTAATTTTTAAACAGAAAATGAAACGAAAATAATGCTGAAATATTTCTCGCAAAGAAATCTAGGTTCGAACTTGGAAACTACCGCGTTAAACAACTAAGCTACTCGTCTCTCGGGGAGAAGCAGTGAAAAGACCTTAAAAATAAAAAGATAAACAGATGTTCAATTTCGCATTGTGTTATTTGTTAAAAAAAATTTTCGGGCTTCATTTTTAAGTTAATGCTATCAAACTTCATATATCGATTGCAAACAAGGGTAATTTTTAAACAAAAAACTTTAAAAAAAGTAGTGCTTACATATTTCTCGCAAAAGGGAAAAAAAACGAAAAACACTTTTTTTTTTTAAAC
>BMAV01012298.1:0-11974 GCA_019973955.1 Trichonephila inaurata madagascariensis | reverse complement strand
TAAAAAAAGTGCTTTATTATTGCTTTCAGTAATTTTTTAAAGTATGGGGGCGCATAAAATTGTGTTTTTGGGGGGGGCGCCAGTGCTGAAAGTTTGAGAAGCACTGCTCTATATATATATATATATTTCAAATTTCCAATCGTTAATAAAATACTTTCTATTAATCCATTCAAGTTCAAATGCACTTTATTGAACTTGTAGGGGATGACGCTGCTAATAAAGTTTTTTCAAATATTAATTCACTCATTAAATTAAAAAAATGAATAAATAGTAACAAAAATAATAGTTCAACAGCATACATAAAAAGGAAAATCATTCATTGTGTCCCTGTAGTAACAATAAGTAGTGTAACCCTGTAGTAAAACATAACCATAAAACACATTGCGCAGTGTTGGTACCTTTATAAAAGTATTAGGTAACGGTAACGGTTATACATTTACGTGGAACCTTAGAGATAGCTCTATTATCCACTCATCATAATAAATTGAACAGAGAACAATTGGTTGAAGTTACATAAAAATAAAAAGCAATCCACATTAAATGCAGCGCAATAACGCTGGTGGAGGGGTGGGTGGAAACCACTCTCCCAGTTGATTTAGTTTCTGTTTCGCCTTCGTAGGAAAACGAAGAGAAAATGACGTCACATCTCCATGACAGCAAAGCCCGTCTTTCAACCGTCTGCCGCATCTTGATGGAACGAGGAGAGAAGGGATATATTTTTTAATAACAAGGATTAAGAGAATAATATTTTTAAGTCCGTTACACGTTACCTCTAAGATAACTGCGTGCGGTTATTGAAAGGAAGTTTTAAATAACCACTTGGAAGAAAAAGTAAGAAAAGGTAGAGGAGTTTGAAATAAGATCATGGGGGGTGAAGTTGCCACACAAAACGCGATCAAAAACTTCCATGGCGCGGGGGGAGGGGAATAATTAGAGTGAGAGAAGTCTTGCAAAAGAAGACAACTAGTGTAACAATAAAGCTCATATCTTTTTAATTCATATCAAGACATTCTCATCCTTTTCAGAGCTGGGAAGTGTTGATACGAGTGATTAAGAACTGCTCTAGGTCTCTTAGAAGAGCTAGGAATAGAATTGTCGTAAGCCGGGATTTCCCTGATAGATTCATTAAAAAAAGTATTATATCAGTGTAAATGTCTATTTTATTTTTTATGATGTCAGAATGTATTTTGTTTGTTTACTTTCAATAAATTAGTAATTTTTTAAAATAATCTTTTGTTTCCGACTTTTCAATATGCTCGCGACTCCTTCGTAGACTTATCACGCCCCTCAAGGGAGGCGTGTCCCACAGTTTGAGAAACGCTGTCTTATAGACAATTAACTGAGTGATATTATTCTACTTTCTCCAGTTTGTAAGATATCTTATATACATATATAACCATTATGGTCCAAAAGTCAAAATGATCTGTGGTAGCCCAGTGGTCAAGGTATCGGATCAGGGCAGGCATGTCATGAGTTTGAGCCCAGTACCACTAAAGACCCGCAGTGTAGGGCAGCGTTGCAAGTTAAATTTGTCGAGAGCTGAAACGTCCTCCCGTTGGTGTGGTAGTTAGGAGAGGGAGGGGTGACAGCTCAAGTGTCGTCCACGTCACTTGACCATGGTTCAAAATTACGTGGTCCGTCGCCAAAAGCCCTCGTGTAGCTGAACAGTGCAACGCTAATATTCACTCACTCACTCAATCGTCTATCATTGTGAATGTCCGTCATATGTGGTCTTCCCGAAAGAGATTGTCTTGACCCGGAGGTCGCGAGTATGAGAGGGTTCGAGGAAGAAGCACGCATGATTTTAGAATATCTAATTTTATTCAATTTTTAAATCGACCCACTTTTGAATCATAATTTTCATCGCGTCCCCCCCACACACAATAACAAAATATTCAATTCAATAATACTATACTTTGGAACTAAAGCTACAATTCAACTTTTTAAGTGCCACCGACGTATATAAACGTCTCGCTCATTCAAAGCGGGAATTGACTCGGACGTATATATGCGTCTTCCCGAAATACGATCTTTTCTCTGTACTACTATCTATACATTTATTCCGAAGGCTTTGGAATGCAATAAAAGGACCTTGGCAGTGTCTGCTAAGGATTTACTTTTTTCAGAGGATTGGCTTATTTGTTCCTTTTCTACTCCCCCCCTCCCCAATGCACCACATACGCAAGCGTACGTGTAAAACGGTGGGACGGTGGCATTCGGGAGCGAATCGTGTAATTTTTAATCGGTATTTAAGGAATTAATTATAAACCGTACAAATTATCAAGAAAAGTGTTATTATATATGAAAAGCCGATGGGGTCACTGGTAATTATTAAAGGTTCTTAACTTAGCATTGTTTAATTAATTGTAAAATTCATTGCGCAGTGCTGATATATTTATAAATGTATTATATCAGTGTAAATTTGTCTTTTATTTTTTTATGTCAGAATGTATTTTATTTGTTTACCTTTTCAGTAAACAAATAAATTTAAAAAATAAATTTCGTTAAATCTCTCTTTTTTGTTTTCGACTTTTCAATATGCTCGCACCTCCTTTGTAGGGTTATCACACACCCCTATGGGGGCGCGCCCCACAGTTTGAGAAACGCTGTCTTAACCACATTACTTCGCTTACTCAACAACCGGCACTTTTAAAAAGAATTTCCCCAAGATAATTAGTCGAAGCCCGAATAGAACCCGTTACAAGGTTTTAGCTTATTACACGATAAATCGTATTTTTAGAAAACGATTTAAAACTTTCGATATTTTCTTAACAATGTTTCGTACAATTTCAAATTCATAATTTTACTCACTTCTTCAGTGGAGAGCTGAGAAGCTTTACGCATCTTTAAACGCAGAACAAATAAATGACCGCTCTTTCCTTTTCTTACAATATATTAGGTCATGAATTGACGTCGTAATAACTGGTACCAAAACTGCGCAATTGTATTCGTCTATAAACACTTTTTAGTTTATTTACAAGTAGGTGTGTTTTGTATTAAATTTAGTTAGTCTCTGTATAAACTTAGTTATTCTGTATTAAATGTAGTTCATTCTATATTAAGGTTTTAGTAGTTATTTCTGTTTATTTTACGATTTAAAAATTATAACAGATAAAATATCGACATATTTTGCATCGAAATACATCATATAAAACAAAAATTATAGGTAAAAAGCAAGACTACAGCTTTGGAGGCTGAGTGCAAAAAAACAGTGTGATTTCTTAGAACTGTTCAGAGACATCTATGACTCTATTTAACAACCAATATGGAACCAAACGTGACATGAAGACTATAAATGAAATGGAAAACAGAATTACGAAGGAGAAAGTTTTACCCCTAAAATCGCCGATAGAGGTGTTTACTCGTATGGTGTTGTTGAAGCTTACCAAACTACGAATTAGAATTAAACACGGGTATCACAGCAAAATGCAAATTTATGCTTTCATATGTGACAATAGTTCCAATAATCTGGGCTATAAAAACATACAGAATGCTCCAAAAATTAGTACGTAGTACGATCCAAAATTTCGGGGATTGCAGCCATTGATGACAACGAAAGCAAGTACCTATGGTTAAACCACTTTAAATGGATTCTCTCAACCCTCCCCTGCCTGACCATGTTAATTTAGTGCACGTCATGTGACCAAACAGCACACGCAGCTGTTACCTTCCGAAACTAGTTAGCTTTGCTCCACGATGTAAGAAAGATGGCTTTTCTTGAACAGCATTGAACAATAAATTCTGTTAGTGCTTAGGTAAAACACCAATGGAAACTTTGGAAATGCAAAGTAAGGTGTGTGGTGAATCTATCAGGCGAGATCCTAGGTTTACGAAAGGCATCGGCGTTTAAAAGAGGGTCGAGAAAATGTCTCAATTATATAACATGTAAGCACCATACATTGGTGTTAGTGTACGGTAACTGTTTCGCCATCTCTTCACTGAAGAAAGTCATCAAAAGTGGTTTTACACTTACTCGGCCATCTCGTTCCCCTTACCTAACGCCATGTGACTTCTGGCTCTGAGGTTATTCGAAATCAAAAGTTTATGTTCGTGTAGTTACAAATTTGAATATCTTAAGGGACAACATATCACAGGCAGTGCAGAATATTGTTTGTGATACGATCCATACTGTCGTAAAAAATGTTGAACTGAGAATGCATGGTGTAGTCTCTGAGAACGACGGTCATATTAAATGTAGCCGAATTCATCGTCGGGAATGTTAGGAATAAAGTTTATCATTTAACTGTAATTATGTAGATAATATGCGTCCCCCTCCTTTTATAGCACTTTTTCATTACATAGCGCCATAAATACCCCTAGTGGCTATTTTTGGAACTTTTCTTTTACAGAATGTCATTTCTTATGTTATTATTCGTTTCCTTACCAAGTTTGCTGCCACTTCGGTTGTGATGCCGAGCTGCACATGACTGAATAGTGTCAGATTTAAAGAAAAATAACCCTATATATACTTTTTTTTTGTATCTTTAAAATTCAAAATACTACGTCACAAATATTTTAACAAAGATACAAACCCGCAAGATTAGAATTGGATTATAATACTTAAATTAAAGAGATCACAGAATTATTAGAACGAAAGTCATTTAAGTGAAGAATATCCAATCATAAGAATCTTACAACCGTGCGAAAAAAAAAGAATAAGAGCATCTGGAAAATAAGATTACGAGATTAGAAAAGAAAAATAATGATGCAAGAAAAAAAATAGCTATATGTCATCCAAAAAAGAATTATCATTCGTTTTAAAACTTCCAAAATGTTGCATGGTTAAGGTTTTATATTAACATCAGGAATAAATTCAAAAAAGAATACATTTATCCATAAAAATATGAAAGCAAATAAAAATCACTTCAAAACAAAACAGATAAGTTAGAATGAATGATCTTGAAATATGAAGTATTCTACACAGATTTGATTATTACCTAAGAAAATACTAAATCACAGTTTTTCCCGATTTCTTTGTTCATATTTTTCTCATTTATAAATACTCGATTCTATGGTTTCTAATATTTTACAGCATTATGCTTATTAAACGTGTATATTTGACCTTTAATTATTAACACAGTATCTTCCAGAGTAAAATGTTACGTTACACATACAGAGCCATTTGAGGATATATCATAACAGCTTACTAATGATCCAAAGCTGGATCATTGGTAAATATATAACAATTAAATTGATTTTTGATAAGAAATTTTTTTAAAAAAATTATGAATGAATAATAGGAAAACAAAAACATGCATTGGGTTAAACTTTTAATAAAATAAAAATTGTTGTAAAATAATAAACACACACACATAGAAAGCCGTTATTCAAAATTATTTGAATGCGTATCTATAATTTTTTCATTGTTTCCAACAAAACGCTTTATAACTATGTTAAATATTCCATTCAAAATATCCTTTTAAAAATAATCTCTTTAAGAGAGAACTAATGTATTCATTTAAATCGTGTGAATCTTTAACCTTTTGTATACGTTGTATTGCAAAGCATTTTAAATACGAAATATACTTTAGCTTTTCTAAGGATCTATTTGTCTTCTGTTTCACTTTACGATATAATGTCTCATCAAACCGTATTATAAAATAAGTAAATGCCTATTGTTTTAGAGTAAAACGCTTTGCAAAGTAACTATTGTAAAAATCAAAAATTAAGGAATTAAAATTCCAGGTTTTATTAATTGCAAATTCCATTCAAGTTTGCTGAATCAGCATTGCTGATTATTAAATTGTATTTCATACCATAAGGTTAAAAAAAAAGTATAAATTCCAATTGTGAAAACCCATTAAATTCAATAATTTTAAGCATTAATTGTGTAAATCTGTAAAAGAAATAGCACATTTAAAAAAATCGTTATTATAATCCATACCAAAAATTTATAGCAGTGTCCATTTTAACAGATGGATGAATCAATCGTTTGAAAAAATACAAGGATTGAATGTAGGAATGGATAAATTTTCGCGTATATATTCTCTTTCTATTTAAAAAATGTAATAATCTACAATAAAGGTATTATTAATAATATATAAAAATGGAACTGAATGTAATTCAATTTACAGAACAATAGTATTCTCAATAAGCTGTTTTCGATACAGACAATGATGAGCATAAGCATACTAATACGCATTGTACGAGGTGTGATAGAAAAAAACAAGACTGGTCCAATAAATTATTGTACTTAAAGAATTATTTCTCCGTGATAGTATCACCTTCAAAGTAGTTCCCTTCAGCATTCGATGCATTGTTGGTAGCAGTTCTGTAACGAGGTTTTTAGAAATCCCTTCAGGAGATTTTTCGATTTTGCCTAAATCTCTTTAATCGATGTAAATTGGGTTCCCTTTGAGCAAGATTTAACTGTAGGAAATGAAAAAAAGTCACATGGGGCCAAATCATATGAATAAGGAGTATGCCCCATCACAGTAATGTTTTGCGGTGAGAAACTGCTTGACAGATAGGGCCACGTGAGCGGATGCATTGTCTTGGTACAACAGCCACCTATCACTCCCCAATTCTGACATTTTTTTCCTAATTTTTTCATGAAGTCCTTTTAATACTTCCGTGAAGTAATGTTGATTAATAATCTGACCGCTGATGTAAGTGAGAACACACTCATATCATGAATTGTAGCAATGTTTTGGTCTGCAATAACTGACCTTGGGCGCCCAGCAGGTTCATCATGTTCCACACTGTCCCTTCTCCCTGCAAAAAGCTTATACCATTCAAACATATCTTAGAACGAGACAAAGATTCATTTCGATAAGCCTCGGTTAATATTTAAAATGATTTCGGGGCTGGTTTCTTAAGTTCCACAAGAAACTTGATGTTGATCCGACATTTTTCCGGCAGAATGCAGTTGGACGTGGTCATTCAATGGAGCAGTATTTCTGATTTTCGTGATAGATTAATGCGAAACTGGCCATGAAGATAGAGGAGTGGCATGGGATGACGTTGTAACAACCGACTAGCGGTTGTTGGTGCTTGGAGGATCGAGTAAAGATCAGCTGTAACAAGTTATAAATTCAAATTTATTTCTCCCTTTGACATAATCCACATAACTAAAGGTAGGAAATGCACTAAGTAACCAATAAGAGCAATCACATGGCTCTCTTAAGGCAACTTAGCGTATGAGCATAATTTACTCCACTTATTCTTGGAACACTTTGGACTTCTACGCCATAAATTACCTTAATTCTCTTACAATTGTTCGAACTCCGGTCGTAAATCTGAAGAGAGAGCTCAATTTTATCACTTATTCTCCAATTATCAATAATCGACCATCCAGCGACTATCTGTCGATTAACATCGCGTATTTAATGGTCAACGCTTAAACAAACAAATCATTTGAACAAATTAAGTCTTCTTCGGGAGAAAGTTTTCAATAGAACATACAATTAAAAAAGAATAATTTTAAATAAATGTTCGTGGATGGACCCATTACAACATCATCAAAACAGTTGATGCCAACTCCACTCTTTTTTCAAGCTACTCACTTAGTCTCGTTTTTTTTTAATGTCATGACAGATAGGTGCGGGAAAAAAACTGAGATTAAATATCTGACATAGTTTGTCCTGTTTTTTATTCTCAACACTGTTGAACAAATTGTATTAAAAAATGGAATCGATTTTTTTTTCTTTATATATATATATATATTGTACAAGGAACAATATTATGTACTAGAAAAGTAATCTAACAAAATTCTTGTGTATACAAAATCAATTTGATTTCAGAAAAAGAAAAAAATATTCCAGATTGTTTTAAAAAAGACTATACACGAAATATTTTATAAAATTATTAATTGTTTAGTGTATAGAATATTTCTTAAATATATATATATATAAACATCTATATTATACGGAAAAATAGTGCAATTCTAGAAAAGCTAAAGGTTTTTTACGTAACTGCTGCTTTTTTCCAACAACCTTTCACCTTTATTAGCTGAAATAGTGTAAAAACATTTTTTTTTTCTTCTCAGAAACACAAGCGTTTTTTCTTAGTAAATTCGTCAGCAGGAAATGTCTTTCGTTCTACGCTAATAAAAAAGTTGCCTCGCGTATTAATTATTTCTCAGATGAGAATGCTTTCGTTTTTTCAGACCAGTGACTCAAATTATTTTATTCGCTTAGTTTTTTTCACAAGTGAGAGTAGAACTTGGATTTACAGCAGTTTCCAATTTACTTGGTTGATATTTCATTCACACAAAATATTTTTTTCAGTTTTAATTATTGTCAGAAATAAACACATATTCATATGCTTAAAATAGAATTATTAACGAAGAACTGTTTTTTGTGATGAAATAAATATTTGTCTAGAATTCATTTTGTTGCGTTGGCTGAAGAGTATAGTTAGTTTTTCAGCTCTTAAAAATATTTCATTTTTTTGAGTATTGTAAATAATTTAGTAGCTATACATACTTCATGATAATAAAAGATAAAGCACTTGAAAGATTCTTTTCAACAAATTTCTCTCTCTCTCTCTTTCTTTTTTTGCAATCGTTTAATCTTATGTGGTTATTTTTTTCATAATTTATTGCATCATTTTGAATAGAATTGTTTGAAATTAGCGTTGTTTCTGAAAATTAATTTCAAAATTTTAAGGGAACATGGTACGATTTACGCAAAGATTTTTAATTTAAGGATTTAAAAAAAAATTTTTTGATTGCCTCCTATGTATGTATACTATGTTAAACAAATTTTGTGCTCAAAATTTCATAAAAAACTAGCCATGTAATTTTGTAAAGAAAAAACTTAAAATTTGTAAGGTGATTTTAAAATGCTACTCCTCCTTCAAAAATTGACGTACATGCATGAAATTTGATTACAAGTACGTCAAACTATGTATAATAAAAGATGGTATGGGTTTTGCATTAACGTGATTGGTATTCATATAATACTTCTTTTTATGAATGTTTATTGAAAATTCCTTAAAAAATGTATAAATTCTGAGTTCAAATTATTTTTTAAAAAATAAATATTCCTTTGATTCAAAAATTCATACCAACTTTTGTTACATGTACTATTAGCAATAGGTAAAAAAATTTCAAAGCATTAGGCGCAATAGAAAAAAAGCCTTAACATTTTAAATGAAGACAAACTAGTTATTTTATCTTCCTGAGATAAGTCAGTTTAAAGTTTTGATTTGCCATACAGATGTGAATAAAAACGAATGTAAAAACTTTTATAATTCTGCGTATTTTAAGAGTTTAGAGCTTTCAAATTTTGTGAGATTATAGAAAAGTATATGAAGAATAATTTAGGCTAAAAAATTAAATTTGATTTTTTTTATCGATTTTGGTCAATTGAATCCCCTGTGTCTTCTTAAATTATTGTAAATAGAAGTGATTATTACTAAGTGGGTGTATGCTCTCTCCTGAATGCTACATCACATCACGGAAAGACAATTAGGCTCATTTTAATTAATTATTAATAACTTCCTCTCTCTCTTATTCCACGCTACATTTCGTGGTAATCAATCTGTTGTATAAGAAAAAAACTTAAACATTTTGTTAGAAGTAAAGGCAAGCTGACAACGTCTTGGCTAGAGGCATGCGATTTAAAAACTACCGTAAAATACGGTGACGAACGCGCACCTATACCTTCAAGTTGTGTTTCTTAGTTTTAAGGTATATTCGTCGTATAACACGCAACCCCAGATTTTTGAAAAAATAGTATTACTTCTATAACTACAATTCTTTAAATTTATAAAGTGTTTCATTTCTTTTGAATAAACAATATTTCGATATATGTAGAAGTCTAACTTTTTTTACTGCTCATCTCTTTTTGTTTTTAAAGCTATCATTTTTATATCCGGCGTATAGCGAGCACCCTTAAATTTCGATCTTATTTTTTGTGTTGAAAGTACGCGTTCTACCCCGGATTTTACGGTATTTATTAGCCGTTTCACAGACATAGACCAAACTAAGTCTTAAACAAGTGGATTGAAAAAGAATTCTCTTTCGAACCATTTAAGACAGTGCTCCGCAACCTTTTTATCTCTGCGGACCGGTCAACGTTTGATAATTTTACCGCGGCCCACTGAGAGTGGGACACGTTGATTGTTTATATTTTAGATTGTTTTGATTTAACAATTTTAATTTAGTTACATTTATAAATATGCCTTCAGAATAAAATATAGTTACACCAAAAATGAATAAAAGTGATTTAACGTGAAATATAAAGTGAAATCAGAGAGAAATGCACCACTTTTAATAAAATGGTAATAGTTTAATGTTCTTTAGGCAGCCCGGCACCATTTGATCCACGAACAGGTACCGGTCCGCGGACCAAGGAGTTGCGGATCACTGATTTACGAGACGCTTTTACTCCATCGTTTCTCATTTCAATTTCACGACCTCTCTACTAGGAAGGAAAGTCTTTTGGCTATTGAGGAACTTTCTGAGCGATATTTAGAGAAATATATTTTTCTAGTCATTATTGCAATTGCTATACAATCCTATAACAATGTCAGCGAACCAAAACTAAATTAAAATTTGGTTGTAATCAAAATCATTCTAATATGACCCTCACAGCTCGACGTCAGAAATGCAATGACAAGTGATTGTAACAGGAAATGTTCAAAGTTGCTGCCACATATGTCATAGCACAGTCCAATGCATTCGAACAAATACTGTGTGCTGGCGATGTCAGCCGAAGCGACGACGTGAGACTCTACTGTTGCCACCAGCATTTCATATATAAGCAATTTCACGTGGGTCTAGAAGAAGAAATCCAAGGAATTGAGGTCCGGGAAGCGTGGAGGTCAAGCAACAGGTTCATTGCGACCATATACTTCCCTAGATATGTATCAGGGGTGTCCAACCCAAATGATCTTGCGGGCCATCTGGGAAAAACATCATAATTTCGCGAGACGCACTTAAAAATATGTACCTTTATATGAGATTTGGAAACAAAAAAACATTTATTGGAGGGAAAATTTAAAACAAAATGAATTATTATTGTTGTTTCATTATTTTTCATGTATACAGACATAGATAATATAATAATGTTTATATAATATAATAATGCAATGATCAAATGTTTAAAATATTACAGTTGCCATTTTCTTGAAAATTACGGCGTTCATTTTGAATTGATCTTTCGTTACTCATTGTTGAAATTTGATTGTGCTGTCATTCGCGCAAGTATACATGGTCCTTTATCTTTACCGTCCTGAATATTTTTTTTAAACTTTAAAAAACATCTCTTACTGCCTCTTGCTTTTTGGGCACTCCAAACAGAAAAGGAGGAGAAACGAAAGTCGCACACGCAGAGAATCATGTACCACCCATAGTAAGGGATATGTATAATGCAATTCGAAATTTATTTAAAAAGTAATTTACTATAGTAAAATCAAATGTAACTGTTTGATAAAATATAAATCTATTTTAATCTCTATTTTCTAAAAGGATTTATTTTAAAACAAGAACATGTAACAGGCAAATACATTATCGATAGATATATATGTATAAATTTCCCCTGAAATAAATTTCAAAAACTTCTGATACTTAAAAATTTTTAAAAAAGAGTCGGTTGGCCGCAACTTACGTACTGGCGGGCTGCGTGTTGGACACCCCTGATATGTATCATGGAAGAGGTTACGCACCGCAATCGAAAAGTGTACTGGTGCACCACCAGGCATGTACCACGCGTTCTAGTGAGCAGAGGTCGGTACTCTCTGTAGCAACTCCGGGAGGATGCGTTGCAGAAAAACAAAGTATTTTGCGCCATTGAGGCATTCGAGCAGTAAATGCATATTCCCGCATTCGCTAGGGCCATTCCCTTCGTCTGGCTCACTGTCCTCCCGATTGGTACTGTTATCGCGATTTTCACCGGTTAAAGTATCCGACTACGTTCGGAACCATGATTTAAAAAAGCGCATAAATGTATAAGTTTCATGATATTTAGTATCACTTAGATTAGAATACATGTATATAATTGTTTTAAGGACATTATGACAAAAAAAA
>BMAV01012297.1:0-46714 GCA_019973955.1 Trichonephila inaurata madagascariensis | reverse complement strand
ACTCAGCTATCGGAGGTGTAAATCCAAATTGCTTGATGGTAGAACAATGTTTTTGACATTAGAGCCCAAGCCGTGTCAAAGTACAGTTTTTATTCAGGTGGGAAAAGGAAGAATGGTTTGTGGTAAGAAGACTATGATCAACCCTACAGCACCTCTCCGGAATTTCTGTAGTGTCAAGACAAGTAGAAAATACTTAGTCAGTGAAGGAGGAAGTAAATTAGTGTGTGTTTAGGTGTCAGTCCGAGAGAATTCTGATGGTCACTAAAATTCAAAGATATCCGTAAAAACTTAAGGTCGGAAGGACCGTCGGTCTCAGGAAGCCGCGACCAAGCTAAATTACTTTATAGCCCCGTACACAGCCCCCATAGTATAATAAGTATAGAAACAAATTTGGCAATTTTATAAAATAAATCCATTTTTATCCAATATTTTAACAGCGCAACTTACTCTGTGATTGAAGAGTATACTCGTCATCGCTTAATTTTCGTGAAACACACCATTGCGCATTCTTAAAGTGGAGCGCCACAGTTAACTGGTTAAACTAACTGAAACAGCCTTGGTCAGTAACCGGCTATAATGCTTATGATTGATTGATTGATTGATTGAATATTAACGTCGCACTGTTCAGCTACACGAGGGCTTTTGGCGACGCACCACGTAATTTTGAACCATGGTCAAGTGACGTGGACGACACCTGAGCTGGCACCCCCCTCTCCTAACTACCACACCACACCAACGGGAGGACGTTTCAGCTCTCGACAGATTTAACGTGCATCACTGCCCACACGGGGGTCTTTAGTGGTACTGCTCGAACTCGTGACAAGGCATGCCACGATCCGATACCTATACCACTCAGCTACCGCGGCCACTATAATGCTTATGAAAAAAAAAACTTATTCAAATCATGCCAACAGGTGGATTCTTTCAACCGGGAAAGATTTATAGTGCATCAGACGCTCTACTTAGTTGGTCTTTAGAAGTCCCAAGATTCGAATCCATTACTCTATAAAAACAACGCTAAAGGCAAGTTTGCGGTCATAACCACTGGGCTACCATGGTCAAGAATATCATCGGAATGGGGTGAAAAAGACCTTCCCGTTTTATTTCTATATTTAAGGTATCCGACAATTGGAACTATTTAAAGCGTATAAATGGATATTCATGAATAGTGTCACTTAGATTAGAATATATGAAAATTGTTTTAAAGGGCATTTGCAAAAATTATTTAAATACAATATTTTGGCAAAAAATTAACTTAGAATAATCTTTTTTTCAAAATGTTCTCCTTTTGTGAAAAATGTTTCTGTTATATAATAATATTTTGCTTGTATGTAACCCAGACCTCTGTACAGAGGCTCAACTATGGTTTTTGTAAAACTCACATTATTTTCAGAGTTACAACCCATTGAAATAATTATCGGCATTTTTTTCTTAAAATTTCTCCCGTTTGGTGGTCGTTAAACATGGATAAAACCACTTCTAAATTATATATTTCAAACATTCTAGTTGAGCCTCTGTACAGAGGTCTGACCTATATACAGGCAAAATATTATTATAATAGAAGCATTTTTCACAAAAGGAGAATATTTTGAAAATGGGTCATTCTATATGTTCATTTTTTATCAAAATATTGTGCTTAAATAATTTTTTATTGTAATACTATTCTTAAAACTATTTTATATACATTTTCTAATCTAAGTGACACTAAATATCATAAATATTATACATTTATACGCTTTTGCAAAACCACGGTTAGGAACGTAGTCGAATACCTTAAAATGTATTTTATTAATGATTGAAAATTTGAACAAGATAATTATATAGAGAGTGTGAGCTAATAGTAGGAATTGAACAAATGACAGATGGAGTTGTCTTGGACTCAATAGGCCAACAAAGAAATGTTTAAGAATTTTCAATGAGCCAGAAAAATCAGAATTATTTTTTCAACTCTCTCTTTGCATGTATTTTTCTTTGGTAAACAACATATTCTCTCTTTTTTTTATTTTCTTTTAAATATAAGTATACAGAATTGTTTTTCAGACTTTACAACAAAAAGAAACTAAACTCATTTTAAACTGACGGATTGAAAAAATATTATACAATTTTATTTCGAAGACGGCATGCATTTAAATAAACAGAAAAATTGCGAAAAATCTTGAGCATTTGTAAAAAACTTCCAAGAAATTTTTGTTAAAATAATTTTCTCAAAAGCATTGCTTGATAAAAATTCTTTTATTTTCTTCTTTCTATGTGTTCTATGCTTGAAAATCTACAATTGTATTATTTTAAACTATAACAGGAAATATTTTGTTGAAATTGACCCATGAGAGAAGGGGATAGTTATATTAACATCGCAACTATAAACACGCGGGTTATTCTCAAAGCACCTCGTAGTTTTGTACTTCGGTCAAGTGACAAGGATGATACTCGAGGTTACACTTCCTTCTCCTAACGACCACACCACATCAGAGGGAAGACGTTTGAGCCTTGACATATTTAACGCACATCCGTCCCTTCTGCAGGGTGAGTCTTCAGCTGCATTAGACTCGAAATGACATGATGGCCATAAGTTCATTACCTTAACCCAGTGCTTCTCAAACTTTCAATATACGTGACCCACTATTCAATCATCATTTTCATCACGCCCCCTCCATACAATAACAATGTATAGAATTCAATAATACTATACTTTGACACTAAAGCTACATTACGACTTTAACCTCTCATGTGTCACCGACGTATATAAAGGTCTGGCTCAGTCAATGTATTAATTTTATGGACGTATATATACGTCTTTCCGAAATACGATCTTTTCTGTACAGTGCTATCCATAAAATTATCCCGAAGGCCTTAGATTGCAATAAAAGGCCCTTGACAGTATTTGCGAAGGATTTGCTTATTGCAAAGGATTTGCTTTTTCTCCTCTTCCTCAAAAAAAAACCCATCAAAATATGCTCGTATACATGGAAAACTGTGGAATTGGTGAGAGAATCGCGTAACTTTTAATCGGCAGTTAAGGAATTTATTATAAACCGCTCAAATTATCACGATAAGTGTTAATACAACCCATGGAGTCACTGATAATTATCAAATTTGTTCTTAATTTAGCATTGTTAAATTAATAATAAAAATATATTGTACAGTACTGATACAGTTATAAGAGTATTATATGAGTGTAAATATTTATGTTACATTTTATTATATCAGAAAGTATTTTGTTTGTTTACTTTCAGTAAATTAATTTTTTTAAATAATCTTTTGTTTTCGTCGTTTCAATATGCTTGCGCCCCCTTCGTAGAGTAATCACCCCCTCGGGAAAGGGTTTTTCCAGGGTTTTCTAAAAACGCTCCAACCCAGTTTTTTCAAACTTTCAATATTTGCGCCCCAATATTAAAATCCTAAATTTTCATCGCACCCCTCGCCCCTTCATAAAAAATAACAATGCATTGTAATTCATTAACTTTATATTTTTTGCAAAAAGCTACAATACGACTTTTCAAACCCTTGGGCCCCCATTTTGTATATATACGTTTTCGCTCAACCGGTGCGAAAAATGCTCCAGAGGGATACATACGTCTTTCCGAAGTATGATCTATTCATGCCCCGTTATCCATAAAATTTTTCGGGGAAAAATTTTGGGAATCCCTTTTGGGACCCTGTTATGTTTCGGAAGGATTGACTTATATCAGAGGGTTTCTTTATTTATTTTTTTTCCCACCCCCATAAAATCATACGCCCCCCACGTAAAAAAATGGAGGCATTGAGGAGCGAATCGCGTAACGTTTAATCATCAGCATTTTTAAAGGGGGATTAATTAAAAAACCATATACAAATTATTAAGATGTAATTTTTGTACATAAATTTATTTTGAAAAACCCCATGAGGTAAATGAAAAATTTATTGAATTTGGGTTTTTTAAAAAATTTTTGGAAGTACTGATACATTTATAAGTATATTTAAAATTTTGTGTATAGTAAGTGTGTTTTTTTTATTTTATATTATCCCAAAAAATGTATTTTTTTTTTGTTTCCCGTCAAAATTAATAATTTTTAAATAATCTTTGTTTTCGATTTTTGAAAATGCTCGGCCCCCTTCCCAAAAGTTACCCGCCTTTTATGAGGGAGCGATACAGTTTGAGAAACTCTCCCTTTAACCACTGGGGTTTACCACTACCTTGGGACACACCGTGGAGAAATTTTAAGCCCCAAATTTTTTTCCGGCGCTTAAGGTAGTGTAGTGTGGATGTTTCGAGATAGATGTGTCCTTCTTATCATGGCTTAAGATTTTAAGTTTTCGTGTCACTTTGAAGTGGGTCTTTAATGATAAACCAATATTTGTTACAGTTTGTAAGGATAGTCAGAGTTTTTTTTTAGAAAACTGGAAAATATTTTGGAATGTAGTATACAATATTGGGGTAAAAATTTTTTAACTGGGGCAATTTTGGGGGGGTATTATTTTTTCAAATTTAACCCCTTTAACCTTTTAAAAAGTTACGCAATTCGCTTCCCAGTGGCATCGTGTTTCACAAAGGTGCGTTTATGCGAAATATTGAGGGGGGAAAAAATGCACAAATAAGCACATTTTTCTCTGAAATATATAAGTAAATTTGCTATTACGTAATTCTAAGTCTTTAAAAAAGTTCTGTGAATTTGTTGTAAATATTTGTAATCTTTTATAATCACACTCTTTTTCCCTTCTTTCCTTTTTACGTGGTTTCAAAAAAACCCGCGCGCACCCACAAAAAAAATAAGATCGAAAATTAAGGGTGAGCGTTATACGAAAAAATAAAACGATAGCTTTTAAAAATAACAAAAAAAATAAAACATAAAAAATTACCTTTTGATGGGGTTTAAATGTTTATTTAAAAAAAAAGACTTGCCGTTAAAAGAACAGTTGTGTTCTAAAAATAAAACCGCTTGGGCGCGGGGTTTTACGTTCCATCAAAAATAGAAAACGTAATATGCAGCGTTAAACGAGGTTATCTCATCATAAAAAAAATGGGGTTTAAAAAGGGGAAAAAAATTTTTGGGCAGGTTTTTACCATTAAATTTTTTAATTATGTTTTCAATAACAATGAAACAAAAAAATTTTTTCTTTCAAATATAGAAAAAATAATAAACGAATATGATATAAAAATAAATAACATTTTAAATCAGTATGTTTACATTTCAGATCATTCAGTTTTTCTGGGATTTCCCAAATTTTTTGCCATTTTATCAAGAAGGTGATTGGGTTTTAAAGGGCGACCGTTTTCCAAAAACCCCCCTTAATATTTCTAGAACGGGTAAATCTAGTTGAAGAGCTTGTCGTATTTTTTAGTTTCCCTTTACAGTATTTTTTTTTTATTTTTAAGAATGATCCCCTTTTTGGGTTTAAGTTGTCAAACCCCAAAGCAGCACCCATTTGAGATTTAAAGTTCACCAGTACCTTTTCTTATAATCATTTGATTTTTGTTTCTAGTGAAATGCTTTTTTAAAAATTTTTTTTTCGTATTTTTTTCCATCACCCCTGATAAAACTAAAAAACATAAAAATTTTTTTCACTATAAAACAACGATATTATATTAATTTTACTTACAATAACGTCAACAAAATGTTTTAAACGATTAAAAAAAATTTTTGTATAATAAAGCCCGGAAAAAAAAACACAGATAAACGCTTTTGGTTATTGGGGAAACCTAACGCTGCATGCTATTTCGGGGGAAACCCCAATCCAAATAAAAAAAAGCGTTAAACCGAAACAGCGCTAAGCGAAAACGTTTAATTTTTACCGAAATTTTTTCAAAAGTTTGAGATAAAAACCTAGGGGTAAAATTATTTCAAAACATAAAAAATTTAAAATTAATATTTCAGATTTCTTTGTTAAAAAGAGTGTCCGCATTATACGGCGAATATACATAAAAATTAAAAAGCGGTTGGGGGCGCGTTATATATGCCGGATTTTACAGTAATACTTGCTTCTGTGAGCCGCGTGTGATACCGTGTCGTGCACGAGAATTTTATAATTGTTTTCAATAAAAAAAAAAATTTAAAAAATCGTTCTCAAACACTGGTAAGGTCGTTGTATTGCATTCCAAAATCTTCGGAATAGTTTTACCGACAGCAGCGTGAAGAAAAAATCGTATTTCGGAAAGGTATATATATATATATATACGTCAGGCGAACTAAACGCTTTGGTTCAACGAGACGGGTATATACGTCGGGGGCAGTCAAGGTTAATTCTTCTTCTTCTTTCAATTTAAACTACTTGCTGCATTTTTATATAGCTTTATTTTCGTATTTAGAGAATAAGGCTTATATTCAAAAACCTTCAAAATTTTGTTAGATTTAAGTTTTTAAATTAGTTTTATTTTATGAAAAGAAAAAAAAAAAACATCAGAAGGGTATCCATTCATTTGGTGTCTTAAAGATATTTCTTCCGGTTGAGTGGCTACAGCGGGCATGTTTAGAGCGGACACATAATATTTCGTGTTATGAGCGGACACTTTGAAACTCATCGTGGTTAGAGCGGACACATTTTCCCCATCTTGGAACAGAATCGATCATCGAATTGCAAGGATAAATACATTTTTGCCAATAAAATGTAATTATTTATGTTAAATTGTTAAGATATTATAGTGCAAATACATTTTAAACATAGCAAAATGTAATACAAATAAAAATTTTTAGAGAAATATTTAAAAATTAATAGTAAGTAACGATATAATTACTGCACATATATAACTGTATTGTATACTATATTATACTCTATTTTAGAGTCAAATAAATATTGGAACAGGTGCGATTGCCATAAAATTAATTAGTTTCATGAATGCAAGTAAAAAAAATACTAGAAGTAAAATAGAAAATACAAGCAAATAAAAGAAATTAATTTTATGGCAATTGCACCTGTTCAAATATTTATTTGACTATAAAATACAAAATCCCTGAAATTTCTTCAAACCCTTCATTATACTGTTATTACTATTAATTTTTAAATATTTCTCTGAAAGTTTTTATTACTTATTACATTTCGCTACGTTTAAAATGTATTCGCACTATAATATCTCTTAACAATTTAACATAAATAATTAAGTTTGATTGGCAAAAAATATATTTATCCGTGTAATTCGATAATCGAATCTATTCCAAGATGGGGAAAAATATGTCCGCTCTAACAACGATGATTTTAAGGTATCCGACTACGTTCGGAACCGTGATTTTAAAAAAGCGCATAAATGGATAATTTTCATGACATTGAGTGTCACTCAGATAAGAATACATGCATACAATTGTTTTAAGGGCATTTTGACAAAATTTATTTTCAATATTTTCAGCAAAATTCTTAGAATAATCTTTTCAAAATGTTCTCCTTTTGTGAAAAATGCTTCTATTATAATAATATTTGCTGTATATATATCAGATCCTGCAGAGGCTCAACTATGATTTTTGAAAATTCACATTATTTTCAGAGTTACAACAACTGAAAATAATTATGGCGTTTTCTTAAATTTATCCTCTCTGTTGTCGTAAAGTATGGATAAACCCACTTCTAAGTTATATATTTCAAAACTTCTCGTTCAGCCTCTGTACAGAGGTCTGAGCTATATACAGGCAAAATATTATTATAATAGAAGCATTTTTTTACAAAAAGAGAACATTTTGAAAAAAGATTATTCTAAGTTAATTTTTAGCCAAAATATTGTATTTAAATAATTGTTTTTTGTCAAAATGTCCTTAAAACAATTTTATATGTGTATTCTAATCTAAGTGACACTAAATATGAAAATTATCCATTTATACGCTTTTGTAAAACCACGGTTCCGAACGTAGTCGCATACCTTAAAAGTGTCCGCTCAGACCACGAAAGGTTAAGTGTCTGCTCTAACCACGCGCGTTCACTGTAGCCACGCAACCATTTCTTCCAGAGGTAGATCTAAATAAAGAAAATAACAATAAAAAAAACATAGTATACTTCAAAGGAGCAATCTGGACAGATTTCCAATAAAAACCAAGTTTAAAACTTAATGTCTCTAAGTTACTTTGCATTTTGCCATTTTTTTCAGTAATCAAACCAAGGATTTAATCAAATTTTATTTCAAAGCTCTGATAGTATTAACATATTTGAAAAACTCATTAGTAAACAGGGTCAATCCCACTTGAAAAAAGTAGAAGAAAATGTTTCTACCATGTAAAACATACCGACAAAAAATAAATAAAATGTACCGCTCGAAGTTCTGTTATGACGTGAAAAAATAAACAGTAGTTTGGAATGTGAAAATGGAAGAACAAAAAATAAGTTCGTTCGTGTAATGTTGATAAACATTTTTGACGCACCATCGGACACATGCGCTAATTAGTTTTTCAAATTGCATGTACGTTTAAATTAAAATCTTAAAAGAATACTTGCTTAAGCACAGATATTTTTTGCGTTATTCAGAGATTGTTTCTATTCACTATTGATTTGTTTACTTTAAATAATTTATTTCGTATCTCTCTTTTTCCATTTTTTTTCTCTTTGTCTTTATAACTAACAAAATAATCCTTTACGGTTACTGGAATTAGATTTAATCTGAACGTGGCTGCATTAATTTAAAATAAAGTTTGCAAATTATTTTCCCTTTTTGCTCAACGGAGGTTTGTAAATACAGTGAAAATCTCTTAACACGAAACTGAGGTATTAACTGCAGGGTGTCTCAGAATGCCGTGTACACACTTGGAGGGAAGGTGGAGAACATCGTGAGGAGCCATAATTACACAGAAAAGCATGGGCGGAAAGTGATAGGTGGCGCTGTACGTAAACTTGCAAGGTCGGTGCATGCGATTTCCTCATTTCAGACATGGGCGGCGTATGATAAACATGAATCGGTTGTACCTGAACCACTTGACCCACATGAATCCTTCTACGAACTCCGAGTTGGCGGATATCCACTTTATCTACGGCCTAGACGATGGAACCGGGCGTGTTGCTGTTCGATTTTTTAGAGAAAGATATACAATGATGCGGCAACTGAATCATCAAACTTTTGTTTGGGTGCATCAAAACATGGCGGAACATGGATCTTTAAGAGCCACGATAGACGGCACGCCCGTCAATTCTGAAAAAGACCTGGTGTCACGAATATCCAACGCTGTTGCTACGATCTGTGAAACGTTCGGTATTTTCGAACATGTGTTCCAATCCATATCGTGCGTGCATATGTATGCCAATGGCAGCTATTTCAAACGCCTCCTGTGATACTTTAATATGATACTTTTAATTTATTGTTGTTTTTTGTTTTTGTAATAAAGCGTTTTACACAACATTCTGTATTGTGGCCTTATTGTCCTTGAGTCTCTTTATCTCGTTAGGATTAAAGTTTCCGCTCATGATTTCCTATATAATTATGTCTCTTTTGGATGTTCTCTGCCTTTCCTCCAAGTTTGTACATGGCATTCGGGGACACCCTGTATATATATATATGTATATATACAGTCGAAACTCTATATTGCGAATTTTCTATATAGCGAACTTTTTCCCGGAACCAAGAACATTTCGCGATTTTCTTTGTAAAATAGCATCTCTATAGCGAACTCTTGTGATTCAATTTTTTTCTCTCTATTTTTGAATTATTTCTGGACATTTCAAATTATTCTCTATTTTAAAACGTTTTATGGTGGTCGTAAATTTTGAACTGGGTTTATGAGTAATTCAATTTAAGGACGCATATGGTAATGTATAACTTGTGTACTCTAAAGTAGAAAATATAATTAAAATTCGCTAATTTTTATATAAAATTATTTTCTTAAAATTGAAATTAAAGTGGGTTCCTCGACATTTTTTTTTCTTGTTTTCCCTGCATTTTTTATTTTCCTTTTTTTGATGCGTAAGAAATATATATAATAATTAGATATTAGTTTTCAAAAAGGTGTGATTAATTACTTTTTCAATAAATTGAGTTTATGAATTTAAAATTTGTTTTATGTGGTTTATGAAGTATATTAAAAGGCGAACCTCTATATAACGAATTTTCCATGTAATGGACTCTTTTTCGGAATTTAACGACTTCGTTATATGAAGGTCCGACTGTGTATATATATATATATATATATATATATATTGACATAATTAAGTTTATTGGAGTACATTTTATTTACATAGATATGTATACATTGATGTATTTAACAAAACTCAATTAAACAATAACATTCACAAGAATTTTAAAAAAACTTAATACAATTTTTTTTAGTTTTTAGTTTTTTTTAAAAAAAAAAACCAAACACTTCTTGTTCTTCTAAGAATTAGTCTGGTATTTTTCTTTGAATTGTCTTTTTTAGCATCAAATGGTCAAAAATATGTTCTATGTCGACATTTTGTTATTTATTTCTTCATTGGAATGTACGTTTAAATAACTGTGCTTTATTTTTACGATGCTCCTCATTTCAGATGACGTGGGAGCAGGAGATGATTATTCATTTCATTTTCGTCATCAGAATCTGCATCAATGATTTTTTTTAGCTTTGAACCAACTCCAAAATGACTTTGTGTGCCGTATTTGGAGCTGTACACACATTACTACATCTACTGGAACGAATAATTCCGATAACACAGTAGGACAGTCCAGTGTGGCTGGTGTTTCCGTATTTTGTTCATTGCCAGAATGGAAATCTTTTTGAGGTATGCGATTTTCGTTTCGTGGAAAGAGAACAAAATGTATTTAAAACAGTAATTAGTCGGGATCGTTCTATTAATTCGTGGGAACCAATATTTCGTCTAAGGGGTCTCAGGGGTGTTAAATTTCTCTAGAGGGCTGAAAATATAAACAATTTTCAAACAGGTGTAATTCTTTTAGATTTAAATTGTAGTTACTTGTATGTAACTTTCTTTTAGTCGATAAATCTGGAATTAATCGCCAAATCTGGAAATGGGATCTGAAATTAGTCGCCAGATGCGCGAAAGGATATGAATATGAGAAATCGTTCATCCTCCTGATCCTCATCAGGACAATAGAACAAAATTATTAAATTATTGTATTGTCATCAATCCTGGGAAAGTGTGCAAAATTTCGAATTAATCTGACCTTTTAAAGTGGGTAAAAATTGAGTTCAAGATTCCATTACATACAAGTGAAACATGAAAGGGTGTTAAAAACCAAAATTTTATAGGGTTTTGTGTTTAATTTTTAAATAAAAAAAAAAAAAATGGGAAAACTTTAAAACTGAAAACTAAAATAAAATTCTTCCGTTTTGCAAGATGTTTAGTGTTATGCTTAGTTATATGCAAAAGGGCCTTTTTTCAAACATTTTGGGCAAAAAAAAAGAAAAGAAAGAATAAAAGATTTAGAGGTTAAAAACCGAAATATTTTTGAGAAAGGGATCTTCACTCGTTCAATTTCCTCTTCTACACTAGTAAAATGTTCAACCCATCGAATGATATATTTTGCTTATGTATATGCTTAAGAAATTATAAAAATAACTGTAAAATAGGGTCAAACAATTAAGAATTTTAAAACCATTGCAGGCATTCACATTTGCTCTTCTAGATCTTTAATCTATTTCATCTTAAAATGGTAATTTTTGCTATTTCCCATACTAAATACTTTTTATTGCAGTCTACTTTTAAAATTAACTTTGTATTCCAAATTTTTCTGTAATTTTAAATATGCAGATTTGCGAAATAAATAACTGTCATTGCTAATCTTTTTCGATAAAGGTTTTCTTTACTAAGTTATCTGATATTAAGTTTAAATAACGTTTAGTTAATTGGTAAAACTGTGACGTCTCTCGCGTCCTTCTGCTAACATAACTCCTAAGTTCTTTGACGGCCACGATTAATGGCAAAACCTTTCCAACCCAATACCAAGAAGATAAACAGATCAAATATGTAAATGAGATATATTTTTAAAAGGATAGAAGCTTTGATGATAAGGGAGCGGCAAGTTTAGAGATAACTTAGTGTGGAATCATTCGGATCAGAGTTTGATGTATTATATCTCTGAAAGAAAGATACGTTCATTATAAAGAAGTTGGAATCTTCACATATAAAAGTTACATTATAGATATTACTCAATCACTGAAGGAAGGAGATTACAAAAGGTAATATTTTGTATAGGAAGTTAGATGAATCGGTTTATATATTATAATTAAGATAAATGATCTAGTTGCGTGATCTCGACTTGGAATATAAGGTTTAATTGGGGGTTTAAATCTCACTTTAAATAAAGTGTCAATTAGATGTAATATAAGTTATTCTTAATAAAAGTTGTATTAAGAATCCAATATGTCTCATCATTTTGATAATCCCACACCTCTAGCTTACGCGGATCCGGATAGACATAGTCATCACAGGATGGCTATGTCGCACATTTATCAAACAAAACCGATAAATACTGATAATGTAAGAAGGATATATGAGAAACTAAAATTTAAGAAATGGATGCTGCAGTATTATAAAAATTGCTGACTTAGAACAGCTTATTTATAAAATAATTTAAATAAAAGTGGGGTTGAATATGCTATATATATATATATATATATATATAGCATAACAAGTTATTATGCATGTCATATATATATGTATATATAAATATCTTGTTTAAAATTTTTAAATATTATTCATCCAATCAAATTCAAATACATTTTTTGAAACTTTTAGTGGATGACACTTGATGTTAATACAGTTTTCAAATATAAATTCATTAACTCTGTTTAATTAATAAATAGAAACAAAGAAAAATAATAGTCCAATACTATACATAAAAGGAAGATCGCTCTTTGTGACACTGTAACACAATGGATAGCGCTTATAATCCACAGGTATTGGGTTCGAATCCCATCTGGAATAGCCTTATTTCTGAAAATATGATTTCTTTTTGCTATGCTATTTAATTGGAGTAATTAAATTTAATTAATGAATAAATAGTAACAAATATAATAGTCCAATACCATATATAAAAAGGAAAATGGAAAATCGCTTTCTGTTTTGCCACTTAATATTGTGATTCTGTTCTATGTATATACATATTTATATTTATTGTAAATATTTAATATAAAGTAACTAACTTCTAGTTAGGTTTCTTATTTAGTAAAAGTAAATACTTTAGGTTATTATTCACTTTATTCATTTTGTCCTAACTTCCTATACAAAAACATTACCTTTTATAAAGTCACTTTCCTTCCTAGGTTGAAGAAATTCTATTATGTTGATAATAGTAGCGATCAGACTTTCTAATCTTTTATTATATTCAATTGTGATGAGCGTATCCTTCTTTCCAGAGCTGTAGGATCGCCTAACCTTTTTATTCCAAACAATTCCAATAATTAAGTTATCTCTAGGCTTCAGGCTTTTATCTCACCAAACTTTCTATCCTTTTAAAGTATATCTCATTTGGCTATTCGATTCGTTTCTCTTCTGGTATTTAGCTTGGAAAAGTTTTTGCCATTAATCGTGGCTGCAAAGAATTAGGAGTTATGTTAGAAGAAGGACGTATGTAGGATGCACAGAAAGTAATAATATTTTGATGAAAAAATGAACATAGAATGAATAATATTCAGGTTAGTTTCCGTGTTAAGCCGTTATAATATATTTTGCTCGTATAGAGCCAGACCTCTCGTACAGATTCAACCAGAATTTTTGAACCATATAACTTGTGCTTTGATGCCGTATACATATTTTGCTACAACAGAGGGGAGAAATTTAAGAAAAAAAACGCTGATAATTATTTCAACGGTTGTAACTCTTAAAAAGAATGTGAATTTTTCAAAACTCATAGTTGGCTCTGTACAGAGCAGGTCAAACTAGTATACAGGTAAAATATTATTATAATTGATGCATTTTTCACGCGGGGAGGAAGATTTCTGAAAAAGTTATTCTATGTTACATCACTTTTCGAAATACGTATTTCAATAATTTTTATGCCGAAATATTGTATTTAAGTAATTTTTTATCAAATTGTTTCTAAAACAGAGTACATGTATTCTAATTCTATGACACCAAATATCATGAAAAATTATCCATTAAAATCATGGTTCCGAAACGTAAAGTCGGATCTTGGGCAATATGTGGCTTAATAGGGAGATACGCCAGCGTGCGAACCGACCTAGTTTATTCTCGATCACACAAATCTACTTTCCAAATTATCCGATCACTAAATAAACTGTAGAGATCAATCGTAACTTTAATTCTTTCACTTATCCAATATTTGAAATGTACTATAAAATTGAAATATACCTGATCTGTACCAATCTATCCTCTATCTCCTCACTTTCTCTCATTCTAGTTTAAAAACTTAGACTATATATAGCCAACCTAATTTAAATAATCAAGATTTATTCTGCAGAGGGTTCGTTGTGAATAAACTCGAATTGATAGAATACTTCCTAAGAGGATTGATTATATTAAAGAAAGGAAGCGGATAGAT
This sequence comes from Trichonephila inaurata madagascariensis, assembly GCA_019973955.1. Taxonomy (NCBI): domain Eukaryota; kingdom Metazoa; phylum Arthropoda; class Arachnida; order Araneae; family Nephilidae; genus Trichonephila; species Trichonephila inaurata. The sequence continues at coordinate 32,337 of BMAV01012297.1, read as the reverse complement.
GGGTCACAACCTTATTTACTCGAATTCAAGCGGCACTAATTTCTCATTGCTACGCGACAGAAAAATAAGGCAAAGTGGCTTAGAATTGAAGACAAAACATTTGCTGAATGGGGGGAAATTGAATTCCCACCCCTTTCGAGAGGAAAAATGTAACAGTCCAATTTGGGCATTTGCATCGATGACTCATCCCATTCCGTAATTGATCTCCACTATTCAGTATATCCTAAACATCATTGTCTTCTGGTATTTAGTAATTTTTTTTTACATACGCTTTCTTTTAAACTATTAAACAACAAAGATCATCGTTGATAGAGTCAAGAGGAGAGTTCCCTATGACGCAATAAGAAAAAGGGGGACAATTTTATATACATAAAACAAACGGAAACAGAGCAGTGGCCATTCGAAATTTGACACGGATGAAACAAATATACGTCGTTGGTGTTAACAAAATGATATAATTTTTTTATAAAGTTCAATCTTTAAGGTATCCGACTACGTTCGGAACCATGATTTTGCAAAAGCTTTATAAAATGGATAATATTTATGATATTTAGTGTCACTTAGATCAGAAAATGTATATAAAATTGGTTTAAGAATAGTATTACAATAAAAAAATATTTAAGTACAATATTTTGACAAAAAATGAACATAGAAGGTCCTATTTTCAAAATATTCTTCTTTTGCGAAAAATGCTTCTATTATAATAATATTTTACCTGTCTATAGCTCAGACCTCTGTACAGAGGCTCAACTATAATGTTTGAAATATATAACTTAGAAGTGGGCTTATCCATGTCTTATGACAACAGAAGGGAGAAATTTTAAGAAAAAAATGCCGATAATTATATTTCAATTAGTTGTAACTCTGAAAATAGTGTGAATTTTTCAAAAATTCAAACTGAGCCTCTGTACAGATGTCTGAGATTTACACGGGCAAAATATTATAATAGAAGCATTTTTCAAAAAAGGAGAACATTTTGAAAAAAGGTTATTCTAAGTTAATTTTTTGCCGACATATTGTATTTAAATAATTTTCTTTTATCAAAATGTCCTTCAAACAATTTTATACATGTATTCTAATCTAAGTGACACTAAATATGAAAATTATCCATTTATGTGCTTTTTTTAAAATCACGGTTCCGAACATAGTCGGATACCTTAATAATTCTTTTACATGCTTCTACAATACATTCTTTAAAAAAAAATGTAGCTTAACAAATTCATTGGATAATAAGGAAGACGACACCGTGTGTGATAATGATAACACTAATTCCGAAGTCAGCCGTCAGTCCAAATAGGAAATGACGAATCATTTTGAACATGGATACTGGTTAGTGTAATTATAGGAAATTCAAGTATGTATTTGAAAGTTTTAATACTAGTAAAATAAATTAATTGCTAATTTTTTTATTATTTCTCATTAAATCTTTTGTAAAATTTCTTAGGTATCCTATAGAGATGAACCTTTCATACAATTTTTTATTTTTTTTCTCAAACGTGTTGAAAAATTGGATGTGGTTTAGAAAGGATGAAAATATTTATCCACAGAAACATTTTTGCAATTTGAGATGCGGCTTAGAATCAGTGGCTACATAGATTTGAGAGTAAATATAAAGTCTTCTTTAAAGTACCAGTCTTGTAATATTTACAGATTCGTAAAATTTGTTTTGTTTATATTGTTTTCTTCTAAAGAAAATTTTATAAAAAAGAATCTTGAAAATTACAATGGTAACAGGTCTTGTCACAATAATTGTAACTGACTGTCCAAAACCAGCAGAAGATCCCTCTCTAGTTCAGGGGTTGGCTACAGCATGTTTTGCCTCGAGGGCCACATTGTGGGAGCGGAGGATACTGAAGACTGCGCCTTTTTCAAATGATGTCATTCATTATAAAAAAGGAATAATTATAAGTTAAACAAAATAGTGACAGTTTTATTCAATTTATTTCCTGTGTTAGCACTATATTGCCGCAAAAAACGACAAAGTACATTTTAATTCTAGAATCAATTTAATGAGACAAATGTACCCCATTATGGGTTTTCCTACATTTTTTAAATTCAGGAGTGAGATTGCTTGCTTAAATTCTCATCCCAACCTGCAAGTTTTTGTTAGCCAACTTGCATCTACGCTGCTGGCGTTACGAAATACAACACCCAGAACAACCACCAGAAATCACATTGAAATTTATTTAGTAGATATCATATTGTACAAATATCAAAAGATAAATTACAGCCTCTTGCGACGTGGATGATGACAAAATCAGTAGTTAGTGTACCTCCCGCCATTATTGGTTGTAATTATTGCACTCTTCGGTTTAGAACCATAGAGGCTTTGATGTATCCTTGGGGTACAGCAGTTCGTGCGTCTCTACATATATTGCTGAAGTTGTTATAGTGTAGCAGCGAAGCTGCAACCTGGCCAGTCATTGTGCAAGCAGGGACCACGCATTTACGATTGTGTCACAGGCCAGGAGAACAAGCAGGCCGGTAGAAGCAATTCAATCTCATAGGTTTAGAAGAATTCTTACCCGGCGTGCCACATTTGGTCACGCATTATCCTGTTTGAATATGGTTGATTGCAAGTGTTGAAAGTATGGGAGGACCACAGGCTCCAAATAATCTTAGAGATGTAGCTCTGACTGTTCAATGTACCGGTGCAGTCGTGTACCAGAGGGTGCGGTAGGAACCAATAATTACCCAAACTATGATACTAGGTACAGGACCAGTGTAGTGCGATTCTAACACAACAGTTTAGTAGCCTCCTCACCACGGTGTTCCAAACTCGAATCCGACGTGATAGAAGGCAGGAAGGGAATCCTTGTAAATATAATATGGTTCCATTTCGTTGTCCATGTCCACCGTTCATCACATACAATTCATTGGCGGCAGGAACGCGTGTGGTTTCCAGTCAAGGGTAAACATAGCAATAGACGCATTGCGGACATTCCACCTGCCGCAAACGGCGTTGAATGATACAAACGAATACCGAATGATGCATACTGCGATTGAATCTGCTGTGCTATAACTTGATGCGGCTGCGCGGTCCATCACTGCCATGCGCACAATCCGCCAGTCATCCCGGGCAGTAGAGCAACGAGATGAGTGCGATCAGCCCCGTCGGTCCGTCATTTCCTCCTGCATCCAGCGATGACAGATCCGCATCACAGTGGCTTGTTTTCGTCCAACTCGTTGACTGATTTCTCTGTAGGATAATCTGCAATCCCTATAGGCTACTATTCTTTTTGGGTCGAATCCAAAAACTTGGTCAAAAGACACTCGATGTCTTCCATGAGGCACAAGTAAACAGTTTACGCAAAAAGGAAAAAAAACCCGTACGAAATACAGTTGGCATATTTAAAATCACCAAACTGTTCTCTCTTTTATAGCGCTTGAGGTAGGCGCTACGGTCGTCTGTGATGTGCATCTGCTCTCTAATGCTAATGATATGCATATTTCATCGCCGCCAACGCCTGATGTAAATATCACAAGGTTTGGATGCTTTCTTCAGGGTGTTGTACTTTGTTTGGTCCAGCAATGTATATTTATTCTTGTTGATCCTCATATAAGAAAAATGTTGCTCGCAAATGGCGACTAAAATATAAACAACAATTTCCCAGCAAATCTCTTCAAACAAGGAAATTTTTCAGCTCACAAAAATTTGTAAAAGTAAAATTAAATATTTTCTTCACACTGTGATCTGCTTTCAACTCAATTTCAAACTGTAGCTCATCAGGTGCTGTATCAATATCAGAAGTAATGGGATAACAGAGCAAAATGAACTTAGATGTAGTTGTCTTAAAATCCTGAAATATTCTTGTGTGACCTCGTTATCCAAACTCTGCAGATGATTCCTTAGTAGTGTGAGGGACTTACACCTGAAGTTTCTCCTTCACCGTCTTGCCCACCTAAGGGTGGGGGAGGAATAAAAGCTTACCCAAACACACTAATCAGCAACAACTTATTCTCAGAGTGAATATCAAATGAGTAGCACAGAGAAAGCAATGAATATTAAGAAAATATGCGCAAGTAACTTATTTAAATCAACGTAATTTAACGTGGATTCCTAACCATAAATCTTCTAATCGTACCAAGAAAGTGGCTAAAACACTCACTTTTAATCTTTATATGAAAGTAAACTTTATTCACGCTCGTTCCTGCGTAGCAAATATAGCAGCTTCTTACTTCGGACTTTATACAGTCGAACTAATATGAATATCATGGTATGGTTTCTTTTTGAGAAGGATGTCTGGGAATTAAACGTGGATGCTAGCCCAAAGATTTCCCAAGAGGATTAGTGATAGGACGCGCAAAGATCCGTCACAGTAAAAACACTTTCATGTGCTTTGTTTTCCTAATAGTGAAAAATGAAAAAAGAATCTTTGATCACGCACGGTGAAGAAATCTCGGTTTAAAGTAAATATTCTGACTTTCTTGGCGGGCTACTCTAGTTGCCCACCCCTGTTCTCTACTGGCAACTCAACTAAGTACAGTAAAGGCTGTGATCGTTACTAAAAAAACGTTTAAGTTCTTTGATTCTTACTTTGTTAATGGTATTTGCCTTGACTTTTTGTAACCTAATCTTTTCTTTAAATATCGATTTCTAATGGAGTTGCGGGATTGCGTTTTCTAACCATTGCAAAACCTAGTATAATCGTTTGGTGAGCCGTATCTCTATTTATTGCGGCCCCCATGACAGGTGGATACTAATTTTGACGCCCAGTTTCTCTCCCCAGAGGGGAGGTTCTGAACTCTGACGATGCGAAACCGTTCCTTGGATTTTAATTTTACCGATTACACGTAAGTCAAACAAGGACTCAAAGGATCTTTTACATGCCGCATAATTATACGAAATGGATTCTATCAATTTTCCGCATCATAAAAATCCACCGATTTGGGCCGGGGTCGAATCTACAACCCAAGGGTTCAATGCCAGCAAGAAATTAAATGATTAAATATTGTTACTCTAAAGAGAGACTTTTTAGACCCCAACACTGTATCTACCATATTTATCTTATCTTTAACGTCGAACACTAGAGAATTTTGCAAATTCCTAAAAATTTGAATTTGCGCTAAGGTTTTTATTTTTTTACATTTAGATTTTGCTGTGCATATCTTTACATTTGGACTTTTGCTAAGTATATCCTGTTAAATTATCAATTTAGTGAAGCTACCAATTTTTTTGGTTACGTGTGAGTCTTTAGGATTAAAATTTCAAAAAATACGCTTCTTATTCTAAAAAATATATATATAATTGAGGAAACATAAATTCAAACTAAATTTTATTTAGTTTTAACTATCTTAGTTTATTAAATACAGTAAAATACGTTTAATACGCGAAATACCGGTTAACACGGTTAATAATACAACGGTCACAACAAACTACGATGGATTTTCATACATTTTTACTCTTAACTCGATGCGAAAATCGCTTAACACGAACAGGTTTCCCTTCTGGGAATGAACGGTTTCTGTATTACTGAGTGTTCTAAAAAATAATAATACAATAATCCTAAAAACAAAGTAATCATTTATTAAATGTTTTATTTCCAAAATCCTGAAAATTCCCGTACAAATTTCATTGCCCTGCGAATGATTTTATTGCATTGACTTTCTCATTAAATATACGCATATATACATGTCTGTATGAATAAAATGTATTCTAGTCGAACTTAATTTTGTTGAATATGTGTGTTTTTCACAATTATCCTTTTTAAAACCTGAAATTTTGTACTAATTTGAAAAGATAATTCTAGTATCCTAATTTTTGGTAAGTAAGCGTTTCTTTTTCTACTCTTTTCGTATTTGTTTCTCAAAATTTTCTATTTATTTCTTCAATTTCTCGATTGTTTTTTTTAAAACATATGTTACGCAAAATTTTGTGGTGATCAGAATTAGTGAATTATAAAACTACATCTGAATCCTCTTATAAGAACACTTTTAATTAGCTGAGTTTTTACAAAAAAATGCATCTCAAATATATATTTGGGATTGTTGAAAGAAAGTTCTAAATTAACCCCTAAGAAATATAGATAAGACAGGAAAAAATTATTACAAACGTTTCCTTCATTCTTTCTTTTCCTTTTTTTTTCAAACCAAACCAAAGTTACAGCTCACACTCTCTATATTTATTTATCTTGTTGAATTTTCAATCGTTAATAAAATACATTTAAAAGCGCCTTCAATTGAGCTGAAATTTTATATACACGATTATTTTGGGTGACAATACAACAATTTAATTATAACTAATAAAAATTGATTGATTAAAACTAATTATTTAAAGAATTACAAATGCAGTCACATTGACATCATTTTTGGCGACTTAGTGATCCTTGGCGACTTGGTGTAAAACTTGAAAAATGTTTTTTTCTCACGTTTTAAAGCATTCAGTTGAACTGAAATTTTATGATGTACACGATTGTTTGGGATGACAATACGATACTTTAATAAAATTAATAAAAATTAAATACCACTTAGTGTTGTGATTCTGTCCTATGTATATACATATTTATATTAATTGTAACTATTTAATTACAAAAAAAAAAAAAAACTTTTCTTTGTTGATCTAAGTGCAGGAATTGACTTAAAACATTTTTTTATATCACTTGTTTAAATTCATTTCATGTACTAATATAAGTGAAATAACTCCTATATTCAGACTTGTAATTTTATACTTACAATCGAAATCCGATTTAACGAACCCTTACTTAGCGAATTTCGCGAGTTAACTAATTTTTCGCTTTCCCCGATTAAAATGAAGGCGAAACCCGCTATTTAACGAATGATTTCCCAAAATTAACGATTTACTTCAGTAACCGGATTTTTTTTTTATTTGTTTGTATTATAAATAACTGGATCTGTTTAAATGGGTTACTATCCTTTCTGTCAACAGAAAAAACTTTTCTTGTAAGCAACACATTTCAACGGGAAAGGCTGAACGCCATTGTTAGACTTGTAAGAGGCCTGTACCTCTCTCGCGACCACTTAGATGTGTGTGGGGGGGGAGGTAAGAAACATTCGACATAATTCAATTAATTTATTAATTTCAACACTAAGAAGAGACACAAAATTTCAACTTATACATAAGAGAATGTCTCCAAGGAAAACCGTGAAAGTGGAACAAACTATGCAAAACGTGATGATTAGGCGACTAACAACTTGATCCTTATCTCTTTAATTAGAAAAACCTTTTGCCCCATTTAATTCTAATCTTAATTCAATCTTATTGAACAATCGTCTCTTTAAGGTATCCTTTCTAATAAGAATCAATTCACTCTAATTATATGCATTTTCTCCTTCTTTCTTTTTTTTCTTTCTTGCCGTGTATTAGCAGAATAAACAGCAGACAGGGGTAAAATAGTTATGCGTTTTAAGGTTTTAATTAATATCTTCTTAACTAATTGGTAAGCAGCCCAACTATTCTCGAATCCTTAATTTTAAACCCACACACAAAATTTCTATCAAAAATCGGTCCAGCGCTGCTTAGGCCGCCGTCTGTCACATACATTATGCACAGAAGAATTACATATATATAAAGATTATTTGAAAAGATATGAACTAAAAAAACGCTGAAAAGCATCATTCCTTTTGCATTTTTGTTACAATAAAGACCGGGTTTGGCCAGTTTGGCCGAAAATCGGTTTTGATGCCAACTTAAGTCATTTTTATAACAATAACGTTATTACAACAATTCAGGTGAATATTGAGCTGAATATTTGTAAGGCTTCAATTAATATCTTTTTAACTTATTGCGATATTAGACTGAATTGTAAATCTAAGCCATTCTCGTATCTACTTGAACCCACACAAAAAATTTCATCAAAATTGGTCCAGCCGTTTAGGAGGAGTTTAGTCACATACACACGCACAGAAGATTTTATATATATAAAGATATAAATATTTGTATACGTATGGCAGTATCACAATGTTAAGTGGCAATTGTGTTGTTATGACTAATGCCACCTGCCTGACGAAGTCAGATCGAGGCCCGCGAAATTCATCGCGGTTAAGGGCTAGAATTTTTGCTCCTGTCGTTAGCCTTAGCTTTGAGTACCTTGCAGGTGATAGTACAATTTTGCTCGGTTCTATCCCAATTTTGAGGGAGAAAACCCTGAGGGTGGCCAGGGGCCTGCCACCTCTATTCCCCTTCTACCAACCATACTAGAGGACTTGCGGCTCGACGGCTATTTAGAGTACCCCCATGCCGCAAAGGCACTATGCATTTACAAACATCCATGTCTTCTCCGGGATTCGAACCCAGTCCCTATGGCACCGCAGTAAACCTCAATAACCGCTATACCGGTTGGGCGACAAGTGGCAATTGTTGTTCTTACTTATGCCGCTTGATCGACAGTAACATCATATCAAGGCCCACGGAATTCATCGCGACAAGGAGATAGATTTTTACACCTGTCGTCAGCCGTAGCTTTGAGCCCTTGCAGGTGTGGACGATAGTTTTGTTCGACCTGCACCTCAATTTTAAGCAGCGCGGCACCGGGAATATCTTCAGCAATCTCCTGTCTTCATCTCTTTCCGCCAGCCTCACGAGAGAGGACTTGAGGATCGACGGCTATTTAGAGTAATTCTATGCCGCAAAGGCACTTACATTTACAAACATCCATGCCTCTTTCCGAATTCTAACTCAGGCCCTGGCACAGCAGCGTCAGCGTCACTAGCCACTATACTAGCACAATTAAATGGCAATTAAATTTTGCTAATTAAAGTACAATAATATTGCCATCCAAAAACAACGTGTAAATAAAATTTCAGTTCAACTGAATGCCTTAAAACGTGAGAAAAATCCTTTAGCAGATACCAGCACAAGTCGCTTAAAAGAAGCCAACGTGACTGTAACAAATCTTCGCAATTTTGAATAATTAGTTTTAGTCAATTAATTTTAATTAAATTTCGAAACAAGTCATCCTTCAAAACAATCGTGTATAGAACATTTCAGCTCAAATGGGCACTTTAAAATGGGTAATCTCTTTTTAAAGACTTTAAAGTTTTAATGGTTTGACACAAGTTATCGTGTAAAATGGTCGCTAAGTTGCCAAAAGGCCGCCAACGTGGCTGCGTCTGTAATTCTTTTGAATAATTATTTTAATCAATTAATTTTATTGTTCATAATTAAATTCACCGTATTGTCATCCATGTTAATGGTGTAAATAAAATTTCAGCCTACCTGAGCGCTAAAAATGTATTTCATTTACGATTGAAAATTTGAACAAGATATATACTGGGAGATTGTGAACTAAGAGTAGGAATCAAAAACGCAATGTAAAATTATAAAATTCCTGGAAAAAAGGAGTGTAATTGATAAGTTAGTTCATGACCTTTTATCTCTTAATCTATGGCGTAACCAACTGGTAAGTGCGTGCGTTTGACAGTACAGTGACACCCTGTTTGATAATTCAACAGTGTACGTCACGGAGCAAAAAGCACGATCTACTACAGTAAAGATGGTAGACGATAAATAAAACTTCTCATTCAGTTCAGTTTGTATTCCTTTATCATTCCTTTACGAAAGAAGTAAACAAGTTAAAACTGATGTACATCAAAAATATATTTTGTGGCTTAATTGATCCTATATTGTTTTATTTGAAGCATACAATAATCAAAATGCAGTTAAAGATAGAACAACATGCTCATTAAATAACAGCGATATATCTAATCCAGAATTTTTGTGACTGAATTATTTCTCTCTAATATATAAACCCCAGGATTTAATTAAATATACTTTTTCATTGAACATCTATGATTATAGCGCTTGACTTTAGGGAAAAATACATTTATTAGGTACTTATTTATTTTCTAGAAAAACATTTTCGTTCATTTGTCCTGTATGCTAATTTCCTGGGTTTGAGTTTGAGTAAGAATATTAACGTCGCAACTGTTCAGCTACACGAGGGCTTTTGGCTACCACCGCCTTTAGCCTTCTGAAACCGCGTCACATTTTATTCACACACCTGAGCTGGCACCCCCTCTCCCAACTACCACACCACACCAACGGGTGACATTTCAGCTCTCGACAGATTTTAACGTGCATCGCTGCCCCACATGGCGGGTCTTAGTGGTATTGGCTCGAACTCACACATGCCTCCGCTATGTCCGATACCTTTAACCACTGGCCAATGCATTCATGCTAATTTCGAGACATTTATGAAATTTAAAAAATATAACGAGCTATTTAGGCTACAATTAGGGTAGCATAAAGTATTGAAGATTTACTTTTTAATAACGATATTAGAATAAATTACACAACCGTATTTATTTAAATTTGTTCGTGTAAACTTTATTTTAGTGTTGTGGTTGCTTTTTGGAGTATTTTAAAATCAATTTCTTGCACAAACATTTTAATAACATATAATTAATTTAATAATATGTTTTATTAATGACACAAGTTAGAGCCACCTGTAGCTCGATCTAATAGTCATAATTGCACCAAACATGGTATGGAGAAGAATAATGAAATAGGTCTGAAGACGAATAGAAAAATAGTTCTGAAAATCTCCGATATGGGTAATTTGTGGCGGCTCTGTTTTAGCTTACCAAATCGAAAATCAACATAAAACACGGACATGCAAGTAAAATCCAAAATTTTGTTTTCATATGTGACAACCGTATCAATATATAATTTCGGTTATAAAAACATGTAGACAGCTCCGAAAAATAGTATGCTCAGCTGAAGGAACCCAGCCCAAGTGAGTATGATACTTACATTACCAGAGCTAGATATTACTGTTCAAACTGCATTATCTTCAACGTCCACAGTTATACGGGAGCTTAGACCCAACAGAAGCTATGTAAGAGGGTTTTATCACTCAAGGGTTTGAAAGAAATTATTAAAAAGCTCGAAAAAATAGAGTCACTGACAATTCGCTCTGACAGAGGTCGTAAAAGTGTAAGAATAGATGATAACAGGTGTTGTAACTAATATCATCGAAGAAAAATCAACCATTATTGGTGCACATGAGACAATGGCATAACGGAGAATATTAGAGTCCCCCTGCAAAGTCAGGTTTAGGGCCCCAAGCCAGATCATACAATAGGAATGTACTTAGCATAAGTCAGGCTCTTTGGGCCCCCCGCAATGCGGAGAGGAATAAGTTACGCCACTGGTGGGGAATATTGCTCGTGACATGTTCCACACTACATTATAGACCGACTGATGTGCCTGGGGAACCATGATTTTAAAACGTACAAATGTAGTACTTTTCACGATGAGTTTAGTGTTGTTTAGATTAGAATAAAGAGCGATAAAATTAGCTTATGACATTATGACGAAAAATAATTTAGTTTAGTCATTAATATTTGCGTGGTTTCATCCTTAGAATAACCTTTTTCAAAATGTTTTCCCTTTGTAAAAGTGTTTATTGTATTAATATTTTGTTTTGTGTCTATATTCAGACTCCTGTACAGAGGCTCAACTATGATGTTTTGAAAGATTCACATTATTTTCAGAGTTCCAACCATTTGAAATAATTATCGGCGTATTTTCTTAAAATTTCTCCTTCTGTTTTCGTGTAAAACATGATAAACCTACTTCCGAGTTACATATGCGTTTCAAAAATTCAAGTTGAGCCTCTGTACAGAGGTCTGAGCTTATATACACAGGCAAAATATTAATACACAGAAGCTATCTTTTACAAAAAGGAGAACATTTGGAAAAAGGTTCTAAGTTAATGTTTTCGCCAAAATATTGTATTTAAATAATTTTTTTGTCATAATGTCCTTAAAAACACCCCATACGTATTCTAAACTAAGTGACACTAAATATCATAAATATTATCCATTTACACGCTTTTGTAAAATCATGGTTCCGAACGTAGTCAGATACCTTAAGGAATGTTGGGAGGAGAATGAGAACGGCGGTCATATTGAATATTGTTGCATTCCTTGACGGAGAAGCGAATGAAGTGAATAAAACAACATTTTACTGTCAGTTGTATTTATTTTTTATTCTAACATTGATTGCATTGTACAGCGTTATAATAACCAACCCCTAGAGGCGATTTTTGGAACTGTTTTTCTTTTTATTTTACTGAACCCCAATTCGCCTGTCATCATTTGTTTTCGAAGTTTGGTGCGGTTGGGATGAAATATCTCAACATTGAGGTGGGTATACAATAACTGCCCGGAGACTTTCCTCTCAGTGTTGGAATTTGTAAACTCGCAGGTGATAGTTATTACACTTTAACCAGTCCCATTCATTTGGGCAGTGTAGTACTTTAACGATAACATTTTGGCATAAAATCATTTCAAACTGGAATGAAGGTAAAAATGGAAATTTATGACTAAATTACTAACTGTACTAAAACGGGGACCACACTAAGAGAAACTAAACTAAGCGAGGTATTCCTGTACTGTTTTGAAAGTTCATTTCAAGTTCTGGAAATAAAATTTTTGTTGAGACGTTAAATCTCAAAAGAGCTATAAATTATTTGACATCATTAGACAACAAGATGCTTCATATCACAGATTTTCAAAGGAGAGAATGCCAATTTTTAAGATTCAGTTTTGAGATAACTGTACTATTCTTTGATCTAAATAAGTACAAAAATGGTTTGAAGAACATGAGAGTGATCAAATTAATCATAACTAGGACATTTTTGATATAAAAAGCTAAGGGGACCTACTTCTCAAATTCTTTGAGGAAAATATCTCGCTTATTGTTTGAATTCCCATGGGAAAGAGGAGGAGTGAGTTCGAAAGCAGCATAGATAGAGAAGTCGGTGAAATCATACTGGAAACTATTATAATCAAATATCATTGCTTTTACTTAACAAACACTAGATATAACTACTTGAGACAAGTTAAAGGGAATAAATTAACTTTTTTTACCGACTAAACAAGATTTCAAAGCAACCAAAAGTTCTGATTATCAATGACAATCGGAACGCTGGATCCCAAAATATTGATATGGCGATGTGGCAATATGATCCGCAGACACATTCCAATATGGGGCAAGGCGGTCTGCAATCATCTACACCGCTAATTGATATCCATACTACATTAGTATGTAAAATTGAAGCAACTGGTGTTTTTTTTTACATAGCTTCACGAGAAATCATCTGAGAGACAGCATTTGTACTTAGACGATGACGAGAAGCACTTACGAAAAAATAAATGTGTAAATTTATAGTGATTCAAACAAAAGCTGTATTGAAACCATGCTATCGATACACATGATTTTATGTCCAAGAGGAAGAACAACAAGCAGATGTTCTTTAGTATGAGATATGAATTCCTCCTACTGTAAAATGGTTACCGCACCGTCTGTACATACTTAGCACCAGACTGTCCAACAGTTCTTGAAACAAAAGAGCCCATTCCTCAATCAGCAATTGTTTGGTTGTTGGGTGCTATCCGGCGGATGTAGTCGTGACAAGGTGTCTCTACAAAGTCTCCCACACATATTCTACGGGATTTAAATTAAGACTTTCGGAACCGTGATTTTAAAAAAGCGCATAAATGGATAATGTTCATGATATTTAGAGTCACTTAGATTAGAACATTACGTATAAAATTGTTTTAAGGGACATTTGACAAAAAAATTATTTCAAATACACTTCGGCAAAATTAACTTAGAATAAACTTTCAAATGTTCTCCTTTTGTGAAAATCCGTTTATTATAATATTACTTGCTCTGTTCAGGTAGCCTCAGACCCCTGTACAGAGGCACCAACTATGAGTTTTTTTGGAAAAATTCACATCTTTTTAGAGTTACAAACCTATTGAAATAATTATCGGCGTTTTTTTTCTTAAAATGTCTCCCTCTGTTGTCGTAAAACATGGATAAACCGACTTCTACATATATATTTCAAAATTTAGTTGAGCTCTGTACAGAGGTCTGAGCTATATATACAGGCAAAATATTTATTATAATAGGAACTATTTGTCGCAAAAAGGAGAATATTTTGAAACGGGTCATTCTATACTATTTTTGTTAAAATATTGTAAAATAATTTTTTATTGTAATATTGTATTCTTAAAACAATTTTATATACATTTACTTATCTAAGTGACACTAAATATAAATATTATCCATTGATACGTTTCTGCAAAATCACGGTTCCGAACGTAGTGGGATACCTTAAGGCAGAATGCAGATCACTCCATTCGAGTGATATGTTTACTTTTCAGTAATTGCTAAACATCAGCAGTCCGGTGTGGCCGTGTATTACCTGTCATCCATAAAAAAAAAAGATGTCTGGTCCAAAATCACCTTAGAACAGACGAAAATGGGAAAGCGACCACCTCCATACAATAACGATATTCGATTATAGAACCTTATGTGGACAACATGGAGCTCAGCGTGGCAGTTCAGCATAATGCCTCCCTAGACGACAACTCCAGTCTCTTTCTGTGATATATGTAGCTGGAATGAAATCCTGATCCGACCGCTCTTCAAAACAAATGGCCTTGAGAATCGCCTGTGGTGCTGAAACGACTTTCATCCGTAAAGAGGACACGACTCTTTTAATGAGATGTACGGTTTCTGTACTCCTTGCACCACTCTAAACAGTGCCGTCGGTGGCCAACTTTCAAATTAATACAGCTTCCAGGACGGCGGGTGAATAGGACATCTCTGTAAAGATTCTTGTCCACAGTAAACAACGACACTTGTCGCCCTGTTGCTATAAACAGTTGCTGAGAAAAGGCACTTGCTGACTTGAATCGGGCTCTTTTCACCTGCAGGATGATATATCGGTCATCCACAGAAGTTGTTTTCTTAGGGAGGCCACCACCATAATTTCTAATATCTGTATCTATCGTTCCAAAGGCTTTTCAAGCACGCAAAACGACACTTTTGTTAATTCCGAACTCTTCATACTGGTCACACTACGCCCCTCCACCAGGTTCCGATCTTTCTTCCACGTGTGATCCAGGTCGTCCAGGTGATTTCTTCTAGCTATAATTCACGAAACAACTCCCCTTGCATTTGCAGAGAATGTCTTTAATTGCGATTCCTGCTCTCTTCAGTTTTAATGTAGAGTTGAGCTGCCCCCGCCTAATGCATACGTTTTGCGTGTACACTTATGTGTTGTCTAATCTAACTTCCTATACAAAAACATTACCTTTTATAAAGTCACTTTCCTTCCTAGGTTGAAGAAATTCTATTATGTTGATAATAGTAGCGATCAGACTTTCTAATCTTTTATTATATTCAATTGTGATGAGCGTATCCTTCTTTCCAGAGCTGTAGGATCGCCTAACCTTTTTATTCCAAACAATTCCAATAATTAAGTTATCTCTAGGCTTCAGGCTTTTATCTCACCAAACTTTCTATCCTTTTAAAGTATATCTCATTTGGCTATTCGATTCGTTTCTCTTCTGGTATTTAGCTTGGAAAAGTTTTTGCCATTAATCGTGGCTGCAAAGAATTAGGAGTTATGTTAGAAGAAGGACGTATGTAGGATGCACAGAAAGTAATAATATTTTGATGAAAAAATGAACATAGAATGAATAATATTCAGGTTAGTTTCCGTGTTAAGCCGTTATAATATATTTTGCTCGTATAGAGCCAGACCTCTCGTACAGATTCAACCAGAATTTTTGAACCATATAACTTGTGCTTTGATGCCGTATACATATTTTGCTACAACAGAGGGGAGAAATTTAAGAAAAAAAACGCTGATAATTATTTCAACGGTTGTAACTCTTAAAAAGAATGTGAATTTTTCAAAACTCATAGTTGGCTCTGTACAGAGCAGGTCAAACTAGTATACAGGTAAAATATTATTATAATTGATGCATTTTTCACGCGGGGAGGAAGATTTCTGAAAAAGTTATTCTATGTTACATCACTTTTCGAAATACGTATTTCAATAATTTTTATGCCGAAATATTGTATTTAAGTAATTTTTTATCAAATTGTTTCTAAAACAGAGTACATGTATTCTAATTCTATGACACTAAATATCATGAAAATTATCCATTAAAATCATGGTTCCGAACGTAGTCGGATATCTTAAGCAATATGTGGCTTAATAGGGAGATACGCCAAGTGTGCGAACCGACCTAGTTTATTCTCGATCACACAAATCTACTTTCCAAATTATCCGATCACTAAATAAACTGTAGAGATCAATCGTAACTTTAATTCTTTCACTTATCCAATATTTGAAATGTACTATAAAATTGAAATATACCTGATCTGTACCAATCTATCCTCTATCTCCTCACTTTCTCTCATTCTAGTTTAAAAACTTAGACTATATATAGCCAACCTAATTTAAATAATCAAGATTTATTCTGCAGAGGGTTCGTTGTGAATAAACTCGAATTGATAGAATACTTCCTAAGAGGATTGATTATATTAAAGAAAGGAAGCGGATAGATGGGTCACAACCTTATTTACTCGAATTCAAGCGGCACTAATTTCTCATTGTTACTGCTACAGAAAATAAGGTGCGGCTTAGAATTGAAGACAAAACATTTGCTGAATGGGGGGAAATTGAATTCCCACCCCTTTCGAGAGGAAAAATGTAACAGTTCAATTTGGGCATTTGCATCGACGACTTATCCTATTCCGTAATTGATCTCCACTCTTCAGTATATCCTAAACATCATTGTCTTCTGGTATTTAGTAATTTTTTTTTTTACATACGCTTTCTTTTAAACTGTTAAACAACAAAGATCATCGTTGATAGAGTCAAGAGGAGAGTTCCCTATGACGCAATAAGAAAAAGGGAGGCAATTTTATATACATAAAACAAACGGAAACAGAGCAGTGGCCATTCGAAATTTGACACGGATGAAACAAATATACGTCGTTGGTGTTAACAAAATGATATAATTTTTTTTTATAAAAGTTCAATCTTTAAGGTATCCGACTACGTTCGGAACCATGATTTTGCAAAAGCTTATAAATGGATAATATTTATGATATTTAGTGTCACTTAGATCAGAAAATGTATATAAAATTGGTTTAAGAATAGTATTACAATAAAAAAATATTTAAGTACAATATTTTGACAAAAAATGAACATAGAAGGTCCTATTTTCAAAATATTCTTCTTTTGCGAAAAATGCTTCTATTATAATAATATTTTACCTGTCTATAGCTCAGACCTCTGTACAGAGGCTCAACTATAATGTTTGAAATATATAACTTAGAAGTGGGCTTATCCATGTCTTATGACAACAGAAGGGAGAAATTTTAAGAAAAAAATGCCGATAATTATATTTCAATTAGTTGTAACTCTGAAAATAGTGTGAATTTTTCAAAAATTCAAACTGAGCCTCTGTACAGATGTCTGAGATTTACACGGGCAAAATATTATAATAGAAGCATTTTTCAAAAAAGGAGAACATTTTGAAAAAAGGTTATTCTAAGTTAATTTTTTGCCGACATATTGTATTTAAATAATTTTCTTTTATCAAAATGTCCTTCAAACAATTTTTATACATGTATTCTAAATCTAAGTGACACTAAATATGAAAATTATCCATTTATGTGCTTTTTAAAATCACGGTTCCTGAACATAGTCGGATACCTTAATAATTCTTTTTACATGCTTCTACAATACATTCTTTTAAAAAAAAATGTAGCTTAACAAATTCATTGGATAATAAGGAAGACGACACCGTGTGTGATGAACATAACACTAATTCCGAAAGTCAGCCGTCAGTCCAAATAGGAAATGACGAATCATTTTGAACATGGATACTGGTTAGTGTAATTATAGGAAATTCAAGTATGTATTTGAAAGTTTTAATACTAGTAAAATAAATTAATTGCTAATTTTTTTATTATTTCTCATTAAATCTTTTGTAAAATTTCTTAGGTATCCTATAGAGATGAACCTTTCATACAATTTTTTATTTTTTTTCTCAAACGTGTTGAAAAATTGGATGTGGTTTAGAAAGGATGAAAATATTTATCCACAGAAACATTTTTGCAATTTGAGATGCGGCTTAGAATCAGTGGCTACATAGATTTGAGAGTAAATATAAAGTCTTCTTTAAAGTACCAGTCTTGTAATATTTACAGATTCGTAAAATTTGTTTTGTTTATATTGTTTTCTTCTAAAGAAAATTTTATAAAAAAGAATCTTGAAAATTACAATGGTAACAGGTCTTGTCACAATAATTGTAACTGACTGTCCAAAACCAGCAGAAGATCCCTCTCTAGTTCAGGGGTTGGCTACAGCATGTTTTGCCTCGAGGGCCACATTGTGGGAGCGGAGGATACTGAAGACTGCGCCTTTTTCAAATGATGTCATTCATTATAAAAAAGGAATAATTATAAGTTAAACAAAATAGTGACAGTTTTATTCAATTTATTTCCTGTGTTAGCACTATATTGCCGCAAAAAACGACAAAGTACATTTTAATTCTAGAATCAATTTAATGAGACAAATGTACCCCATTATGGGTTTTCCTACATTTTTTAAATTCAGGAGTGAGATTGCTTGTTTAAATTTCTCATCCCAACCTGCAAGTTTTTTGTTAGCCAACTTGCATCTACGCTGCTGGCGTTACGAAATACAACACCCAGAACAACCACCAGAAATCACATTGAAATTTATTTAGTAGATATCATATTGTACAAATATCAAAAGATAAATTACAGCCTCTTGCGACGTGGATGATGACAAAATCAGTAGTTAGTGTACCTCCCGCCATTATTGGTTGTAATTATTGCACTCTTCGGTTTAGAACCATAGAGGCTTTGATGTATCCTTGGGGTACAGCAGTTCGTGCGTCTCTACATATATTGCTGAAGTTGTTATAGTGTAGCAGCGAAGCTGCAACCTGGCCAGTCATTGTGCAAGCAGGGACCACGCATTTACGATTGTGTCACAGGCCAGGAGAACAAGCAGGCCGGTAGAAGCAATTCAATCTCATAGGTTTAGAAGAATTCTTACCCGGCGTGCCACATTTGGTCACGCATTATCCTGTTTGAATATGGTTGATTGCAAGTGTTGAAAGTATGGGAGGACCACAGGCTCCAAATAATCTTAGAGATGTAGCTCTGACTGTTCAATGTACCGGTGCAGTCGTGTACCAGAGGGTGCGGTAGGAACCAATAATTACCCAAACTATGATACTAGGTACAGGACCAGTGTAGTGCGATTCTAACACAACAGTTTAGTAGCCTCCTCACCACGGTGTTCCA
This sequence comes from Trichonephila inaurata madagascariensis, assembly GCA_019973955.1. NCBI lineage: Eukaryota > Metazoa > Arthropoda > Arachnida > Araneae > Nephilidae > Trichonephila > Trichonephila inaurata. Next base: position 13,220 of record BMAV01012297.1, on the reverse strand, counting down.
AACTCGAATCCGACGTGATAGAAGGCAGGAAGGGAATCCTTGTAAATATAATATGGTTCCATTTCGTTGTCCATGTCCACCGTTCATCACACCATTGGCAGCAGGAACGCGTGTGGTTTCCAGTCAAGGGTAAACATAGCAATAGACGCATTGCGGACATTCCACTCTGCCGCAAACGGCGTTGAATGATACAAACGAATACCGAATGATGCATAACAGATTGAATCTGCTGTGCTATGGCCCCTGATGCGGCTGCGCGGTCCATCACTGCCATGCGCACAATCCGCCAGTCATCCCGGGCAGTGGAGCAACGAGATGAGTGCGATCAGCCCCGTCGGTCCGTCGTTTCCTCCTGCATCCAGTGATGACAGATCCGCATCACAGTGGTTTGTTTTAGTCTAACACGTTGACTGATTTTTCTGTAGGATAACCTGCAATCCCTATAAGCTACTATTCTTTCTAGGTCGAATACAGAAACTTGGTCAAAAGATGCTCGATGTCTTCCCTGAGGCACAAGTAAACAGCTTACGCAAAAAGAAAAGAAAAACCTTACGAAATACAACTGCCATATTTGAAATCGCCAAACTGTTCTCTCTTTTCTTTGAGGGAGGCGCTACAGTCGTCCGTGATGTGCATCTGCTCTCTAATGCTAATGATATGCATATTTCATCGCCGTCAACGCCTGATGTAAATATCACAAGGTTTGGATGCTTTCTTCAGGGTGTTGTACTTTGTTTGGTCCAGCAATGTATATTTATTCTTGTTGATCCTCATATAAGAAAAATGTTGCTCGCAAATGGCGACTAAAATATAAACAACAATTTCCCAGCAAATCTCTTCAAACAAGGAAATTTTTCAGCTCACAAAAATTTGTAAAGTAAAATTAAATATTTTCTTCACACTGTGATCTGCTTTCAAACCCTGCTCCCCCAAAACTGTAGCTCATCAGGTGCTGTATCAATATCAGAAGTAATGGGATAACAGAGCAAACCGACCTGTAGATGTAGTTGTCTTAAAATCCTGAAATATTCTTGTGTGACCTCGTTATCCAAACTCTGCAGATGATTCCTTAGTAGTGTGAGGGACTTACACCTGAAGTTTCTCCTTCACCGTCTTGCCCACCTAAGGGTGGGGGAGGAATAAAAGCTTACCCAAACACAATTAATCAGCAAATAAACTTGCCCTCAGAGTGAATATCAAATGAGTAGCACAGAGAAAGCAATGAATATTAAGAAAATATGCGCAAGTAACTTATTTAAAAACAAATGTAATTTAACGTGGATTCCTAACCATAAATCTTCTAATCGTACCAAGAAAGTGGCTAAAACACTCACTTTTAATCTTTATATGAAAGTAAACTTTATTCACGCTCGTTCCTGCGTAGCAAATATAGCAGCCTACTTCTGACTTCTATACAGTCGAACTAATACGAATATCATGGTATGGTTTCTTTTTGAGTAGTGAATGTCTGGGAATTAAACGTGAATGCTAGCACAAAGATTTCCCAAGCGGATTAGTGTGATAGGACGCATAAAGATCCTTCACATTAGAAACACTTTCATGTACTTTGTTTTCCTAATAGTGAAAAATGAAAAAAGAATCTGATCACGCACGGTGAAGAAGTCTCGATTCAAAGCGAATATTCTGACTGTCTTGGCGGGCTACCCTAGTTGCCCCCCCTGTTCTCTACTGGCAACTCAACTAAGTACAGTAAAGGCTGTGATCGTTACTAAAAACGTTTAAGTTCTTTGATTCTTACTTTTGTTAATGGTATTTGCCTTGACTTTTTGTAACCTAATCTTTTCTTTAAATATCGATTTCTAATGGAGTTGCGGATTGGTGTTTAACCATTGCAAAACCTAGTACATTCCCCAGGAGCTGGTATCTCTATTTATTGCGGCCCCCATATAGGTGGATACTAATTTTGACGCCCAGTTTCCTCCCCAGAGGGAGGCTCCTGAACTCTGACGATGCGAAACCGTTCCTTGGATTTTAATTTTACCGATTACACGTAAGTCAAACAAGGACTCAAAGGATCTTTTACATGCCGCATAATTCTACGAGATGGACGCTATCAATTTTCTGCATCATAAAAAGCTCCCGATTTGGGCCGGAGTCGAACCTACAACCCAAGGGTTCAAAGCCAGTAAGAAATTAAATGATTAAATATATTATTGTTACTCTAAAGAGAGACTTTTTTTACCCCAACACTGTATCTACCATATTTATCTTATCTTTAACGTCGAACACTAGAGAATTTTGCAAATTCCTAAAAATTTGAATTTGCGCTAAGGTTTTTATTTTTTTACATTTAGATTTTGCTGTGCATATCATTACACTTTTGTTAAGTATATCCTGTTAAATTATCAATTTAGTGAAGCTACCAATCTTTTTGGTTAAGTGTGAGTAGCATCTTTGGGATTAAAATTTCAAAAAATACTCTTCTTATTCTAAAAAAAAATATAATTCAGGAAACCTAAATTCAAACTAAATTTTATTTAGTTTTAACTATCTTAGTTTATTAAATACAGTAAAATACGTTTAATACGAAATACCGGTTAACACGGTTAATAATACAACGGTCACAACAAACTACGATGGATTTTCATACATTTTTTTTACTCTTAACTCGATACGAAAGGCGCTTAACCCGAACAGGTTTCCCTTCTGGGAATGAACGGTTTCTGTATTACTGGAGTGTTCTAAAAATAATAATAATCCTAAAAACAAGTAATCATTTATTAAATGTTTTATTTCCAAAATCCTGAAAATTCCCGTACAAATTTCATTGCCCTGCGAATGATTTTATTGCATTGACTTTCTCATTAAATATACGCATATATACATGTCTGTATGAATAAAATGTATTCTAGTCGAACTTAATTTTGTTGAATATGTGTGTTTTTCACAATTATCCTTTTTAAAACCTGAAATTTTGTACTAATTTGAAAAGATAATTCTAGTATCCTAATTTTTGGTAAGTAAGCGTTTCTTTTTCTACTCTTTTCGTATTTGTTTCTCAAAATTTTCTATTTATTTCTTCAATTTCTCGGATTGTTTTTTTTAAACATATGTTACGGCGCAAATTTTGTAGATCAGAATTAGTGAATTATAAAAAACTACATCTGAATTCTTATAAGAACACTTTTTAATTAGCTGAGTTTTTACAAAAAATGCATCTCAAATATATTTGGGATTGTTGAAAGAAAAACAAATGAACCCTTAAGAAATATAGATAAGACAGAAATTATTATACAACGTTTTCCTTTCATTCTTTCTTTTCCTTTTTTTTTCAAACCAAACCAAAGTTACAGCTCACACTCTCTATATTTATTTATCTTGGTTGAATTTTCAATCGTTAATAAAATACATTTAAAAGCGCTCAATTGAGCTGAAATTTTATATACACGATTATTTTGGGTGACAATACAACAATTTAATTATAACTAATAAAAATTGATTGATTAAAACTAATTATTTAAAGAATTACAAATGCAGTCACATTGACATCATTTTTGGCGACTTAGTGATCCTTTTGGCGACTTGTGTAAAAACTTGAAAATGTTTTTTTCTCACGTTTTAAAGCATTCAGTTGAACTGAAATTTTATATACACGATTGTTTGGGATGACAATACGATACTTTAATAAAATTAATAAAAATTAAATACCACTTAGTGTTGTGATTCTGTCCTATGTATATACATATTTATATTAATTGTAACTATTTAATTACAAAAAAAAAAAAAAACTTTTCTTTGTTGATCTAAGTGCAGGAATTGACTTAAAACATTTTTTGAGTATCACTTGTTTAAATTCATTTCATGTACTAATATAAGTGAAATAACCTCTATATTCAGACTTGTAATTTTATACTTACAATCGAAATCCGATTTAACGAACCCTTACTTAGCGAATTTCGCGAGTTAACTAATTTTTCGCTTTCCCCGATTAAAATGAAGGCGAAACCCGCTATTTAACGAATGCTTTCCCAATATTAACGATTTACTTGAGTAACCGGATTTTTTTTTTATTTGTTTGTATTATAAATAACTGGATCTGTTTAAATGGGTTACTATCCTTTCTGTCAACAGAAAAAACTTTTCTTGTAAGCAACACATTTCAACGGGAAAGGCTGAACGCCATTGTTAGACTTGTAAGAGGCCTGTACCTCTCGCGACCACTTAGATGTGTGTGGGGGGGGAGGTAAGAAACATTCGACATAATTCAATTAATTTATTAATTTCAACACTAAGAAGAGATGCAAAATTTCAACTTATACATAAGAGAATGTCTCCAAGGAAAACCGTGAAAGTGGAACAAACTATGCAAAACGTGATGATTAGGCGACTAACAACTTGATCCTTATCTCTTTAATTAGAAAAACCTTTTGCCCCATTTAATTCTAATCTTAATTCAATCTTATTGAACAATCGTCTCTTTAAGGTATCCTTCTAATAAGAATCAATTCACTCTAATTATATGCATTTTCTCCTCTTCTTTCTTTTTTTTCTTTCTTGCCGTGTATTAGCAGAATAAACAGCAGACAGGGGTAAAATAGTTATGCGTTTTAAGGTTTTAATTAATATCTTCTTAACTAATTGGTAAGCAGCCCAACTATTCTCGAATCCTTAATTTTAAACCCACACAAAAAATTTCATCAAAATCGGTCCAGCTGCTTAGGCCGCCGTCTGTCACATACACATGCACAGAAGAATTACATATATAAAGATTATTTGAAAAGATATGAACTAAAAACGCTGAAAAGCATCATTCCTTTTGCATTTTTGTTACAATAAAGACCGGGTTTGGCCAGTTTGGCCGAAAATCGGTTTTGATGCCAACTTAAGTCATTTTTATAACAATAACGTTATTACAACAATTCAGGTGAATATTGAGCTGAATATTTGTAAGGCTTCAATTAATATCTTTTTAACTTATTGCGATATTAGACTGAATTGTAAATCTAAGCCATTCTCGTATCTACTTGAACCCACACAAAAAATTTCATCAAAATTGGTCCAGCCGTTTAGGAGGAGTTTAGTCACATACACACGCCCGGAAGATTTATATATATATAAAGATATAAATATTTGTATACGTATGGCAGTATCACAATGTTAAGTGGCAATTGTGTTGTTATGATCATCGCCACCTGGCCTGACGAAGTCAGATCGAGGCCCGCGAAATTCATCGCGGTTAAGGGCTAGAATTTTTGCTCCCGTCGTTGGGGCCTTAGCTTTGAGTACCTTGCAGGTGATAGTACAATTTTGCTCGGTTCTATCCCAATTTTGAGGGAGAAAACCCTGAGGCGGCCAGGGCCTCGCCACCTCTATTCCCCTTCTACCAACCATAAGCAGGAGGACTTGGTGGCTCGACGGCTATTTATAGAGTACCCCCATGCCGCAAAGGCATCTATGCATTTACAAACATCCATGTCTTCTCCGATTCGAACCCAGTCCCCTATGGCACCGCAGTAAACCCCACAACCGCTATACCGGTTGGGCTGACAAGTGGCAATTGTTGTTCTTAGCTTATGCCGCTTGATCGACAGTAACATCATATCAGCCCACGGAATTCATCGCGACAAGGAGATAGATTTTTACACCTGTCGTCAGCCGTAGCTTTGAGCCCTTGCAGGTGTGGACGATAGTTTTGTTCGACCTGCACCTCAATTTTAAGCAGCGCGGCACCGGGAATATCTTCAGCAATCTCCTGTCTTCATCTCTTTCCGCCAGCCTCACGAGAGAGGACTTGAGGATCGACGGCTATTTAGAGTAATTCTATGCCGCAAAGGCACTTACATTTACAAACATCCATGCCTCTTTCCGAATTCTAACTCAGGCCCTGGCACAGCAGCGTCAGCGTCACTAGCCACTATACTAGCACAATTAAATGGCAATTAAATTTTGCTAATTAAAGTACAATAATATTGCCATCCAAAAACAACGTGTAAATAAAATTTCAGTTCAACTGAATGCCTTAAAACGTGAGAAAAATCCTTTAGCAGATACCAGCACAAGTCGCTTAAAAGAAGCCAACGTGACTGTAACAAATCTTCGCAATTTTGAATAATTAGTTTTAGTCAATTAATTTTAATTAAATTTCGAAACAAGTCATCCTTCAAAACAATCGTGTATAGAACATTTCAGCTCAAATGGGCACTTTAAAATGGGAGAATCTCTTTTTAAAGACTTTTAAAGTTTTAATGGTTTGACACAAGTTGTCAAAATGGTCGCTAAGTCGCCAAAAAGGCCGCCAACGTGGCTGCGTCTGTAATTCTTTTGAATAATTATTTTAATCAATTAATTTTATTGTTCATAATTAAATTCACCGTATTGTCATCCATGTTAATGGTGTAAATAAAATTTCAGCTCAATTGAGCGCTTAAAAATGTATTTCATTTACGATTGAAAATTTGAACAAGATATATACTGGGAGATTGTGAACTAAGAGTAGGAATCAAAAACGCAATGTAAAATTATAAAATTCCTGGAAAAAAGGAGTGTAATTGATAAGTTAGTTCATGACCTTTTATCTCTTAATCTATGGCGTAACCAACTGGTAAGTGCGTGCGTTTGACAGTACAGTGACACCCTGTTTGATAATTCAACAGTGTACGTCACGGAGCAAAAAGCACGATCTACTACAGTAAAGATGGTAGACGATAAATAAAACTTCTCATTCAGTTCAGTTTGTATTCCTTTATCATTCCTTTACGAAAGAAGTAAACAAGTTAAAACTGATGTACATCAAAAATATATTTTGTGGCTTAATTGATCCTATATTGTTTTATTTGAAGCATACAATAATCAAAATGTGCAGTTAAAGATAGAACAACATGCTCATTAAATAACAGCGATATATCTAATCCAGAATTTTTGTGACTGAATTATTTCTCTCTAATATATAAACCCCAGGATTTAATTAAATATATACTTTTTCATTGAACATCTAGTGATTATAGCGCTTGACTTTAGGGAAAATACATTTATTAGGTAATTTATTTATTTTCTAGAAAAACATTTTCGTTCATTTGTCCTGTATGCTAATTTCCTGGGTTTGAGTTTGAGTAAGAATATTAACGTCGCAACTGTTCAGCTACACGAGGGCTTTTGGCTACCACCGCCTTTAGCCTTCTGAAACCGCGTCACATTTTATTCACACACCTGAGCTGGCACCCCCTCTCCCAACTACCACACCACACCAACGGGTGACATTTCAGCTCTCGACAGATTTTAACGTGCATCGCTGCCCCACATGGCGGGTCTTAGTGGTATTGGCTCGAACTCACACATGCCTCCGCTATGTCCGATACCTTTAACCACTGGCCAATGCATTCATGCTAATTTCGAGACATTTATGAAATTTAAAAAATATAACGAGCTATTTAGGCTACAATTAGGGTAGCATAAAGTATTGAAGATTTACTTTTTAATAACGATATTAGAATAAATACACAACCGTATTTATTTAAATTTGTTCGTGTAAACTTTATTTTAGTGTTGTGGTTGCTTTTTGGAGTATTTTAAAATCAATTTCTTGCACAAACATTTTAATAACATATAATTAATTTAATAATATGTTTTTTTAATGACACAAGTTAGAGCCACCTGTAGCTCGATCTAATAGTCATAATTGCACCAAACATGGTATGGAGAAGAATAATGAAATAGGTCTGAAGACGAATAGAAAAATAGTTCTGAAAATCTCCGATATGGGTACTTGTGGCGGCTCTGTTTTAGCTTACCAAATCGAAAATCAACATAAAACACGGACATGCAAGTAAAATCCAAAATTTTGTTTTCATATGTGACAACCGTATCAATATATAATTTCGGTTATAAAAACATGTAGACAGCTCCGAAAAATAGTATGCTCAGCTGAAGGAACCCAGCCCAAGTGAGTATGATACTTACATTACCAGAGCTAGATATTACTGTTCAAACTGCATTATTCCTTCAACGTCCACAGTTATACGGGAGCTTAGGACCTAACAGAAGTTATGTAAGAGGTTTTTATCACCAAGGGTTTGAAAGAAATTATTAAAAAGCTCGAAAAAATAGAGTCACTGACAATTCGCTCTGACAGAGGTCGTAAAAGTGTAAGAATAGATGATAACAGGTGTTGTAACTAATATCATCGAAGAAAATCTAACCATTATTGGAGTAATATGAGACAATGGCATAACGGAGAATATTAGAGTCCCCCGCAAAGTCAGTAGGGTTTAGGGCCCCAAGCCAGATCATACAATAGGAAATGTACTTAGCATAAGTCAGGCTCTTGGGCCCCCGCAATGCGGAGAGAATAAGTTACGCCACTGGTGGGGAATATTGCTCGTGACATGTTCCACACTACATTATAGACCGACTGATGTGCCTGGGGAACCATGATTTTAAAACGTACAAATGTAGTACTTTTCACGATGAGTTTAGTGTTGTTTAGATTAGAATAAAGAGCGATAAAATTAGCTTATGACATTATGACGAAAAATAATTTAGTTTAGTCATTAATATTTGCGTGGTTTCATCCTTAGAATAACCTTTTTCAAAATGTTTTCCCTTTGTAAAAGTGTTTATTGTATTAATATTTTGTTTTGTGTCTATATTCAGACTCCTGTACAGAGGCTCAACTATGATGTTTTGAAAGATTCACATTATTTTCAGAGTTCCAACCATTTGAAATAATTATCGGCGTATTTTCTTAAAATTTCTCCTTCTGTTTTCGTGTAAAACATGATAAACCTACTTCCGAGTTACATATGCGTTTCAAAAATTCAAGTTGAGCCTCTGTACAGAGGTCTGAGCTTATATACACAGGCAAAATATTAATACACAGAAGCTATCTTTTACAAAAAGGAGAACATTTGGAAAAAGGTTCTAAGTTAATGTTTTCGCCAAAATATTGTATTTAAATAATTTTTTTGTCATAATGTCCTTAAAAACACCCCATACGTATTCTAAACTAAGTGACACTAAATATCATAAATATTATCCATTTACACGCTTTTTGTAAAATCATGGTTCCGAACGTAGTCAGATACCTAAGGAATGTTGGGAGGAGAATGAGAACGGCGGTCATATTGAATATTGTTGCATTCCTTGACGGAGAAGCGAATGAAGTGAATAAAACAACATTTTACCGTCAGTTGTATTTATTTTTTATTCTAACATTGATTGCATTGTACAGCGTTATAATAACCAACCCCTAGAGGCGATTTTTGGAACTGTTTTTCTTTTATTTTACTGAACCCCAATTCGCCTGTCATCATTTGTTTTCGAAGTTTGCTGCGGTTGGGATGAAATATCTCAACATTGAGGTGGGTATACAATAACTGCCCGGAGACTTTCCTCTCAGTGTTGGAATTTGTAAACTCGCAGGTGATAGTTATTACACTTTAACCAGTCCCATTCATTTGGGCAGTGTAGTACTTTAACGATAACATTTTGGCATAAAATCATTTCAAACTGGAATGAAGGTAAAAATGGAAATTTATGACTAAATTACTAACTGTACTAAAACGGGGACCACACTAAGAGAAACTAAACTAAGCGAGGTATTCCTGTACTGTTTTGAAAGTTCATTTCAAGTTCTGGAAATAAAATTTTTGTTGAGACGTTAAATCTCAAAAGAGCTATAAATTATTTTGACATCATTAGACAACAAGATGCTTCATATCACAGATTTTCAAAGGAGAGAATGCCAATTTTTAAGATTCAGTTTTGAGATAACTGTACTATTCTTTGATCTAAATAAGTACAAAAATGGTTTGAAGAACATGAGAGTGATCAAAATTAATCATAACTAGGACATTTTTGATATAAAAAGCTAAGGGGACCTACTTCTCAAATTCTTTGAGGAAAATATCTCGCTTATTGTTTGAATTCCCATGGGAAAGAGGAGGAGTGAGTTCGAAAGCAGCATAGATAGAGAAGTCGGTGAAATCATACTGGAAACTATTATAATCAAATATCATTGCTTTTACTTAACAAACACTAGATATAACTACTTGAGACAAGTTAAAGGGAATAAATTAACTTTTTTTACCGACTAAACAAGATTTCAAAGCAACCAAAAGTTCTGATTATCAATGACAATCGGAACGCTGGATCCCAAAATATTGATATGGCGATGTGGCAATATGATCCGCAGACACATTCCAATATGGGGCAAGGCGGTCTGCAATCATCTACACCGCTAATTGATATCCATACTACATTAGTATGTAAAATTGAAGCAACTGGTGTTTTTTTTTACATAGCTTCACGAGAAATCATCTGAGAGACAGCATTTTGTACTTAGACGATGACGAGAAGCACTTACGAAAAAATAAATGCAATTTATAGTATGGATTCAAACAAAAGCTGTATTGAAACCATGCTATCGATACACATGATTTTATGTCCAAGAGGAAGAACAACAAGCAGATGTTCCTTAGTATGAGATATGAATTCTCCTACTGCAATGGTTGCTTCGCACCGTCTGTACATACTTAGCACCAGACTGTCCAACAGTTCTTGAAACAAAAGAGCCCATTCCTCAATCAGCAATTGCTTCAGTTGTTGGGTGCTATCCGGAGGATGTAGTCGTGACAAGGTGTCTCTACAAAGTCTCCTACACATATTCTACGGGATTTAAATTAATATTGGAACCGTGATTTTAAAAGCGCATAAATGATAATGTTCATGATATTTAGAGTCACTTAGATTAGAACATTACGTATAAAATTGTTTTAAGGGACATTTGACAAAAAAATTATTTCAAATACACTTCGGCAAAATTAACTTAGAATAAACTTTCAAATGTTCTCCTTTTGTGAAAATCCGTTTATTATAATATTACTTGCTCTGTTCAGGTAGCCTCAGACCCCTGTACAGAGGCACCAACTATGAGTTTTTTTGGAAAAATTCACATCTTTTTAGAGTTACAAACCTATTGAAATAATTATCGGCGTTTTTTTTCTTAAAATGTCTCCCTCTGTTGTCGTAAAACATGGATAAACCGACTTCTACATATATATTTCAAAATTTAGTTGAGCTCTGTACAGAGGTCTGAGCTATATATACAGGCAAAATATTTATTATAATAGGAACTATTTGTCGCAAAAAGGAGAATATTTTGAAACGGGTCATTCTATACTATTTTTGTTAAAATATTGTAAAATAATTTTTATTGTAATATTGTATTCTTAAAACAATTTTATATACATTTACTTATCTAAGTGACACTAAATATAAATATTATCCATTGATACGTTTCTGCAAAATCACGGTTCCGAAACGTAGTGCGGGATACCTTAAGGGTAGAATGCAGATCACTCCATTCGAGTGATATGTTTACTTCTTTCAGTAATTGCTAAACATCAGCAGTCCGGCGTGGCCGTATTACCTGTCATCCATAAAAAAAAAAAGATGTCTGGTCCAAAATCACCTTAGAACAGACGAAAATGGGAAAGGATCACCTCCATACAATAACGATATTCGATTATAGAACCTATGTGGACAACATGGAGCTCAGCGTGGCAGTTCAGCATAATGCCTCCCTAGACGACAACTCCAGTCTCTTTCTGTGATATATGTAGCTGGAATGAAATCCTGATCCGACCGCTCTTCAAAACAAATGGCCTTGAGACTCGCCTGTGGTGCGGCAACGACTTTCATCCGTTAAGCGGACGCGTCTTTTAATGAGATGTACGGTTTCCTGTACTCCTTTGCACCCACTCTAAACAGTGCCGTCGGTGGCCAACTTTCAAATTAATACAGCTTCCTTATGGCTTATGGGTGAATAGGACATCTCTGTAAAGATTCTTGTCCACAGTAAACAACGACACTTGTCGCCCTGTTGCTATAAACAGTTGCTGAGAAAAGGCACTTGCTGACTTGAATCGGGCTCTTTTCACCTGCAGGATGATATATCGGTCATCCACAGAAGTTGTTTTCTTAGGGAGGCCACCACCATAATTTCTAATATCTGTATCTATCGTTCCAAAGGCTTTTCAAGCACGCAAAACGACACTTTTGTTAATTCCGAACTCTTCATACTGGTCACACTACGCCCCTCCACCAGGTCTCCGATCTTTCTTCCACGTGTGATCCAGGTCGTCCAGGTGATTTCTTCTAGCTATAATTCACGAAACAACTCCCTTGCATTTGCAGAGAATGTCTTTAATTGCGATTCCGTTCTTCATTTTAATGTAGAGTTGAGCTGCCCCCGCCTAATGCATACGTTTTGCGTACACTTATGTGTTGGCTCTGACATTTTGTTGCAGACATTTGCAGACGCTTCACCTGTCTACTGAATTGCGTGTTCATTGTACATATCGCAAAAACCCTTTTTCTGCAATTTCATGACTATCTGCTTAAAATTTACATTGTGGCTTAAGATTTGCACACACCACACAGTGTATTTATACATTATTTTGTAGCGACGTTCAATTGTATTTAGGTGCCATTCTACTTATATCCGCCAAATTGGCTGAAAAGAAGATTTGAATCACCACGGGCACCCCAGGGTTACAGGAGATGCAAAAAGGAAAAAGTGCACCCATTGAATTTGGCTATATTTAAGGACTAGTGAATTATTGAGTAAACTAAACATGATACAGATTTAACCCTATAAATCAGCGTTTCTCAAACTGTGGGGAGCGCCCCTTAGGGGGCCGTGATAACACTACAAGGGGGCGTGAGCATGTTGAAAAGTCGTTAACAAAAGATCATTTAAAATTTATTAATTTACTGAAAGTAAACAAAATACATTCTGACGTAATAGAAACTAAAATGCACATTTACACTGATATAAAACGCGTATAAATGTATTAGCACTGTTCAGAGTATTTTGTAATTAATTTAATAATATTAAGATAAGAACAACCTTAATTACAAATGACCCCATGGGCTTGTCATACATATAATTATATATAAAAATTAACACTTATCTAGATAATTTGTACGGTTTATAATTAATCGCTTAATTGAGGGTTAAAAGTTACACGATTCACTCCCCAATACCACCGTTTTCTATGTAGGCTCACGTATGTGATGTATTGGGGGAGGGGGGAGCGACGAAAAAGAATAAAAAACAAATCCTCAATTAGTAAACCTTCGCAAGAACCCCACCTTTTTTTGCATTCCCAAATTTTCGAATAATTTATGGACGTGTCCAGAATAGATCTTCTTTGAAAGACGTATATATACGTTCGGGGCAATTAATGCTTTTTGGGCCA